>KZ613483.1:819782-860438 GCA_002865625.1 Hyaloscypha hepaticicola
TTTTATAAATTAATTTTTTAATTAATAAAATTTTAATTATTTTAAAATTTAATAAAAAATATTTTAAATATATTAAATCTTATTTTAAAATCTTTTAAAATCTTATTAATTTAAAATTAATCAATTAATATCACGTGATTTGCCAAATTAAAATACTTTAATTTAATATAAAATTAAATATAATTAAATAAATTCTTTATATAAATATTAAAATTTAATAAAAAATAAAAAATAAAAATTGAAATTTCCTTTTAATAAATTAATAACTAATTATATAACTATTAATATAAGCTTTTAATTATTATATTATAAAGTTAATTATATATTTTAATTTTAATTTTAGTATTTAATATAAATAATAATTATTTATTTTAAAAAATATTAATTTAATTTTTTTTAAAAAAAATTAAATTATTAGAACTTATTATTAAAGCTTATATAACTTTGCGTATATAAATATATTAAATTAATGTATTTTTAATTTGAATCAAATGAACTTTTAATATTTATTTTTATTTTTAAAAATATATTTAAATTTTTTAATTTTTTAATTTTTATTAAATTTAAACTTTTATAAAAAAGTAAATCTTGATTTAAAGACTCTTGAATCGACCGAAGACTCGATTATACTATTATATATTATTATAAAAATAATATATTATTAAATAAAAAATAAAAAATATTTTATTTTTAATAATTAATATTTTTATAAATATTATTATAATATATAAAAGATAAAATTTATTTTATAATTTATTAAATTAAAAGATTATAATATTCGCGATTTATAAACACGTTTTATTATATTTAAATAATTAAAAGTAAAATATTTAATATAATAAATATAATCTTATATAATATATATTATAATTATATTTAAAAATATAAAATTATTATTATTAAATAAATTTAATTTATAATTTTTTAAAGATTAAAATTATATATAAAAAAGAAAAAAAATTATTTTAAATTTAAAATAAAATATTTTTTATTTTTATTAATTTAATTAATTATATATATAATATTTTATAATATTAAAAAGTATTATTAATTTTAATATTTAATATAAATCTCGTTTAAGATTAAATAATTACGTGTATAATATTTAAAGGACTTATTCTTAATAATTTCTTAATAATTAATTTCTTTATATAAATATTATAATTTACTTTTATTATATATATAATTTATTTTATAATAATAAATAATAAATATTATATTTTTAAATATAATTATTATATTATTAATTTATTATTTAATAAGATTATTTAATATATTTTATTATTATTTTTCACTCTCTCGATTTTTAATATATTCTTATTAAAACTCTTTATATAAAATTAAATTTATTACTTTTATTTAATTATTATTTAAGAAGATTCTTAATTAATTAAAGTATTATAAAATAAAGATTTCTCGTTTTTAATCAATTTGATTTATTTCTTTTATTAAAAAATTTAATAATAATTCTTTATATTTATAATAAATAATATTAATAATTCCTTATAAAATATTTTTAAAGAAATTAAAAATAAAATAAATAATAAAAATAATATTAATTTTAATATAATAAATAATTCGAATAATATAAATAATAATAGAAAAGTAATTATTTAATTATACTCATTCTTAAAATTTAATAATATTAAAATATTAATAAATATTATAAGACTTTATCTTTTTAATAAAATAAAGTTTAAGGATAAGGAAAATTATTAATAATAAAAAGAAAAGATTATAAATATTATTAAATTAAATTAATTAATTAAATATATTAATAATAAAATTATTTCTTCTTTTAAAATTAATAAGTTTAATATTAATATTAATAAGAAAGTCTTAAAGTTATAATTAAATTATTAAATTAATAATACGAATATATAATTAATAATTATAATAAATTATAAAATTATACTTATATAAATATATTAAAAAAAGAAAATAACTTTAAAGATATAAAAGGTCTTATAATATTAATATAAGAATATAAATATTATTCTTGAATATTAAATTATTTAAAATTATATTTTTAAAATTATTTATTATTATATTTTATAAAATATTAAATATTTTAAGAATCTTAATATTATTTCTTTAAATAAATAATATTTTAATATATTTAATATAATAATAATATATATATAATTAATATAAATTAAATATTAATATTTTTATTTTTATTAAAAGGATTATAAAATTATATTAATAACTTTAATTAATAATCTTATAAATAAGATTTATATAAAGAATAAAATTAATTTATTTAAATTTATTCTTTATAATTAAAAGAATTAAAATAATAATTTTAAAAGTAATAATAAAAGTAAAAATAAAAATAAAATATTTTATAAATATTATAATATTCTTAATATTAAATATAAACTTAACGATTATTTAATTTTTAATAAAAAGAAATATAAAAAATAAAAAATAAAAAATAAAAAGAAATAACTTTATTTTAATAAATTTATTAAATAAAACAAATTAAAGAATAAAAAGAATTCTTTATTAAAAAAGAAAAAGAAATTTAATAAATATTTTATCTTTAAATTTATTTTAAATATTTTATCTTTAAATTTATTTTAATTATTAAATCTTTAAGTAATTCCTTTTATAATTATTTATTAAATTCCCTTTTTTATAAAATCTATATTATATTTATTATATTTAATATAACTTAAAATAAATAATTATATAATATTTTATATATATTATAATCTTCTTTAAATTTATTATTAAAATTATAATTAATAATAATTAATAATTATACTTATAATAATAAGTTTTTATTAAAAAATAATTAAAAGTTTAATTAAATTAATTTAAGTTTATTATTAATCGAGAATTCTTATTATCTTATATTTATTTTATTTATTATAATTAAAAAGACTTTTATAAATCTTAAATTATAATATTATTATTTAAGATATCTTAATTTAAATATTATTAAAATTATTTAAAATATTATTAAGAGTTTAATTTATTAAAAAAAGATTCTTTTAAATATAATTCGCTTTTATAATCCTTATAAGAAGAATAAATCCTTGAAATTTATTAATTAAAAGTTTATATATTATATTATAAAAGTATTAATATATATTTATATTAATATTATTTATATTATATTTTATAATTTAAATAATAAAAATTATAATATATTATTTATAAACGAGATTACTTTTATAAAGTGAAAATATATATTTATTATTAAAAGTAAAATTTTCGATTTTATTAAATAATTCAATTAAATTTATTAAATTTAATATAAGTGTTTAATTAAAAGTTAATAATTAAATAATAATAAGGAATATAATTTAAAGAAAATAATAATTTTCGCGAAATATTCAAATTAAATTATTAAAATAATAAATTTAAATATAATTTATATATAATTATAAAATATTAATATTTAATTTATATTAATTAAAAGATTCTTGAAAATTTATAAATAAAGACTTTTAAGATTATAATTTATATTATAAATTATATAATTTATTTAATAATTAAAAGTAAAATATTATATTAAACTTTTATAAATTAAATCGAGTTTAATATTAATTATATATTATTTATTATTTATTTTCGGATTTTAAATTATAAAGTTTATATATTTATTAAAAAGGAATATTATATTTAATTTTAAAAATTAATATTATAAGTTAAAGTGAGAATTTTAATTAAATATAAAAGAATAAACATTTATTAAATTTATATACTTTTATAAATTAAGAATAAGATTATATACTTATTTTATATTTATTTTAATAAAAGAGATTTTATTATAAAATCGGATTTTAAAGTAATTAAAAACGAAATAATTTATTTTAAAATATTTTATAAATTAAGATATTAAAGGATTATATTTAAGTATTAATTATATTTATAATTCAAATAATAATAATATTTTAATTTAAAATAATAATATACTTTTAATTAAGAATAATATTAAATTTATAATTAATACTTTTAAAGTTTTTATTTTATTTCCTTTTCTTAATTTTAAAAAGAAAAAATATTTAAAGAAATCGAAAAATTATATTATAAATAATATTCTCCTTGAAAATTAATATATAATTTATTCTTAAAATAAAATTAATATTTTATTTATTATTTTAATTATCAAAATTAATAATTTAAATAATAAAGTAATTAAGAATAAGAATAATACTTATTATATTATATTTTTAATAAAATTCGAATTTCTTAAAGATTTTATTATATTAATTAAAGTCTTATTGCGATTTATAAAAGAAATTAATAAATAATATAAAATAATTTTAAAGGAATATTATTTATTATAATTTAAATTTATTTAAAAGATAATCTCTTATTCTTTTATTTTTAAAAGTATAAAGATTTTAAATATTAAATTAATTTTTAAAATAAAATATAATAAAAATAATATTATTATTTATAAAAAGACTCGTTTTATTATATATAATTTTAAATAAATTCACGATCGTGATTTAATTAAATCTTTATTAATATTTATAAATTTATTTTATAAAAGTTTATTATAATATTAATAATTTATTATAATCTCGAAATTATATTAAAATTACTTTTTTTAATATTAATATTAATATTAATATTTATATTAAATTCTCTCTTAAATAAAAAGTAATAAATATAATAAATAATAAAATAATATTCTTATTTTAAACTTTATATAATCTTAAATAATCTCTTTACTTTTAATAATAAACTTTATATAAAACTTTAAAATCCTTAAATTTTAAAACTCTTATTATAAATTCTTATTTCTTTATTAATTAATAAAATAAAATTCTTATTATTATTTATATTAATAATTTTCTTATTATAAGTTTAAAAAATAAAATATTAAACGCTTTTTAATATAAATTATACTTTAAATAAACTATTAAAGAATTTAATAATATTAAATACTTCTTGAATATTTTTATTAAAATACTTATATTAATAAAATCTTAATTTATTATAATATAATAAATAATAAATTAATTAAAACTCTTATAATATTTAATATACTTGAATTTATAATTCCATTTAATAATATTATATTAAAGAAGAATATTAAAGAATATAATTTTATTATATATTTTTAAATTATTTAATATATTAAATATATTATAATATTATATATACGATTTTAATTCTATCCCGATTCTTAACGAATCTATTTCTCGTTTATATTAAAATAATTAAAAGAGTATTTTAATATTTCAAAGATATAAAATATCTTAATATTATTTACAGGAATAATATAAATAATAATAAAATAATAAAGTTATATAATTATTTCGATTTAAACTTTATTAATAATCTCTATTAATATAAGTTATACTCTAGGAATATCTTTAAGTTTATCGAAAGGATAGTCTCTATTATATCGAAATATTAATCCGTTATAATATAGTCAAGTACGGAAACCGAGTATTACTCGGGCGTCAAGGCAAGTCAAGAATCCGAATACCTTTATCAAGTTCTCGCAAAGATGGATTATAAAGGTGAAGACACTTAGCGCGTTGAACTCCACGGAGATAATCAAGGCGCATTGGCGCTAGTCGAAAATCCCGAATTTCACTAATATACGAAGTATATCGCGACGAAATACCACTATGTACGTGATCGAGTTGAAAAAGGACGAATTGAACTCTTTCATGTCTTAACAGAGAATATAGTAATAAACGGCCTTACAAAACCTCTCGGTATTACGAAATATGTCCGCTTTATCGAACTCTTAAACCTTTAATAACTTCCAAAATACCTATTACGTGGAGATACGGAGGAATAAGAGTATACTTTAAAGGGTGACTATTAAATATATATAATTACGAAAATAACGAATATTCTCTGGTTCTCGCTATTTTGGGTACTAATAAATGGACTAATCAAAAGACCAGAATGGGCTCGTATTAATATAATACTTACGATATTATTTCAGACACTTTTAACGTTTTGAATCGTTTTGCGGACATCGAATGCCAGTTGTTATACGAGAGGGGTGTGTTGCTGGCCTTGGTACTTGATATAGATCTCGTTTAGAATCAGGCAGTTACGTGTATAATATTTAAAAGACTCGTTCCTAGTAATTTCCTAGCAATTAACCTCTTTACACAAATACTACAATCTGTTCCCATTGCGTACGTATCTACCTCACAGTAACAAAAAGTATAAAGAATTTCTTTAAGAATTAATACTTTAAAAAGTAAATAAATACTTTAATTTATATATAATTCTTTTATATTTTTAAGTATTTTTATAATTTTAAAGTAATCTTTTTTTTAATCTTTTTTCTTATAATAAAAAGAATATTTAAAGTAAATATTATCTTTATTATTCCTTTTATTATTATTAATTAATCCTCGATTTAATTAATAATATATAATTTATTTTAATTTATTATAATTTTATAAATTCAATTAATTAAACTAGTCTAGTTCTGGAAGCCCCCTTGACTTTAATTAATTAAAGGGCTTAATTTAAGATAGTTAATGGAAACTAGACCGATTATCGAGAGTATTAGTAATGGGGGATCTTGAACTCCTTGAAAAATCAATGCAGGGATTGGTTTTTCTGAGAGGGATGAGTAACCAGGGGCCATTGCCCGTTGTATGGAGGTAAGAAGAAGTTATTTCAATGAACATAAGAAAACGTTACGGGGAGGCTCCAATGACGGTTAATCTTAGGATGAAGAGACCGAGACCAGGCCTGCAATGATCCTTTGCAGAATCTGTCTGACGGACTTTCTTCAGCTCAGGTGGATCAATCCTCCTACCCCACTCCCTGAAGCACTCCCGGGAATCACAAACAAGAGTCAACACATCAGCGGTGTCAACCCTGGCCAGAGGACTGATATGTCCGTCGGTGGGCACCAGTCTCACACCACCATTAACAACCCTCCGGTACCGAGATTGAGGATCGAAGACCCTACGATTGACAGCCACCCCGGTTCGGCGCCAAGCCCGTCGCCAAGCCCGTCGCCCTAGCCCCAGCCCCCGAAAGCCTACCGCACGCGCAAATAGCTCCCAGCCCAAAAAAATCGTAGCTAAATAAAATCTTGATATCCTGAAGAGCGGGTGCTATGTCGCGTTTCTAGAATAAGAGATCGCTCGCGCATTAGGAGACCGTCAATCTGCGAGAAGAATCAAAATGACAGGCATTCTCTGTCGGTTGGATCACGTGAATTCAGCCAGCAAAGAAGCACAACGACGCGATCCTTACGACACAGCAGCGTACTCCAGTCCTGTGGAACATAAACATATTCGACATGGTTATGGAATCAAATGAGATCTAGCTAATAGACCGATATAGAATTGCAATGCCTTAATGCTACCAGTATCCGTAAAAGGCATTTGCTGAGAGTCAGGGGGGCTTCTTTCTTTTTCCACCCGTGGGCGGAAAACACAATTTCACCTATCTCCAGCTCTACTATCGCCACACCTCCTGACTAACTTCGTCTCAAGATTTTTTTTTTTACCGAGCTCATCAATGCTAAGCATGTGAGGGATGAAATTCTTCGCGAGGCAAATACAACTTTCTTTGAATTGAGGAGTAGTGAGATCCAGCGACCGTGATACTCATCACTTTGGAGCCATTATGTGGCATCACCAGAGTCGGTTCTCGGTAGCAGTAGGAAGCGTGTTCCTGTTATATACTCTCTTTTATTTGCATGACTGGTCCAGATCGTCCGCGAATGCCGTTAATAATGCCGAAGACGCCGGGCCAGGATTACTCGATGAGTCCATGAATACGAGTGAGGATGACCACGACATGCCCGCAAAGCCAGATGCATCAAATGTGGCCCATCTAACGGAATCGGTACCGGATGTCACCAACTTGAGCAAGCTCTGCAGCAAAACAACATGGACAGAAGGTTTATGGCTCCATTGCCACAGCTTCTGTGGTGAAAACAATACTTCGATATGTGGTGGGTTGAATAATGCTCGAAATCGAGTTCAAACTTGTCTGCGACTTGCGATCGATGCCTGAGCAGGCATCATTATACCATCCGCGACGACCCGAGACGAAGAAAACCTATTGAAGACGGATTCGAAGACCGTGTGCGCGGATACGTTTTGGAACATGGATTATCTTCAGCATGCAATGGGAGGACAGTGCCCGCAGCTGGAAATAAGGATGTGTGACGATCGAAGAGGCATCGAAAGAGTCATCGAGACTCCTCGGCGGTCCTATCTCGACGCTGCCCATAAGAACACAACGTTTCGACAATTTGTCGACGCTGCAATGGAGGCGAATATCACCAGTCGAGCAGAAATTACTGTCACCAATCCAGCCATTATCAATTTTGGCGATTAATACATTGGCTGGAATTACAGGGAAGCTGGAGAATTGACCACGATTCGGAAAGATCTGTTCAAGGTGATCAGGTTCAACCAGCATCTTCTCGACCTGAGTTCTAGTATTTCTAAAAGCCCCGAGCTTCAACAGGGTGCTTTCATTGGAGTTCATCTTCGGGGGGAGAGCGACTGGCCAGCTGAATTTGGTACAGTCACCGATCAAATGAACCTCTACCTCGAGGAGATGGAGGTAATCCGAAAGTCGGCGGAATACCCAATGAACACCGTTTATATTAGTGTACGTAATCCTTTTTGCTTCGAGAAAATCTCCAGAGTGGTCAAAGCCAAATGCTAACATTTTCCAGTGTGGTGATCAATCTGCAATCCAGACATTTAGGGATAAGCTGTCTCCCCTAGGCTACGAGGTCTACGACAAGTGGAATCTCCTAGCAAAAAAGCCCGAAATTCTCGCACAGGTTGAAGCTCTAACCTTCGACCAGAAAGGAATCGTTGAGTATCAAAATCTTGTCCAGGCAAAGTTTTAGGTCAGCGTGGTAACCTCCTCAATGTCTTCCTTGGTAGCTTACGCAAGGACTATTGATGACAAGGAAGACTACTTCTCAACCTATGTGTTCCCTGGAAGTGTAAAGAGTGGACTGAACAGAAATTACCAAGTCAGTCCTTCTATGAAGGGCAGTGAGACAACGAAGTTAATGGTCATCAACGGGGTTGATATTATGGACGCATTCCTTGAGAGATAGGACAAGTCCACCCAGCAATAATGTTTTCGAATCCCTGTCTGGTCAAACAGAGAGCTCACTCTATTTACAGTCCCCCCCTAGAAAGAACGTCTAGCGTCTGTTTTCAGGCTATCCCTAAGAGGTCGTTTTTAATGCTGTTTCTGTTTTATATCGCTAATACTCTCCTGGAGCCTGCAGGTACTGTACACGTGATGTAGATAGTCAGTGCCAGCCTTGAAGGAATAAAAGCAGCAAATGTGTCATCGACAGAGCTAGACGATCTTTCAAGGGGGGGAACTGTATATGTGAAGCTGCCCAAGTGATCAGAAGTCTTTCATTCTTCTCCTGCTTCCCTGTGAAATTATTTCCTCTCATTGATAGTTGCTTGACTGGATGAATTCTCACGCGAGTTTTTGTTATTTGTGGAAAGCTTTGCTCCTCCAAATTGAGGCCCTATCTGGCTGAACAAACTTCAAAATGAGGCGAGGAATACTGATAATGATTAAGAAATATACGAAAGAAGATTAACTCAGGATTTCTAGGCAGCTAATGAAATCTGCGACCTTTGTGCACTTTTATAATTTCTTTTGACTTTTACTAAATTGACTTGAGATTTTCACTAAAGTCGACTTGACCTTACCTGATTAGGCGGTAACGGCTATAGGATTCGCCCGTCACTAAATCGAGGTCGGATTTCACTAAATCGAGATTATATAAAATTATATATCCGGTTTTCGGAATTTGGTATAGAACCCTAATAAATCGTTAATACTTGAATATTATATATAGTAAAATTTTTTGAATTACCTCTCCACACATTTCTCTCACTACTACTTCACGGCCAGTCCAAACAGGAAAAACTGAAGTTATTTATACTTTAATTATTATATTTGCCTCCCTATTACCCTTACGCGCTAGCTTGCCAGTATACTCCGATTTTGAGATTAATAATATCCAAGTTAACTTTATAACTGCCTTTACTCTACGGGATTAATCTGGACTTATAGGCCTTATAGAGAGTATTATTTCCCGAGATAATGACAATTCCTCTAAATATTCCTCTAGTAGTAAAGATACTTTTGATATTCCTATTACGGAATGGGAAACTATATTCCTTAACGAATATATACTTTACGAGAGTTCCACGGAAATTCTGGAAATATTCCAGAAATAGACTTGTAATATGGGTTTTGAGAATAAGAATAAATTACTAATATTATTAAAGAGAATATATTATCGGGAATATAATAAATTAGATATTTCTAATTACTGGAATAAAAATTATAATCTTTCTATTAAAAAGAAATATTAGAAGAAATTGAAAAAAATAGATTATAAGTTTAGAATTAATGTTACTAGAAATGGGAATAGGAATAATACTAATATATCTTAGAATATTATTAATAAATATAGTATCTATAATTATAATCCTGAAAAGCTATTAGTCCTATTCTAATACTAATATTAAATTCTTTTTCTCAAAGATATTCAGATATTTATAAGATTATTAAATAATAATATTAATTATAAGACTATCTGATTAACTCTTTAAATTAAAAGTAATGATTTTAATCTAATACCTATTAATATTTCAAATATTCTCTTTATAAATCGAATCGAGTATCTTAGTGAATAGTCGGCAATTTAGTGATTATTTATATAATTACTAAATCAAGGATTTTATTCTAAATTTAATTAAGATAATACGGATTACTTTACTAGTCTATTTTTCGTTTACTCTAAAACTCGTAAATTATAAAAATGGAATCCTGATATATTATTCATGGATTTAATATATAAGACAAATCGATTCGGAATACTCTTATTAAATATTAGAAGTATTATAGATAATAATATAATAATTCAGATTATTATTTATTTTTTTAACTAGAAGACTAAATCTATATATAATTGAATATTAGATTAGTTTTATTATATATTTAAAAAGGGAATAATTAAGGAATCACGAATAATTATTATAAATAAAGAAAAGACTCTAATTAATACTATTATAAATATATTCTCTCGAATAAAATATACTTTATATTAATAGTATATTAGTCAAAATTTAAAATTTAAAATAAAATATACTTTTCCCAAATTCAAGTTCTATAAATAATTAAAGTATATATTTCTAAACGAAAAACACTAGAAGTTCTTGAATAATTTTGAATACTTCTTATAAACTCTCATAATCAAAGAATATAATAAATATAAAAATATATTCATTGAGTCTGGAAAATGACTATTATTAATTATAAAATATATTAAAGGATAATTAAAATAGAATATTAAATTAGTAAATTATATAAAATTCACTTTTTATAATATTAATACAAGCGAATTCACTAGCCTTCACGTGACGGAGATTACAGGTTTATTAGAATAATATAAAAGAGTTATAAATTAAGACTAAAATTTTATAATTTAGTATTTCTTTAATAACTTTCAAATCTTAGTCATGTGAATAGATTTTTAATATCAAAAACTGACTTGAATTTTATATAGATTTTATACTTTACTAATATTTACTTTAATACTAGAAATAAGACTACTTTTTATTTTAAAGGCTTTTATACTATTATAAAATTATATATTTAAGTATTTACTAGGGATTTGGTATTTTTATATAATAAATTAATAAATTTCTATATCTTTTAATATAATAATATCGAGATCAAGAGAGTCTAGTAAATTACTAAACTAGTCTCTTATTAATTATATAAACTTATTATCCGAATTAATTATTATATTTCAGAGAATTATCTTAAATTGATTTGGACTTAATATACTCTTTTTAGACCGAAAATCGAGAATGAAAAGGAATATAATTATACTAATATAATTAGATCTTCTTTGGGAATTCCTTGTAAATACGAGTTCTATTAATTCCGGATTATTCAAGAATTTTTAATACTCGATTTAATTGATTATTACTAGTAGAGGAATCGAAAATAAATACAATTTGGAATATAATTTATAATTTTAGATCTGAAGGGATTCTTTATTTTAATATTATATTCTATAATTACCGGTAATTATAAGAAGGATAGGGAAAGTAATCGAACTGGAATAAGACAAATACTCTTTATATTACTTGTAATTAATTCCTTTAATACTGAATTGTCTCGACAAGAACTAGTCAATAAACTATTATCTGAAGACACTAATTGAGATATTCAAGCTGAATAGTATATAATTGATAATAGGTATTAATTGAAAAGTATAAAAAATTCGATCTTCTCCTCCCTTTACTTATCTCGTAATCCCTTCTCCTCCTCTTCGCGCAGTCGAAAGCGAATTGCGACTACCTCTGCCTCTACTAGTAACCCGAATTCGAAGTGCCTAATCCCCGTTCCTTCAAGAGCTAGTTCACTAGTTATTACTGTTCCGGAAAGTTCAGTATATATGACTAAAACTGGAACGATTCGAAAGCTAGTACAGTCATCGCGAATAATGTTATAATCCTCCTCCGGATAACCCTTCTCCGAACGATAATTTGAAGTCGCCATTTCGTTACTAAAAGTAGGTATTACTGCCGCCGATAATACGCTCATTAATACCAGACTGGAAGAAGGTGATAACTACATTCCGGGGACTATACCAAGTGAAGGATATTGTCGATCAGTGTGAAGGGCAGTTCAAGACACTGAACCCTATACCGACGGCCCTTTAGCCACTGAAGGGACTCAGGAACAGTCTATTATAGTGGAGGATTCCGACAGTGATCAAGGTAGTAGTGAAGACGAAGATAACGGTTTTCCGGATATTAATGATTTCATTCCTGATTTGCTATCTGCAATTATAATACCGTATCGAACAGGCTTTCAAGCGCGACTTGATATACAGGATATATTCCCTAATAACCCAAATATCAGGGCACTGATTGTATTAACTGATTTCCAGTGTACTGTCCTGGTAAATACACAAGTATTTGAGGATATTATATTAATATTGGATTATAGTATTAATAAAGGGGACGAGAGTACGGATTCGAAGGGCTAATTTGTAAAATAGTTATATTCTTCTCTATTTCTTTACTTCTCTTCGATTATATATAAAATAATATATTCTCAAAATACTATATCTATATTACTATTCATGAAAATACATTTTACTATATACAATATTCAAGTGTTAACGATTTACTAGGATTCCACACCAAGTTCCGAAAACCGGACGCATAATTTTATGCGACCTCGATTTAGTAACGGGCTAGGATTCCCGATCGAGGTGTTCAGCTGAAAATGTCCGTTTTGGGCGATTGCGCTCGGAAATGAATCGGCGCAGCAATCGCGGAAAGTGAAGGGCCAAGGTACTTACATTTTGCAGTGATTTCCTAGTAATAGCAAGTACTTCTGCCTCTACAAAGCTCTCCCATATTGCGACTTAACATTTAAAAGTGAATCGTTTTCAGACTCAATTCACCGGGTAACCTGGGTGGATACGCTTTACCTTAAATAATTAAATATTAAGGTGAATGTGGAATATAAATAATATTTGAAAAATGATACTGGATTTGAGATTATTGATGGGGCGCACGTACCTTCAAGTACCCAGCAGATTCTTCACTTAAATTTAGCGGTGTCTTACTGCCAAAAGTGCCAAGCGAGTCTCCGCATTACCTCGAGGTACACGTCTCAACATTGTCAACAAACGAACTGGAAATTTCAGCAATAGCAAGTATAAGACCCGATTAAAGAGAAGAAAACTAGTGATAGCTTCATTTTTTCGATTATTTGGTAAGTTTGTGGTGTTGATGATCAGTGCCATTGCAGGTACTTGCTTACAGCGTCTTTCAGGCGCGTTACAGGCCTCTCCGCAAGTACTCGGCCCAAAACGGACATTTTCAGCTGAACACCTCGATCGGGAATCCTACGGCCGTTACTGCCTAATTAGGTAAGGTCAAGTCGACTTTAGTGAAAATCTCAAGTAGACTTAGCAAAAGTCTTTCTTTTGTTTGTTCTTCCCAAAAATGGACAATACCGCATTGGCCGTCCTATCTTGGAATGAGGCTGGTGCCAAGCGCCGGGAAAGGTATCGCTGGTATGGTCCCGTCAGTAGTAATTTTTTGCTGCCAGATCTCTCGTCCTGCTCCCTTCCAGCCACGGGGGGTTTGTCCCTTCTCTTCCATTCACCAAGAAAATAACAAGCTTTGAACTACTACACTTGTGAATTCTCCAGAAGCGAATCTCAGTGACAAATTTTCAGTTTATGGCCAGCTCTCTCCTATCCAAAATGATCCAGACCCTCGCTCTCAGTTGAGATATTGAGCTCAAAATGGATTCTTGGCTTGCATTGGCGTCATTCCAAGTGCACCTCCATTCCATTCGGCTAAGTGCATCCCCTATTTGGCGCTAACCCCTGTCTATGGCGGCAGCTAATGCTTTCTTATTTGCTAAAAGGCGACAACGAATAGTATCGTGGAAGATTACAATGTCTTAGACACTAATTTGATGGCGAAATATGTACATGTGTCATGTCATTTAGTGATATGGTAATTTCACAGCAAAATTTAGGTTCCAAAGTCCCTGGTATATGTTGATGCTAATGATTTGCAGTGTCTAGATAATATCCACACAACTTTTTATGTATCATTTTTGTTCTCGTGTGCCATTCCCATCAGCACTAAAGGTGTACAAGGATAGATTATTTGCCCTGTCTCCAGAGAACTAGGAAGGAATACAGACCAAGTTCAGGGGCTGGCAAAAGAAAGACATAGATATTGTCAGTCCCGGTATCTGCCCTAATCGGAACTTCCTACATTCTCCTCTAGCCTTTATCTCCTTGCACCAGTTCCCTAGTCTCCTCCGTAAAAGTGCTGCTACATGCTATCCTGGCCACCATTGGTTTCTTTTGGGGAATCCTGAATGGAATTCCGCGCTTTCAACCGCCACGAGAACTCGGAGATCCACCTCCAACCCATCCTCGTTCGCTCCTATTCATTTCTTTCGGTACTGCTAGTATGTCTGCAATGACGGCCACTGTAACGTCCGCTTTGGCAGTTTGGAGATCGGTGCAATGGAGACCAGTCCTCGTCTTAACATTGTTCTTATTGACGTTCCACCTCTTCTTCCTTCCCAACACCGCAGTTACAAACGTCATCTCCAAACCACAGGTTCCAGCAGACCAGATCCAATCGAATATCATCCCACCGCCAAATAATGACCTAGCTCCTGCTGACGCCCTTGATGGGGTGTACAATGCTCATGGAGCTCACGGGGTTCAGGCTATTGAGCACTCATCGGCCACGGGTCCTGTTGCAGCTCCCTCAACACATAAAGCCCTCGAAGAAAGCGACCTGGCTGTCTGCATGGCTGTCAAGGACCAGGCGGATGATCTTATAGAGTTCTTCGTCCACCATTATCACCACATGGGGATCAAGAGGTTTTATATCATGGATGACGGCTCCAAACCACCACTTTCCGATTACGAGTACCCTGGTATTCCGAGAGAAGTGTTGACCTTCAAGTTTTGGCCAGATCGTGTTCAGCAGATGCAACTCAATGTCTATAGGGATTGTATTGAAAATTATGGTAGTAATCATACATGGATGGCGTTTCTTGATGCTGATGAGTTCCTGGAGACGCCAGGGGAGGAAAATTTGGCGGAGGTATTGGAGAGCTTTGAAGACGAAGAAACTGTTGGAGCACTCGGAGTCAAGTAAGAGTTTCCTTCTCTCTAATTCGCCAGTAATGCTTGGCTTCTTGAAAGAAGGCCACTCTAACGTGTCACTGCTCACCCGAATCTCGCTCCCTGGTTTATCAATGACTAATATTTGATTGAATAGCTGGAAAATTCATTCCTCAGCTGGACTCCTCAAACGTCCTGAATCAGCTAGGAAGGCATTCACATCCTGCCTCCAAGACAAGTGTGCTAACGGCGACTGGAGCGACAACGAGCACATCAAATCGATCGTTAAGATGAGCAAGGCAGGGCTCCCGATTAACCCACACAAGTTCAGCACTCAAGAAGGCAGCAACACAGTTGGCGAGAACGGAGACGTTATAGACCATTATGCTTTTCGAACTCCTCCTACCAGAGATCGGATAGCGCTGCATCACTATTGTGTGAAGAGCAGGGAAGAATTTGAGGCGAAGATGCTGCGGGGAAATGGGATGACGGATCCGAAGTCAGAGAGCTTGTGGACAAAGTTCGAGTACTCGATTCCACATGAGGAATGTACAGAAATGGTGGTTTATGAGCCTTAGGTAGATCATGTAGTAATGCAAACGCTTGTCTTGTTTCGAGAATCAGATAGATTTATTGTTGATATTGATTCTAGTGACCATCCATATCTAGTACAACATGCACTTGAAGAGAGCACCTAAGGTTCATATGTGCAATTCAATCTAAATCATCAAGTAAGAGTTATGCAAGAAACCATCTGCTGCAAACACAACTCTACTTTACATTTTCGAGTTGTAGTCCTTTAGCCCAATCATCAAAAGTCTATAGCGAGGCCCTATTCCAAGATATCTGATACACTAGTTGTCGCAGAAGGGGTCTGCTAAGCTGGAACATGAGTCAATTGGATGGCTTCAACTTCAGGACCGTCAGCAAGAGCTTCAAAGAAGAAAGAGACGGCGGCATACTTACGATTTTTGCAGTTTGTTGGGGAACACGAGTGAGAACGAACACTTCAGAAAAAGTCTTTGCCTGCTTTACACCCGTAGATAAGTACTTTCGCTTCATCGCTTCAACCCCTCAACTCCTCACCTCCTCAACTCCTAAACTCATCTCCCCTAGATCGCAGTTTGCTCTATCCTACTCTATTCTATTCTCCTGAAATTTCTCTAGCATCTGCGTATTTGAAATCAAACTGGTATACTCCCCACAATTCCTGCCCAAAACTAGTTTGCTCCGCTGAGGATCTGAGATATACCTTCTTTCACATCAAGTACGTCTAGATTGGCTCTGGCGCCCCTTGGCCCCGGCAGAGCAAATACTCATATTCCAAATGGATTCAACATTATTTTCAAACGCCGTCTGGAGTGTAGAAGATGTCTTCGGATATGATCTTATCGCGGCTCCAATCGTCCCAGCCTACGAGAGGGGATACAAGGGTGGCTTGAGCTTGAGAAAAGGAGCATGGTAATGAGGGTTCTAGAAAATTCAGCTGGCTCAAAAATCCGCATCCGCGTCCGGAAGATTGTTGGTACTTTGCAAGGTGGCTTTCTTCTGCTTTCCAGATTTCAGAAGATCAATTTACTGGTTTGTTTACAGGATGAAGGAACCGGTAGATCAAGAGGAGGCGGCCGGGATTGAAGGCGCGATAAACTTGCCTTTAATGGAGATTGCAAGCACGTTTTCAGTAGAGACGATCGACTATCCCAATCCCCTGGGATTGAAGTAAGTACTCTTTCTCTCAGCCTGTCGTTAGCATTTAGCATCGTTGTATAGAATCATTCAAAACCAAGCTCACTAAATCTTTTAATCGGATCTAGCAGATCCCCTGAGTGTCTATTTGATGAATTAATTACATTTCTATAATGTGAAATCACTTGTACTCTACAAGCAAAGCGTTTTGGAAGGCCGCATTTCTATTGCGGACAACAACCCTTTCTGCTTGAAGGCCCAACTTAAACGCCAGATATTTGTAAACAATGTTGTACAATACTCCGCCCGATATCGCCCTATGACCTACCCAGGCTGTCTCAACGCAACCTCCATGGTCATGTATGCTATAAGTAACCCGCACAGAACAATCTTTGTCGCATCAGGACAGAGTTCTCGCAGTGGTAGACTTGATTTTATTGGCTGTCCTCTTCCATATTTCGGCTCCTTGCTACCTCCATCTTTCCCTTCTGCCGACTCCATCACTTCCATATCTATCTGAGCAATAGCATGGAAATCATCATTTCGCGGTGGCCATGGCTCCTGGCTATAATGATTGTAGCACCAGGTAGCAGTGGCTACGATTCCCCCACCACAGACCTTCCATGGTGTGAAAGTGGAGGCGCGAAGATCAGGCATGAAAATAAATTGGCTCACGGCAATTGTGACCAAAGAAACTGCAGTCCCAATTACTTTCAAAATGTTGTCGCGCGCCCGGAGCACAACCGCGACTACAAGACCAGTTCCTCCTGTGATGGTGACCAGGCCGATGATGGCAGTGAAGAATCCAAATGTCGTTGTCTCGTCCTTTGCCTGAGCTGATCCACCAGGCATGATTGGATACGCAATAGCAGCGAAAATAACTCCCCAGATGTAGAGATATGCTTGAGATTCCCAGAACTCCCCCTCCTTCGTCGAGGTCTCGGAGCTGATGCTGGCGAGTGCGGAGAGGCACGCGATCACGAAACCAGCAACTGGAGCCAGATACCAGGAATTCTCAATTGCTACATCTTGAGGGCCCGAAGGGATATTGAAAGCAAACAGCCCAAGACCGAGCCAGAAAAGAGAAATCCAGGCATAAACGTTCTTCTGCGGCTTGATCATGTAGTGGTGGAGGATTCCCGTGGTGGGTAGTTTGGCGATAATGCAGACCTGCAATAAACTTGGGTTCGTGAGAGGCAGGACGGTATAGTAGATAAGATTGTTCATTAAGTACAAGGCGGCTGGAGTCGCAAACTTGAGCGTTTCATTGAAGTCCACCTCTCCTTTCTGGCTGGATTCGAAGAATTTCTGGATGGTAGAAATTGAAAAGTTGTCGCTCTGTCTCCACAAGAAGAAGGCTGCGATAGAAAGCTTAAAGATTTCCGAGAGGAGTATGACAGCTGACCCCGAAATCTGAGGAAAGTTGCGGAACGCATAATATGCATAGTTGGCACGAATTGTTTCGCAGAAGACGTAGAGGCAGAGGAGAAAAGTGGACGTAGAAAGCGCCATTTGCAGAGAGTGAGGGTCTCACAGTGAGGATGGCGAGAAAGATTGACACTGGGTGAGTCGACATCTGTAACAGTAAATTCAAAGGAAAGGGTCGCCGCTCATCGTTCTTGATTTTTTGGGGGGGGGGGGGGGGGGGGCAGGGGGAGGGGGGTTGCAAAGTTACCTCCCTACCCCTGCGTAACTAGGCTGTGGCGCAAAGACAACCACAACGATAAGAAGGAAAGAATGATCTTACAGCAGACACTCAAATAGGAGAGAATCTGTTCAGATCGTGAGGCAAGGAAGACGATTAATCTGACAGGACAAGTGACTTATAACGTCATCAAGCAATTGCCAAGAATACTGTTCATGCTTGAAAACAGCACTCACAGGACAAAACAGAGTTCATGGAAAGGGGTACTTTCAGTACTGCATGTCTACTCAATGAGACAGGGCATTCCACGACTCAGATATGTTTCATTTGGGATGAGTACACCCGCCAGAGCGTTCAGAGAAAGCAATATTGTGGCGTTTCCTAAGAATGCTGGCTTGCGGGACCTGGCTCGTAAACGAGTGCCCCTAATCTCTGATAGGCAAATGAATGGAAAATTATCGCCCAAAAAACAACGCTGCCGCGCCCTAGCCCCAAATCCGGCTAGCGCCCTAGCCCTCACCGCCCACGTACAGCGTGCGCCCGGCAACAATGACCCTTTCATTAACTAATACAGTGATAACGAGGATTTTTGGTGAAAAAAAAGTTAATATTATCGTAGTCTAATATAATAATAATAGCTTCCCGTTTTCAGTTTTATTAAAACCTTCGTTAGGGGCGAGTGATTTCAAGTTATTATGAAAATTTCTATTAATCCCACTATAATATATATTACCGGACTAGTAGTGTTATTTTTTTCTTCGTGAATATCGAGTTTTTGATATTTATAGGATAAATAAAATACTACTAGTCCGGTAATATATACTGAGAATTTTTAGGGGATTTTCCTTGTCCTGAACGAGGAATTCAACTAGTAGAGAAAGGGCAGGAAGAGAAAAAGTTACTATTATTGAATATTCCTAAGGGCACTCGGATAATCTATAATAAAGAGAATAAGAATAATTTAAATTACTCGTTATAAATAAAAGACTATATAAAACTATATTACTAACGAGCCTCCAAGTTATATCTAATTCGTTACTAGTAAATTATATTAATATTCTTCTTTATTTAAAGATATTATTTCTTTCCCTTAGAATAAGTAAAGTAAAAGGTTATCCAATCCTCCTCCTTCTTTACTTGATTTGTATCTTCTAAATCAAAAATATTATATTCCTTTCATATAGTCTTTATAAGTATTAAAACTGTCTTCTATTTCTTATATCTCTCTATAATTATATTTCAGTCTCGGTTATATAATATAAATAAGAAGAATATATACTAGAAAGGTTTATTAATAATAAGGAATCCTTTAATATCAAGATCTCTTATTCTTTAATTATATTAAAGAACTTTAATAATCCCTTACTAGTAAAAGAAATAATCCCTATATAAGATTTACTAATATTATATAAGAATAAAATACTCGTTTATAATAAGGATTTCACTATATTCCCAATTATAAACTAGTTCTTTAAGTTCTGAGAATCTCCTATAAGTTATTAAAGGGGAATAAGGTATTAAGTCCCGAGGAATTAATATTAACTTATTATTATTATTAAGAAATTTAAAAGTAATATAGGAAATATTAGATTTCCTGCCCTTAATAATAGACTCGATTTGATTCGGTATTACCGAGGATTCTATAGAATCAAGTTTAAACTTCCCTAAAGAAATTAAGAGTCTGTTTATAATTAATAATTTATACTATTAAAGGATATAATTAGAATATTTTACTATTTAGAAAAATCCTTATTATTATCGAGGAATTTTGAAGGGATATTCTATACTTTTTGAGATTCCTTATTAGTACCAAGGGATTTGGGAAAAGACTTGATATTATTAAGTATTTTGGAAAGAGTATCTTATACTTTTTGAGATTCCTTACTAGTACTAAGATTTTTTATTAACTGGATAATAGAAGTTCTAATAATTATAAATCTGTTTTTTTTATTTAGTATTAAGTATTTATTTATAAGATAGAATGAAATATAGAAGTATTTACTAGGAAATAGATATATAAGTAAGAGTCCAATTTAGAAACCTTATCTTCTCTATAAGAGTATAAATATCGGAATTAATAAGATTTTTGATTGGGATAAAGACTTTTTCTAATATACAATTATAATTAATTTTATATTATAAACGAGTAGATATAGAGATCTTCTTTTCTTTCTTTATTAGAAATGGAATAATCTCAGAAGACTTCTTTTCTTTCTTTATTAAAGACAGAATAATTTCAGAGAATTGAATAATTTTAGAAAACTCCTTTCCTTTCTTCTTTAAGAACGAGACTTTCTTTCCTTTCTTTATTGGAAATAGTATATTTCAAAATTAAAAGAGAAGTTATAATATTTAGAATAAACTAGAAAAATAATAATATTTGAAATTAGTTTTATATAAACGAGGATTCTTTACTAGAAGAGTCTATTAGCTATTAAAATCCTTTATTTATACTGAGAATTTTTTATCTTTTCCCCTTTTCCCATAACCTTTTATCTATATTAAAATAATTTTGAAATAGAAATTATAGATACTTTTATTAATAAGATTGAGTTTTTAGATAATAATTTTAATTCTTATATTAAATAAAATAATATTCAAATTATAATAGAATAATTTATTAATAATAAATATTAAACTCAATTCGAGAAGGATAAGGATTTCCAGTCAGGAATAAAGAGAATTAATAAGACTTCTAAGTCTACTTTTATAAAAATAACTTTAAAGATTTATATCTTATTTATACTAATTTCCTCTTAAAAAACTCATTATTAATAATCTTTTTAGATTTTATAAATAATTTATAACTTTTATTATTATAAAATATTTATAAAAAGGTCTTGAAAATATTAATACTATCTTAATTGAATATTTATAATATATTTATAAGTGGATTGAGAGTATCTATTAATTGAATAGTTTATTATAATCGAAGAAATTTATTAACTTATTAGAAATAAAGGATTATATTATTATATATTCATATACTTTAAAAATATAAATAATAGTTAATATATAATTCTCTTCTATATACTCTTGAAATTGTGAAAAGTCAAAATGGATTAAAGTTCGTGAAATAATATAATAGTAAGGAAATCCTTTATTATTAATAATTATTTTAACTTATATAAAAACTTTAAATAAGCTTAAAGTAAATCCTCGACCCTAATGATATTTCACTTAGATTAGATTATTATTAAAGAGAAATAGACTATAAGAAGTAAATACTCGTGTTTTAATATTCTAAGACCTTTATATAATATAGGAATATAATCAAGAGATTCCTGAAAAGGGACTTGGGAAAAAACTCGTTTATAATAAATATACTATAGAAGGGCAAGCCCTATAGTATTGAAAATGGATAGTTTTGGTGGTGTTGCAGAGCCGTACGTGGTCACGTGCTAGCGTCACGTGAGCGTAGCGAGCGACTACATAAGGCCACGTCTTTACTAGTTTCGCACTTCTCTCTTTAGACAATTCATTCACGTTTTGATCTCCCTCTATTTTATAGTTATATCCTTCTTCTTCTATAATACTTATTATTAGAATAGTTCTAATTACTGGAAGATATATTAAATTATTTATATATTTACTTTCTAGTATTTATTATAAATAGAAGAAATTCTTTTTATTTAAACTTATTATATTACTATTTTTAATAAGGAAAAAGAGATTATTTTAATAAATCTTATTTTTCAGAAAATAGATTAATATAGAGATAAGAAGATTATTTTTAATAAGCTTTTTGGAAAACTTAATATTAATAAGGAAATAGAAATTGAATTATTTATATTATATTTTAATAAGAATAAATTTATATTTTATTCAATTTATACTCTTTTGAAATAGATTAAAGTATCTTATATAATATTAGAATATATATTCTATTAGATTAATTCTTATAATCAAATTATTTATAGAAATATAATATTTATAAACTTTCTTTTAAATTCCTTATTATAAATATATATTTTAATATTCTCTTAATTTTAATAATTAATTTAAGACTATATTACTTTTATAAAATATTTCAGATATAATCTCTTTAATATTAGTTTAGATTATCGATTATATAGAATCTATTCTTTTCGGCAAGGAGATTACTAATAGTTATATTCAGAAAAGAGATAGAGTTTATAAAGAATTTATAATTAGAATAATTAGAATTCTGATTTTAAATCAAGTTTAATTATTAAATATTTAATTAATTAGAATAATAATCCTATAACTTTAAAGGAGAATTATATAAATCCTGATATATTTGGGAATATAAAGTATTATAATTATAAAAAGGAATATACTTATATTAGTAAATAAAAATTTTTAAAAGGTTTATTAAAAACGAGATTTCTTTTTTATATTATTAAAGTAAATATTATAATAAATAAAAAAAAGATTAGAGTTAATAAGTTTTCAATTAACTTTAAAGTATTATTAAAGTAATATTTCGTTTAAGATAATCTAAATACTTTCTAATATAAATATAATACTAAATTCAAAAAGTAATATAAAATTCCTTATTCCTATCGAGTTTCTCACTCAAATCTGTCTTCTATTTACTAAAGTATTTTGGGTAATAGTAATATAATAATTACTATTAATCAAGTCTTAAAACTTATTAATAATAAGGATTATTTAATATAAAAGAGACTTACTATAACTGTGAGATTTCCGTTTTATAAAAATTCTAAAGTCTTTTATAAAACAGTTTAGTATAATATATTAAGAGTATCAGGTATCTGAAAAACTTATTAATAATAAACTTTTAATAAATAATTCAAATATAATATAATTTATAAGATTATTACTAATAATATATCCATTTTGATTATAGATCACTAGGGAATTAACTCGATATTTAATAAGAAGTTCGATAATAACGAGTTTTTACTTATAGTTATAAGATAGTAAATTCTTATTATCTATACTAAAAGACTTTTCTAAAAGCTTATTAGTAACGAGTTTAATTAATAAAAGAGATATAAACTTATAATTTCTAATTAGTATAGAAGTATTTAAATAATAGTCTAAAAGTTTATTAGTAATAAACTTTTTTAATAAGAGGTAAAATATATATAAATAATACTTGATTTAAATATTCTAATAGATATTACTATTTTGTTTATATAATTAATACAGACGGCTAAAATTCTTATTAGTATTGAGCTTTTAGAAAGAAAGATTATATATACCGAAATTACTCTTCAGGATAGACTATATTTCAATCAGGGCAGACTTGAGGGATTTTTCAAGAACTTGATATATAACTCGATATTATCTGAAAGAAGTTTATTAATAATAATTATTTTAATTCTTTATTCTTAATAAAATATATATATAAATAATTAAAAGTAAAGAATAGTAATATTCTATTCTATTATCTGAATACTATTTATAAAAGTAAACTAGAAGAATATAATAACTAATTCCTAAAATCCTTATTAATACCGAGAATTCTCTAAATATTATATTGGAAATAAATATTATATATTATATATAATTATTATTATTATTTTCGGTAGATTAAAAGGGAATTCAAGGGGGAATAGATATATACTTCAAGTATAACTGAGTTAATCACCTTGCCTAATCGGGAAATGTGGGGCGGTGCACGTGCCCTGGCAGAAAATACTATTATTACTAGATAGTATTTCATTTCGGAATGAATTATAAATATTATTTTAAAAATAATAGAAAATATACTTTAATAAATTCTTTTAAAATTCTTATTTAAAATTTAAATTTTTCTTTAAATTTTTAAAAATTAATATAAAAATATTAAATCTTATATATTCTTTTAAAAACTTATTAAATTTAAATAATATAATAATTATTATAATTAAAGAATTAATTATAAAAATTCAAGTTTATTATAAAGTTTATATAATAATTATAAATTTATTTTTATTTCTTTTAAATTTTATTTTATTAATATTTCTTATAAAATTATTTTATTCTTAAATTAAAATAATATATTTTAAAAAAGATTATTTAATATTTAAAGTTTAATATTTTTCTTTAATAAAAAATAATTTTTTTTATTTAAAATATTTATAATTAAATTATTTATAATAAATTTCTTTTATTCTTTTTTATAATTTTTTTTTAAAATATAAATATAATTATTTTATAAACTTTAATAAAATTTTAAAAACTCTTATAAAAAAAAACCTAAAAAAATATTTTAATTATTATTTAAAACTTTTTTTAATTTATTTAATTTATTTTTATTTATAAAAATTAATTTCTTTATTTTAATAAATTAAAATTTCTTAATATTTTAAAAAAATATTATAAAATCTTTATTAATTTTTAAAATTAAATAAAATAAAAAATTATATAATTATTATAATTATTATATAAAATTATTATTTTCAATTAAATTTAATTCGATTATTATATAAGTAAAAGTGATTTGGATTATATAATTTAATAAATTAATATATAAATTTCGAAATTAACTTTTAAATTTTATTTATTAAATCACTTATATATATAAAATAAAATATATATATAAAATAAAATATATATATAAAATAAAATATATATATAAAATAAAATATATATATAAAATAAAATATATAATTTAATATTTAATTTTTTAAAACTTTAATAATTCTCTTCTTTTTTTATTTTAATATTATTAAATAAAGACTCTTTTATTATATTTTTTAAAATTAAAATATTATATTTATAATATAATATTAAAATCTCTTTATTTTTTTAATTTTATAAAAGATTTAAAATATATTAAAAACTCTTCTTTTTAATAATATTATATTTTATTATATTTTATAATTTATAAAAGAAACTTTTTAATATCCTTTAAATAAAATATAAACTTTTAATAAAATTAAATATTTAAAAATTTATAAAAAAATCCGAAATTTAAAAAAAAGATTATTATATAAATAAGTTTTAAAATATTAAATATTATAAATTAATAATCTTATTATAATAAGTCTTATTTTAAAATAAATTATAAATAAATTAATAGTCTTATTACTTTTTTTAATATTTATTAAAATAAATACTTTTAAATTAAAAAGATTAAAATATTTTATTAATACTTTTATTTAATTTAAATATTATATTAATATTTTTAATTAATAAATCTTTATTCAAGAAATTATTCTTTAAAAGAAAATTATTAAAATTAATAATTTTATTATTCTTTATAAATTAAATAATTAATTTAATTTTAATAATTCAAATAATATTATTATTTAATATTATATAAAATATAATTTTTATTATAATTAAAAGAAGACTTTAAAAAAACTTAAATAAAAGATTATTTTTAATCTTAAATTAAGTCTCGAGATTATTAATACTTTAATAATATAATCGAGTCTTCGATTAATTTAAAAGTTTTTAAATCAAGATTATATTATTTATAAGAGTTTAAATTTAATTATTATAAGTATAGTATTTTAGACTTAAAAGATATAATAAAAAGGTCTTTATTTATATAATAATAAAAAGTATTATAAAGATTAAAGTATAGTATTTAATAATTCAATTATATTAAGAATATTAAATTAAGAAAAAGAGAAGAAAAGAGAAGTCAAGAAGAGAGAAGTTATTACAATTCTATAAAGAGAGTTCACGAGTGGAATACTTATAGGAGAATACTATTTATTGAGAAAATTAAATTAAGGAGAAAAGGAGAAGTTCGAGAATCGAGTCTCTTTAAATATTTAGATTTTATTAATAGTTTTATTCAATTAGACTTAGTATTATAAATTTCCCTTAAGTCCAAATTTATTCCAAGTCTAAATTTACTCGTCACGTGCACAATCCGTCACGTGACACTAAGGACTTTAGGGACTTGTAATTAGTATAATATTATATAAGTCTAGACTATTATAAAAGTGTTTTATAATCTTTTAATTAATAGTAAATATAAGTTTTAAGAATATTAATATAATAGAAATATTATAAATTATATTATAGATTATATTATAAAGAATAAGATTTATAAATTATTATTTTAAAATATTAAAGAGTATTATATTTATTGAATATTATATTTATTATTTATTAAATATTTTATTTAATACATATTATATAAATAGAATATAAAGAGTTATTATAAGAGTCGAATTGTATTAACTTATTTAATTAAAGGAGTAAGAAGAAAGCGGAACGAGTATTAAAGTTATATGCCTTGAGTTTAGTAAATTCTTATATAAGTATAGTGAGTGCTTTATTAAGTGAACTGGTAATAATATGACTGAGACTGAATTGTATATAATATACTCTCCAGGAATAATACTCGCTAATTAGTGATCCACTTGTCAAGTGCTTACTAATTAAGCGAATAGTATTCCTGACCAATTAGAGTATACAGGATAATATCGAATATTATACTATACGGCTCTCGATCCAAATTAGTTTAATATAGTATACTCGCTCGCGATTACTAATAATATTGAACCCTTTATATAATCCCACGAATATTCTTATCAAAACGCCCTTTTTACATTCTAGTATACTCGTTCCTTTTTGTCTTATACTATTACTTCTATCTCAGAACCTTCGAACTATTCTAAATATCAGATTAAACAAGTATCAGATAATATAGTAAATGTCTCGGTATCCAAAAAGCCTACTTACAAGTCCAGTTAATATATCGAAAATATTTATAAGGTATATACTATAAAGGTATATCCGAAAACGCGTTTTTTTTTTTTTTAGTATTTTCACTACTCGAACTAACTTTTATCTGAAAAAGTCTCCAAAAAAGATTCTAAAGAAACTCCCAGTCACTTCCAAAAAGCAGAAAAAGCAGATAGCAAATACTATATCTAGCGGTTATATAAAGGATAAGTTTTCTATAATATCTTCTAGTACTCTTTTTAGAAAATTAATATATTTTCCAGGTACAATTCGTTCTTATCCGTGTACTCGGTATATGAATAGTACTTTTCAAGATAAAAATAATAGTTATTATTATAATAATACTAATAAAGATTCCACTTTTCGTTATTATACTTATATTAATAATAATAAATATAAGAGTATTTCAGATAGTTATTTTCCTCTTATCTTGAAAATAATAAAACTTTTCCGTGAGAGAGATAAGAAAGATCTAGTAAATTCTCTAGAAAATCCTTAAGCTTTTATCTATATTAATTTATACTTCTAGAAATTGAAGAATACTCGAATAGTAATAAAATAGTATTTAGGACTGGAACCGGAAGAGATTAAGAGTAAGGATAAGAATACGGGAGATATAGAAGATATTAATCTACTTGATTTTGGTAATAATAGTATTTATTAGGAGATTTTAGATAATCTCAAGACTCGTTTCAAGAGTACTTTCTATATTATAGTAAATATATTTTTTAATATTTTATAAAATAATAAATTTCGGAATTCTGAATATATTAACTTGGGATTGACTTTCACTTTTTATTCTTATTTGAATATTCTTTGGAATAGAACTGGTTCTCTATTTGAATATTCCTTTTTCTTGAATTTTTTTTTTAGTATTATAAATGAAATAATAAAAGAAATAAGTATTTCTCCTCGATTATTTAATCTTTTCGAGTATTCTATAAATATCTTAAAGGTTAAATAAGACTTTAAAGTATTCGAATTTATACTATAATAGATTTTTTATTAATCTATTAATTAGTATATTATTTATTAATAAGTATATCATTTCGAATATTCCCTTTTAATATTCTTATTTTATTTATATATTCTGAATATTTATATAATAGAATTTTATAATAATATATTCATTACTTCTAATAATTAATCGAATTATTTATTAATTATTATAAAAGATAATTCAGAATTTACCGAAATCTAGATATAAATTCCTGAATAGTTATTTGAGTATTATAAACTCTTTTATAATAAATAATATTCCGAGTATTTCTACTTTAATTAAAGAAATTATTATAATTATCTAATAAATAATTCTCTATTAGATCAAATTATCAAATAGTAAAATAGTATATCCTTAGAATAAGTATTTTATATTTATATTATCTATAAAGGAAATATTAGAAGTAATTTGTAATTATACTTCTCTATACTTAATATTATATTAGATTATTAGAAATCGAATTCCGAATAAATATTTAATAATCCAGTTTATAACTATTAAGTATTCGGGACCTGGATTTATAAGGAATTAAAAGAGTATTAAGATTATAAAAGTTATATCCGAATAGATTATAATAGTAATATAAAATATTAAATTAACTTTTTTCTAATACTCTTTAATTTAGTATTTTGGAATTTATTTATTATATTTTCTAAACTCGAGACCTAATAGTAATATACTCGAACACTTTCTATTAATTAATTCGAATTTCTTTATAATCTTTTTAATATAAATATTATAAATGAATTATATTTTTCGAATTATTTAATCCCTTATTATTTATATTTCCAGGAATTATCTTATATCTTTTATATTATATAATTTATATATTTCCTTAATTAATTTAATAACTTTAATAATATAGAGCTTATTGTCTTTATAATAAAGTATTTGAATATTATTAATATAAAATATAATAAATACTTTATATTTAATATTTATAAAAATATATACTTTTTTCTATAAAATTAATAATTCTATTCTCTTAAATATTCCAATCCAATTATTATACTATAAAACAGGAGAGTTCTATAATCTATATAAAATTCGGTTAACTTTTATTATATATTTAGACTTTTCGAAATCAAATAATAACTTATATATAACTAATAATCCCTTTGAATTTCGAATAATATTAATAAATACATTTATTATATTAAATTGTTTTATTTTAAGATTAAAGTAAATTACTATTATATAAATAATTCAAAACGAATATACTATTAATATAATTATATATATTAATAGGATTATAGACTTCTCTTATAAATTATTATATATTATAATATACGAATAGTATTTTATTAAGAAATTATTAGTATTTACTTTATATATAAATATTTATTTTAAGGATAGTAATAAGATTTCTTATTTAATTAGAATATTTAATATAATTTATTAATATTCCCTAACTTTCAGATTTCTCAATTCGAGTATATAATCTACTTTAAACTCTATTCCGAATATATATTTTTTGAGATTTCTTTATTATTTTAATATAAGTGAAAACTTATTTTAATAAATATATCGAGTTATTTTATTCCTATAAGTATTATACTTCGAATAGGTCTTTTAAAGAATTAATATAATTATAATAATATATACTATTATATTATTATATATTCTTATAAACTCTTTTAGATAATTAAGTCAAAAGTTATTTATAAGAATTTGGAAATGATTAATATTACTTGAACTATTTATTATTTCCAATAGGGAATTTAGTATAACTATTATATTACTATTCTCTATTTTACTAGAATTACTATCAGGTTTCCTATTTCGATTATATATTTCGAATTGATTATTACAAGTTTTTAATAAAGACTTTTTAATATACTTTCTTTTAGACTTTATAATTAGTTTCTTATTCACTTAATCTCGAGTTTCAGATTTCCTATTATTTGATTATTCACTTTAAATACTATTTACTAAAACTAGTTTCAAGATATTCAATTAGTCTAAAAATAGATTCTATATTTAATTTTAATCTAGTAAATACTCTTTAATATCCTTATTAATAATACTATACCCTTTTAGCTATTTAGTATTTTCTTTTTCTATATTCTATTAAATAATTAGTATTTCGGATTCCGGAATATTTTTAGAAATTATAAATTCTATTCCCTGAATAGATATATTTTTTACTCCCGAGTTATATTCTTATAAAATATTCGAGAACTCGTTTTATTCATTTTAATTCTTTATATCCCTTAGATTTTTAAACTCTTGAATATTTTATTCTAATAATTTAATATTCTATATTCTTATATTATTGAATATTAATCCAGTATTCCGGATCTTCTCTTTTTTAATAAGTTCTATTATACTTCGGACTTCTATAATTAAATAACTATTCAGTTATTTGTAAGTTTTCGAGAAATAGAATATATTCTTATTAAATATAATATTTTTAATAATAATAATCTTATTAAATATAAGTATTTATATATAATATATATTAGATATATAATATTCAATTAAGTAATTAATATATTCGTATAGTTTGACTTTAAATACTCTTTATATTTACTTTACTTCCCTCTCTTTAACTATTAGATATACTCGAGTATTATATATATAAATCCCATTTCAATCTGACCTGAAATCGACTATAATCCATATAGCAAGTACAGGATTATACTATCTAAAATAGTTTCGGAATCACGAATCGAGTACTTTATTTAGTAAATATTAATTATATAAGTATAATAGACTTATATTATATAAATAGACTATTACGAGTATTATCTCCGACTAGAACTCTTTAGAAAGTCCTATTAATAGGCGTATAATAAGTATTTTATTAATCACTTTTTATCCGATTCATTCGAATCTATTATTAGATTTATAAATATAGAATAGAGAGAGTTTAAATTCGATATTCTCCTTTATATACTAATACTTATAAGTAATATTCCCTTATATAATAATAATTACCTTTTCTTAATTATATTTCATTTTATATATTAAGAGATTATATTATTACTTTATCTAATACTCGAAGTTTTATATAATATTAAAGATCTATTTTCCTTCTTTATTCAAGAGTGAGAATATAAAGAACTTTCTATTAAATTTATCCTTAATTATAAGTAATTAGTTTAAATTATTATATATAATTAAATAGTCGAATAAGTCCTAAATAATCCTCTAGAAGGGTTTTGGAAATCTTCTTTTAAATACTTATTTTGAGATTATCTATCTAGTATATAATTATATATAATATATATATATTATTCTATTTAGTCTTATAATTTATATATTCCTCACGTGGTATATAAGCTTTTGAAGTATTTAAGACTCTAAATACTTTACTCATATATATTATCTCTTCTCTATATTACTTTATAATTAGAAGTATTTTCTACTTTTCCTAAAAGACTTCTTGACTTTTTATTCGAGTGTGAAATATATAAGTATACTATTTACATTAATTGAGATAATAGATAAAGTATTTGAATAGATTAAAAGTGACTTATATTCAATAAAAATAATATTATATAAACGAATTATATTTAATAATATAATACTTTTATATTTATTTCCGAATCTCAATATTTTATTATATTTATAATATTATATTCCCCTTTTATACAAGAGAGTTTCTAATATAATATTCACGTGAAAACCTTTTATAATTATTATATTATTTAAAATAAGATTGACCTTATCCTTTTTCCCGTTTAGAATACTCTTAATTATATAAGTATTATAATTAAATATTAGAAGACTCGAATTTCTTATCTTAATTATATACCCTGAATATTCCGGAATAAATAATCCTTTATTAAATAGACAAATATTATTCACTATATATATTATATTATAATTATTTAATAATATACTCTCTAATAGCGAGTACCTTGAAAAGTCTAATATTAAATATATTCTAATATTAGGTATTCCTAAAATAAAATTAGGATTGAGTATTATAGTACTAAAATTCCTGTCTAGAACTTTCAATTAGTTTCCTATCTTCTTTGAACTTTCACTATTACTAATTACTATTTTCTCTTAGATTTTAATTCCGTATTTCTTTTTAAATTTAACTTAAAGATCTTTCTATTTTAATATAAATAATACTTTTCTAATTTCAATATAATACTCTTTCAAAGGCTTATATTTGAATAAGTAAGTACTGGAACTAGTAATAGTAAATTCCAATTGAGTATACTCTTATAATTTCCAAAAGTATTATCTTTTAGTATAAGGATTATAGGGATATTCTCAATACTCTGACTTATTCTCGGGTTTATTCTCGGACTCTCTAGTCTTTCCTGAATTGATTTAGTATTCAGGGAAATTATTTTAATATTTATTAAATATTATAAAAACTAAAAGACTAATTCCTGACTTTACTTTTAAATTCTTATAAATTATATATAAGAAGAGAATTCCGTATTTATTAAAGTCAAATATAGATAGATTAAATTTATTATTTTATTAGAATTCGAAAAGTTTATCTTATTTCTATTTGGATTATATTTTTCGAATAATATACTCGAGAAAGTCCTTAATATTATAGATTCCTTGGATTTCAGAGATATTATAGAATTTAGTATTCTTATAAACTGAATGCTATTCGGAATACTAATATTCCTGGTTTATTACTCTTTTATAACTATTAGAAATAATCTTCTAGTATATTTCACGAATAGTTAAAAAGACTATTATATCCGAGAGAATATATTAGTATTTAAGGGAATAAAGGATCTCCTGAATAGATTTGTAATCTTGAATAAATATAAGTATTCCGGTTAAAGAGAGTATTCGGGAATTCCCTAGTGAGATACTTATTCGAGTTTGGAGAATAGTAATTGTAATTACTTATATATTAATATTAATAGTCTTTGTGAACCAGATAAGGAAACAGTTCTACTATTCTGAATATATTTTATGAATATTTAATATAATAGTATAATTCTGAAAAAGGATTATATATTCTATTTTTATATTCTCGAATATAGTAAAAGCGGGAGTTTTGGATTTAGTATTCAGGTCTTAAGAACTGCTTTTAAGGTTTCGAGATATTTATTTATTTATAGTAATCTTATAAATAGTTATATATTCTTTATTTAACTTTACTTTAAATTCACTGATTATAAATAGAGATCTTAGTAATAAGGTATTATATATTAGAATATCTGAGTCTTCGGGATTAATAAGATTCCAAATCCCATTTTCTTGGACTTTCTATTTGACTTGAGATTACTATTTTATATATGTGTTATACTCCTTGAATTTAAAGTCCTTGAGTTTTACTATTAGTTATTAAATACTCGTGATTATATTAAATAAGGTCAAGGAGATATCGAAGTGAATATTCGAAGAGTTAAGAAAGTATATAATCTGTTATATTCTATTTATATTTAAATAAAAGCTTTAATACTTATAGACCGGACTTATAATTAATATATATTATATAGATAGAATATAAATAATTATTATAAGAATCGAATTATATTAACTTGTCTAATTAAAGGAATAAGAAGGAAGCGGAATGAGTACCGAAATTATATACCCTGAATTTAGTAAATTCTTATATGAGTATAGTGAGTGTTTTATTAAGTGAATTGGCAATAATATAATTGAGACTGAATTGTATATAATATTATTTTAAAATATTTTATTTTAAGATATTTTATTCTTAATTCCTTATTCTTGAATATTATATTTATTATTTACTAGACTTTTTATTCTAGAATATTTTATTTCTAATTTCTCGTTTTTAGATATTATATTTATTATTTATTAGATATTTTATTTCTAGATTCTCGTTTTTGAATATTATATTTATTATTTATTAAATATTTTATTCTTAAATCCTTATTCTTAAATAGTATTTATTATTTATTAGATATTTTATTTTTTATTTTTAGTATTTTATTCTTGGATTCTTATTCTATTTTTAATATTAAAACTCTTAATATTATAAACTCTTAAATATTATAAATTTATAAATATTATTAATTCCTGAATATTACAAATTCGTGAATATTATTAATTCTTAAATATTATAAATTTATAAATATTATTATCTTTTAATATTATTAACTTTTAATATTATTAGTTTCTAGATATTATAAATTCGTGAATATTATTAGTTTCTGATATTATTAACTTTTAAATATTATAAATTCGTGAATATTATTAATTCTTAAATATTACAAATTCGTGAATATTATTAACTCTTAATATTATTAATTCTTGAAAGTTTTGAGAGTCTTAAATATTCTTAATAAGATTAATCGTGATTTATTTATAAATTATAATTAGATATTTTAAAGAATATTTTATAAAAGAGTTTATATAAATAATTAAGAATATACTTTTAAGTAAATATAATAAGAATATAAGATTAAATAATAATAATTATATTTCTTATATATAATAAATTAAGAATAAAAAGAATTATAAAATAATATATAAGAAAATATAAATTTTAATAAAAATATAAAAAAATCAAATTTCTTAATAATAAAGAATAAGGAATAAATACTAGTATAATTATAATTTTTATTTTATTATTTTATTATTATAATTATAATTATAATTATATTCTTTATTTAAAGAAGAATTAATATAAAATTAAATCTTTATCTTTTTCCTTGAAAATATTTAATATTTTAAAATAATTAATATAAGAGTATTATAAGAATTAAGAATTATTTCTTTTATATAATTTATTTATTTATTTATATTTTTAATTTAAAATATTAATATTATAAATATTAGTTTCCTTAATTTAAAACTAATATAATCACGATTAAATTAATTATATAATAGATATTTTAATTATTATAATATCTATTTTCTATATATAATAATAAAAATAAAATAAATATTATAAATTAAAGATTTCAATTTCAAGATTTAATTAGAATTTAAAATTAAGAAAAGAAGAAAAGATTAAAGAAAAAGAAATTCTTAAATTATAAATTTAAAATCTATTCTCTTAATTTGAAATATTATTATATTATTAAATATTAAATCTTTAATTTAAAACTAATAATATAATAAATATATAATATATATTATTATATTATATTCAATTTTTAAAAAACTAAATTATTATAAATAATAGTCCGAATTATATATAAACTTTTTTCTTAATAATTTATTAATTAGATCTAAATTATTAATTAAATGAAATTTATATAAAGTATTTAATTAATATAATATTTTAAATATTAAATAAATAATAAAAATTGTAAAGACTCTTAAATTTAAGACTATTATATTTATATAATTCTTATATATTCATTTTGTATTTATTTTATATTTATTTTCTATATTCATTTTTTAAAAAATTAAATTATTATAAATAATAATCTAAATTATATATAAACTTTTTTTTAATAATTTATTAATTAGACCTAAATTATTAATTAAACGAAATTCTTATAAAACACTTAATTAAAGTAATATATTAAATATTAAATAAATAATAAAAATTATAAAAACTTTTAAATTTAAGACTATTATATTTATATAACTCTTATATATTTATTTTATATTCATTTTCTATATTCATTTTTTAAAAAATTAAATTATTATAAATACTTTTAAATAATAGATTTAAAGATTAGATTTTTATTAAATATACTCCTTTAGAATAAGGGGTTTTACTAATAAGGAATATTAAAGTCTTAATAAAAAAAGATAAGATTTCTATAAGATTAATAATATAAATCTTCTATTTGAGTCTAATATAGACTCTTAAACTAATAAGAGTTTTTAAATCCAAGGGAATAATTTCCCGAGTTTAAAATTATATTCTTATTTAATATACTAATATTTAATAAATTATATAAGATTGATTTAATTTAAATTATAGACTTGAATTAGGCCTATTTAGGAAAAATAAAATCACGTATTTAGTTTTATTATTAAGGAAGTTCTAATTTTTAAAAAATTTAAACCCGATATTGAGATTTTGAAATATAATTATAATAATATTATTATATATAATAGGAATACTAAAATTATAATTTTAATCACTTATTTAAGACTTAAAATATCATTTTAATTAATTATATTATAAGGATTCCGTTTAACTAGTAATTTGAAATTAATTAATAGACTATTAGAGGGAAAAATTACACGTGATTTAGACTATTATTTGTAATAATTTAATTTTTTAAAAAATAGATATAGAAAATGGATATAAAATGGATATACGAGAGTTATATTAGTATAGTGACCTTAAATTTAAAGGTCTAGTCAATTTCTATTACTTATTTAATATTTAGAATTCCGCCTTAATTAAGTGTCTTATATGAATTTCGTTTGATTAGTAATTTAAACTTAATCAATGGATTATCAGGAAAAAAGTTTACACGTGACTTGGACTGTTATTCGTGATAGTTTAATTTTTTAAAAAATGGATACGGGAAAAATAAATACGAAATGGATATTATAATAGTCGGGATACCCGTTATATGATTAGTTTAATTATAGTTATATTAGTTTCAGGCTAAGGGAACCGATATCTGGAAACCGATATCTGGAAACCGATATCTGTAATATTAATATCTCAGACTAAGGGTATGGGCAAGTGTTGAGAGGATATAAGACACTTCTCTCTTATTGACTTCTCTTCTTTTCTCTTCTCCTTAGTTTAGTATTCTTAATATAACTGGATCTCACTGAATACTATACTTCGACCTTTATAGTACTTTTTACTATTATAATATCTTCTAGATCTGAAATACTATACTCGTGATAATTAAATTTAAACTCTTATAAATAATATAATCTTGATTTAAAAGTTCTTGAATCGACCGAAGGCTCGATTATACTATAATTATTTAAATTATATATAAAAATTTTTTTTAATAATTTATTAATTAGTTTTAAATTATTAATTAAATAAAATCCTTATAATATAATTAATTAAAATAATATTTTAAGTTTTAAATAAGTGATAAAATCGTGATTTTGATATTTTTATTATATATAATAATATTATTATAATTATACTTTAAAATTTTAATATCGGGTTTAATTTTTTTTAAAAATTATAACTTCTTTAATAATAAGACCAAGCACGTGATTTTAATTTCTTGAAATAGGTCTAGTTCAGGTCTATAATTTAAATTAGACGTAATTCACGTGACTTATTAAATACTAGCGTATTAAATAAGAATGTGATTTTAAACTCGAGAGATTATTCCTTTGAATTTAAAGACTCTTATTAGTCCAAGGGCTTATACTAGACCCAAATCAGAGATTTATATTATTAATTTTACAAAAACCTTATTTTTTTTACTAAGACTTTAATATTTCTTATTAGTAAAAACCCTTATTCTAATATAAGTGAATTAAACGAAAATTTAATTTTTAAATTTATTATTTAAAAGTAAATAAAAAAATAAACCTTTTCTTATTAAAAACTAATAAAATTAAAAGAATTAATAAATTAAAACTATCCGTTAATATATAATCTTTAATTTATAATATATAATTAAATCTTATAATATTCTTATTATTATATATTTAATATTTATTTAATTAAAGAAATTACTTTATTAAGAAAATAAAAATAAGATTAAGAAATTAAATAATTTATATTACTTTTAATATAATAAAATAAGATATTAAAAGAAGAATTATTTAAACTTAAATAAACTTATATTTATTAAAGAAGATTAATTTAATTTTAAAGATAATAAATAAAACTTAAATAATAATTCGAGAAAAACTTAATTTTAAGATTAAAAATTATTAATTTAAAATAATATCTTTATTAAGGATTTATTAATTTAATTTAACTTATTAATAAAAGATAACTTTTTATTAATTATAAAATAAATTAAAAAAATAAAATTAAAATCTTTAATATTTTAATAAATATTAAAGCGAATATTTATATTTTAATTAATTAAAATCTTATTCGCTTATTAATAAATATATTATATATATTAATATATAAATTTAAAAAACCGATTTCTTTATAAGAATTTAATAATTAATTTAATAAGATTATTTAATAAATTATTAAATTAAACTTAAAATTTAATAAATATAAATAATCTTAATAATATTTCTTTATTATTAAACTTAATTCTTATAATCTTATATTTAATAAAAAGTGATTTATAAAATATAATATTTTATTAAATTATTAATAAAATTACTTTTATTAATTAAAAGATTATAAATTAAATTAATAAGATTAATTCCTTAAAGAGAATTATTAATAAAAAAACAAATTAATAAATATACTCGTTTAAGTCTTTAAGAATATAAATATAAACCTTTAATAAGAAATTAAAGAAAGATAATTTAAATTATTATTTAATAATCTTTAAATATAAAAGATTAAATATTAATAATAAAAGAAAAAATTAAACCTTAATACTTTTAATATTAATAATTAATATAATAACTTTATTTAATTAATTAAAATTATATTATTTTAAATAAATATAAAAGAGATTAATAATTATAACGGGTTTATAATTATTAATAAGATTAATTATATTTTAAAAAAGTCAAGTATAAGTCTCTTCTTTAATAAATATTTATATTTAAATAATTAAAGAAGATTTAATTTATAAAATATTATACTTTAATTAAAAAGATAATATATTCACTTAATAAAGAAAAATAAAATATTTTTAATAATATTACGATTTTAAATATTATTAAAATCGAGAAATTAAAGATTACTTTATTCTCTTAATTATATAAATTAATTAATATCTTTTTGAAAAGAATCGCGAATATATTTTCTTAATCCCGATTATTCGATTATAAATTAAGATTTAATAAATTAAAGTCTTTTATAATAATAATTCACTTATATAAAATAAGTACTTTAAAGTTTAAAAAAATAAGAGAATATTTAATAAAGAATTTAAAGAAGAATTTTATTAAATTATTAAATTCCTTATATTTATTATTAATCTTATTTATAAAAAATAAAAATAAAAGTTTATATTTTTATATTAATTATTATTAATTTAATACTTTAATAAAGAAGGATTAATATCCTTTATTCTTAATTAATTAATCAATTTATTAATATTTATAAAGTTTAATATAAAATACATTTTTAATTATATTTAAATAAAACTTGAATTTATAATATAAATAATATTTTAATAATATATTAATATTATTCTTATAAATTATTTAAATAACTTTTATTTAATATATATTAATAATATATTTATCTTTTTAAAAAATAAAAAGGAATATTAATAATATATTAAAATAATTTTATAAAAGTTTTAAGAAATAAGATTATAAATTAATATTTATAAATATAAATTTAAAATTATTAAAATAATATTTTTAAGTTTTATAATATTAAATTATAATATATAAATAAATCTTATTAAAATTATTATTATTCAAAATTAAAAAATATATTTAATAAAGAATAAAATTTAATTATTCTTAAAATTTTATAACTTTTATTAAAAGTTTATTTAAATATATAAATATATTTTTAAGTCTTTTAATTATTTAATAAAAAATAATAAATTATTAAAGTTAAAATTAAATAAAAAATAATTAAACACTTTTTATTAATTAAAGATTATATTTATATTAACTTTTATATTTCTTTACTTTTAATATAATCGGGAAATTAAAATCGAGATTAATTATTTAATATAATATATAAGAATAAAATTCACTTTATAATCTATTAAATTAAAAGATTATAATATTCGCGATACGCGAATACGCCTTATTACACTTAAATGGCTCAAATTATATCACGTGATATAGCACATGCCTTATATATATAATATATATTATATTTAAATTTAATTATTATAAATATAATTTCTTAAAAGTATTTTTAAAATAATAAATAATATTTTATTATTTTTTATTTAAAAGTCCTTAAAGAAATAAAGACTTATTATAAGATTTATAATAAGAAACTCTTTATAATTATTTTAATATTTAAGGAATAATAAATAAAACTTATTAATTTATTATATTTTATAATTATTATAAATTATAAAATATTTAAATATTTTAAAATAAAAAGATTATTAAATAAATAATAAATTCGATAAATAAATA
>KZ613484.1:7967-396884 GCA_002865625.1 Hyaloscypha hepaticicola
TCCAAATTACTAGTTAAAAGGAATCCTTATAATACCGTTTATTAAAGCGGTATTTTAAGTCTTAAATAAATAGTGAAAATCGTGATTTTGGTATTCCTACTTTATACAATAATATTATTATAACTATACTTCAAAATCTCAATATCGGATTCAAATTTTTAAAAAATTACAACTTCCTTAATAATAAGACTAAGCACGTGATTTTATTTTTCATAAATAGGCCTATTTCAGGTCTATAATTTAAATTAGACTAATATCACGTGACTTATCAAGTGCTAGTATATTAAATAAGAACATGATTTTAAATTCGGGAAATTACCCCTTTGGATTTAAGGGCTCTTATTAGTTTAAGGGCCCACACTAGGCCCAAACAGGAGATTCACGTCACTAATCTTACAGAAACCTTATCTTTTTTTACTAAGACTTTAGTGTCCCTTATTAGTAAAAACCCCTATTCTAAAGGAGTATACTTAACAAAAATCTAATCTTTAAATCTATTATTTAAAGGTAAAGTACTTATAGTTTTTAAAGTTAGGAAGTTGAATTAGTAATTATTATTTAATTAATTATTTAAAATAGAATAATATATCAATTATATAGAACGGGTGTATATAATTATATAAATTATCCCCGAAGAATTTCCGAAATATTTCACGTGATCGTGATATCGAAATAAGGTTTAGTGGATCCGAGTGTAATTAATAATATAGCTTTAAATCTACTAAACGAGCCCTATTCACGCTTATCCGATTTGTAAAACATTAATATTATTATATAAATCACTTGTAATCTCTTATTCAATATTAGTATATTAGTATAATATAAGTTCAAAAATTAATTATATTTTATACTATAAATTAATTAAATCCAAAATTATATTTTTAGATTCCTGAAATATATTACTATTTATTTTCTATCTGAAAAGTATAAAGTTATTAAATAGAAATTTATTTATTTTCTCTATTATTATCTTCTATTTATATTATTAACTTTTTAGACTATTTCTCTATATTCCATTCAGATTTATAAATTAAAGAAAATAAAATTAATTTATTATTTATCTGAATTAGTATTAGTAAAGAGTTCTCTTTCAATTCTCTTTTTTACTATATTCTCCTCAAATTATTATAACTTTCTGGAATTGATAATCTTTGAACTAGTTTCTTTTTAATTAATTAAAATAATATCTTCTCTTTTATTTCCTCTTCTTTCTCAAAATCCATTATATTATTATTCTCTTTTTCTTTAACTATTAGTATATTCTTATATTTAATATCTATCTTTATTATTAGTATTATAGAGTCTCTCAAAAAAGTAAATATTAATATAATAGTCTCTATTTTTGTATTTATAAGATTTTATTTATATTTATACTAAAAGAAAATAATTATATCCCTAATCTTATATTATATATTATAAAATATTATTAATTCTTAATATTATTCGAGATTAAAAATAAGAAACTCTTTAGAATAGTAATTATATTTAATATAATTCGAAATTATTTAAATAATAGAAGAATAATATTATATATTAATTATATTAGAATAGTATTTATTAAAACCTTCCCAAAGATTATAACTATTTATACTTTTATTAATTATAAAGGAAGGATAAATTAGTATTAATAAATATATTAAGAGTATTATCTAATTTAACGAATTTTCGAAATTATTAAAATCCTAATATTTTTTATATACTAGAAGATTAATATCCTCTTTTTATTATTATAAAATAGTATTTAATTAGGGATTATTAATTATAAAACTTATATTATTAATAAATTATAGAAAGAATATTATATATATACTAGAATAATTCGGATTCCCGATAATTAATATTCCAGATAATATAATATTAAAGTTTATTAAAAGATTCAAAATTATAATATTCGGAATTGTATTCTAATATCTCGTTTTAACTATTATATTCTTGTTTTATATTCACTTTGATTATATATTATATAAAGGATTATTAATAGTTCTATTTAAGATATTACTATTAATCTCCTTTATTTATACTTATAAATTCATCTTTCCAATAATAAAATACTTTAATATTAATAAATATACCTAATAGATTCTATAGAGATTATAGTATTCCGGGTCTATATATATATAATACTATTATTATTAAATATTATACTTATAAAGATAATATTTTATTAAAGATATTACTTTAAGTTCAAGTTTATTCCACTATCGAGAAGTAATAATTATATATACTTTTAATCGAGTTCGATTTGTCTTCGCTTTTACCCTTTAGAGCCTCTTTTAAACTTTCTTTTTCAAGTATTATATTAGTTCGATCTTTAATATTCGAGTATAGTTATTATTATCGGAATCGGTGAAATTCGAATCGGTAGAGAAGTCTTTAACAGTTATATTAATTAAATAAATACATTTTTCAGTCTTTAATATCTTTATTATCTTCTCCTCTAGTAGTGGAGTCTTATTAGAATCGAATTTAATACTATATTAAATATGAATTATTATCCAAATTATTTGAGACTTTCTCTTGAATAATATCTTCTTGAAGTTCTGATATCCCATAGTATTTATATATTAATAATTAGGATTTAACCTATTCCCATATTCCATTTTCCAATTTAAAGGATCCCTTTACTTTCCTGGATATATTTCAGGATTTATTTCAATTTATATATTAATCCGATATTATATATATATTTACTAGAAGTCCCATCTCAGTCTAGTAATACTATTAAAATTAACTATAAGTGAGTATTTAATATAAGGTTTACGGGAATCAAGATAATCCTTTATAATAAACGGAATAGGATTATAATTATATCTTTTATTCACGACTTCCTTCGCCTTTCCCGCTCGAGCTGTTATAAACTCTGTTACTGAATTCGAATCTATAGTCCCTGAAGGGCTAGTAATCAGAGGTATTGGGGATCGAGGAATGGAGGATTGAAGGATTCGTTTGTATACTGCTTTATTTCGAGCTCTGGTAGCCTTCGCCTTGGCGGACCTTGTGGTAGTAGCTGTTGCTTTAGCTATTACTTTAGTTATAGCATTGGCTATCGCGTTAGTTGTAGCTTTGGCTGTCGTTTTACGCTTTCGGGATGGCATCTTGCCAGATTTTCGGCTCTGGAACGTGATTGGTCAGTTACGATTGCGAATAACTTCAAAATGGGTATTTTGGGGTGGAATTGGTGGTCAGTTTGGGCTGTTGCAGCAAAAACAGTATTTTCAGGTGCGAAAAAAGAGGTTTGGGCTGATCTCGGCAAATTTCGAAAAAAGCGCATAACCCGCATATGACTGTACCGCTGTAGCAATTTTTAGCGCGACTTAGATCGGCGTCTCCTTGAGACTTCAATTATTTCTCGAGGTAGATAGCTACCAGCAGATAGCTGAACCTCAACATCATGGCTTCTCCTTCAATGCCCCTCCTCTTCCTCAGGCCCATGGCTCTTCCTCGGCCATCGACCATCCACCGTTTCCTAGGAATAGCAAAGGCCTCCACGACGGCAACAAGCGCATCCTCCTCGCCAGTACCTCCTCCACCAGCCCAAGCTGCAACACCAGCAAAGCCAAAGCCCTACCGAATAACCCTCACACCTTCGAAGAACCTTCCAGTCTACACCTTGGCGAAACGAGGCGGGAATATGAAGCTTACGAAAGTGAGGAGGATAGAAGGGGACGTGACCGCGCTGAGGAATGATTTACGGGCAGCGTTAGGTTTGGATGAGAAAGAGGTGACGATTAATCAGTTGACGAGACAGATTATTGTGAAGGTATGCTATAGTTGGATTGTCAGGTTTATGATTTTTGTGGTGGGTCTTGGGTCTAATTTGCGTACAGGGGCACAAGAAACCAGAGATCGAAAAATTCTTGAAGGACCAGTTGTAGGATTATGGGGAGGATCCTAAAGGAGACTCGCCCCCTTGTACAAAATTGAATTGGACAAATGAGGATTTATAGATCGTGTGCTTACTCAAGCAATACCCTGTATTTCTTCTTCAGACTCATGTCTCTATGTACAACACCGTCCTTCTCCTGAAGGGATTTCAATGCCCACACAACTTGTATACAACCACTAGCCCGATGATACTCCAACCAAGGAAAGACGTCACAGGCCAACAGCCATGCTAAACAGACCAAGAACACATTGTTGAACGCCTACTCCCCACGCTGATAAACAAGTTATTCATGCATGCGTCTATGGAATGTGGTACAATGAGCCAAAATGGAGATTAGATCCTTTTTAATGTGCTCAGCTCAGCCCCGCATATGCACACAGCTGTTTCAAAACTCCTTGGAGCCTAGGTAGCCTTATTTCGAGGGCCCCCAATAAATTCTCTTTCGCCGGAAGCCCGGAAATGGGTATCGTTGTACTTGGATCTTCCGCATCCCGTGATTTCTCTGCCAAACGCCGTAAAACTGCTATACCTCCCATTGTAATGTGAAGTAACGCCTCATCTTCCAGACCCTTTGGTGCTGTCTGCGCTCTCTGGTGGGCAACTTGCGGCGAGGTTTCGTGACACAAAGATAGGATAAGTCTGCAGAGGTTCTGAGAAAATCCGTCGTCAGACGTCAACCAAGACTTGGCAACGCCGGTTTCGTGACCGGGAACTAGGTTTGATAGAATTTCTGCCGCCAGTATCCCTTGCATCAAAAACGGTTTTCGGGCCTCCACCACTGGAACCAGATTTCCTCGTTTGGCATCTTGTTTGTCGTCTGGTATGGCGGAGATCGCAAGAGCAAATGTTCTTGTAAGAAGATCGTACGGGGGAGACGAAGCAACATCTGAGGCGAAAATAGTCTTGTAATGTGTCCGATTAGGCTCGTCTCTCGCCAGGAGCTTCGCTAGACTGTCCACAGCTGGAGGAAGATATCGGTGAATTGCAGGATCGTACGGTGAGAATGTCACGCGCTCGGAACCAATCGCATTGGGTGGAGGACATGGCGCAAAGGCCAATAGAAAGTGGAGCAGACATAATGCCTGCTCTCGTCCAGGTAATTCGATCGCTTGTGCCAGATTAGATAGAAAAATTATGACATCCTTCATGAAATCCAAGGTGTTCTGATTTGTCCGCAAAAGCATATTTCGAGTTCCCAAGTATCTTATGACGATACATAAAAATTTGATAACGAGTTCGTCGGCAAGGAGCGGGTGGTTCGTTTCATAGAACGAGAGATTCCGCATGATGGTGGTGATGCATATCAATCTGTCTACTGCTCGATCAAGCTCATACTCAAGTGAGCCAAAAGCTGGAATGTCCTGAAGAACTTCCTGCTCACTCCGGCAACTGCGTAGCACGTCCTCATAGGAGCTGACAAGCATCACATCTGAGACTTCCGCCGCATTCTCAGCGAGTAGCTCGACTTGCATTTCAGCACAATCGACCATTGTCTCCACGAGATCTTCGCAGGCGCGCAGATCCAATTGTAGTCGAGATTCCACGGAAAGCGAAACCAAGGTATCCAGGGCCAATCGTACTTCTGCATGAATACCTGACTGAAGGCTCATCGTCAAAGCATGAATGTCGATAACACCAAGGTCTCCCACGGCTGGGATGTCAGGCTTGTATTGGATCAAAGCTCCACCCAGCCGCAATAAAGAATCGAGTTCAACACCACCCCATGTATCTAGGACTCTGACTTTCGGATCTAATTCGGCAGGTAGATTGAATTCTTGAGGTGGCGGAGGCGCCCCAGCTCGAGTGCCCACTTCTACTTGAGGTGATGGTAAAGTGAGAGAGCCCGGTTTCGTTGCAGACATCGGCGAAGGCACTGTGAAAGAGGTCCCATTCTGCGACGGTGTAGCTTCGATACTCCTCGAAAGATTATTACGTGCATGGCCTTGTGGGCCTATTGGTTGAGGCTGGACTTGAGGTGCTTGAGGGGTGGAAAAGCCATTAACAGCTGGTTGTTGGGGATGATGCATTGGTGCCATTTGCTTCACCGGAGTACTCTGTGCTTGCTGCTGTTGGAGATGTTGCTGTTGTCCCATGACCTGTTGTTGCTGGAGGAAATTCTGAGACTGCATTGCGAGCTGTGGGTTCATCTGCTTCGTAGGTGACATTTGCGGACCAGGCATATTGGCATTTTGCATCATTGCAGCCCGCTGACGCTGCTGGTTTAGTTGCCATGCCTCCTCAAATAAAAGTAGGTTTCGCTCATAATGATGTTTGAGCTGTTGAGGTGCAGTTGGAATCTGCATCGGGTGGAATTGTAAAGCCTGGGCAACTTGAGGCCACCCATTCCCCCCATTAACTTTCTTGTAACCTCCAAACTTCACAACAGTCATATATAACGTTAAGAGAGCAATCTTGCGGTCCCCCACGACCGGGTTCATGTCCAGGGGAAGCTGCTTCTGTTGCATGAAGGCTGCCAAGCTCTTCATAAAGCTCTCGGGGTTTGGGCCACCTCTACTCTGGGCGGAGGCTTGCTGCTGAGCTCGTATCTGTGCAAGTTGTCCATTGGGCATTTGCATTGCCGGATTCACCATTGCGTTTGCATTGGGTGGCATGTTGCCTCGCTGGGCGGCCATCAAGCGTTGCTGCTGTTGTTGCTGCATTTGCATCTGATACATCATTCGTTGCTGTTGTTGCATTTGCTGTGGCTGAGGCTGGCCTTGTTGAGGATACATTGGGTTCTGTTGCATGGCATTTTGTTGCATATGCGGCGTAGTCATAGGATTTTGAGGGGGAGCTGATGATCGACCCGCTGGAGGTGTGAAATTTTGGTTGAAGCCTTGCGCGAACTGGGGGTTCTGCGCGTACGGGTTGTTGTTCTGCGGCGTATCGACTCGACTGCCATGTTCCGATTGGGATGGGGACGGTTGAGGGAACTGTTGTGCGGCTGGAGAGAAAGGATGTGGAGAGGCGGTGGAAACTCGTTGCGGTACGCCACCAGGACGTAGCTGGTTGCCCATGATAGGTGACGGGCTGGCATTGGCCGATCCGTTTTGGAGATGGGAGTAGGGAGTCTGCTGGGGTGGGTGTGGTTGAGATACATTGTTTTGTGGAAACCCTGGATACTGGCCTTGTTGGGGAGTCTGGGAGCGAGAGTTTGGCAGCATGCCAGGCGCTTGACGTGGTGAAGTGCCTAGGCTATCTTCTCTTGGTCGAGGCCTCTTCGACGGTATTACAGGGTTGGTCTGGTAAACGGGATTGTTAAAATTTGGAGAGCCATTCCGCAAACCGCCGTTCTGCATCCGCTGCTGGAGCTGGGCATTTTGGAATTGGGAAGGATCAAACGACGGAGGGTGGTTCATAAAAGCGGAAGGGTCGAGCATGGCTCCGCTGGTGTTGGGGTCGAGATGGTTGAAGCCCGCGCCATTGGGATTCTGGACGATGGCGGCGTCGTTCATCCAGGAGGTCATGACTGTGGGAAGGAGGTGAGGCAACCCATCTGCAGTTGCGACAAGAAGTCAGCGGTGCTATTTCGAGCAGCGGTCTCCATAGAGGGTCTCGAGGGTCGAACTGAGATGGCCAAGCGCGAGTCCAGGCCGGCCGCGATGAAAGTCGCGACGCGGTAGCTGGTCAAATGAAGTCGAGTGACGCCAATGCCCATCGAGGGCATCCGCAGCCTCAACGACGATCAGGATCGCGCGCGAGGGTATCTACAGGACGTCACGAGGCCCCGATACAGGCTGGGAGGGAGAAGGAATGGAGGGCAGGTCTTACCTAAGGACGCGCTGTTGCGGTGTTGATGTCGCAAGTCTCCTCTCTCGATTACGGAGTTTAAGGAAGGTGCGCTAACCCGGATTGGGACGGCCTATTCTTACCACTGGACCGCGTGTAGATTAAACACGGCGCCGGAACTGCCAAATAATCGTCAGTATCGTCTCGTATCGTCTCGTATCGCACCGCTGCTCATGCCATGCTTCGTCCCATTGGGGCTGCCCGGGGTTTTGGATGATTGGGGCCGAGTCGTGGTTGATCGGGTGTGCAGTCACGTTGCTGGTGTGAGGAGTGAGTGAGAGAGATGCTTGCCGAGCGTCTGAGGTGGCAACAAGGCCGGGACGAGCGCAAGGCAGCTGGATGTGATGCATGAACCGCACCGCACCTTGGTGGGACAAGGACAACGACAGGCGCACCGGGACGTACCTAGAGATGATCCAGAATCTGGGCTGGATCAGATGAGCCTCGAGATGGGGTCGCTGAGATGACTGGTGCCGGGCCTGGCTGCGTATCGGAGGAGATGGGGTGGCCGGGTGTGGAGTTGGTTCTCCTGTCCTGTGCTCTCCTCAAATGCTGTCGGCGCAAGTGGCCGCAAGGGGGAATAAGCAAGCGACTCAGAGCAAAAGCAGATCGAGGCTATCACTGGCAAGGGGCCCGTATTAGCCCGGAGGACGGAGGTGGAAGGGAAGGTCAGGTAGGTTGGCGGAGAATGCCTCCTGGTGTGTGTTGGCTCAGGGCTGCAATTAAAAACTTGGGGTTTCTGCTGTCGCGGCGGTGCTATGCTTGTGCTTGTGCTTTGCTCTGGAGCTCTGCTAAGAGACTTTCTGCCGCTAGCAAGCGGGCAAATCAGCGCTGCCCAGCCCGGCGGGTTCCTCGAACCTCATCCAGCCACCATAGCAAATTTGAAGCCGAAAACCCGCGACCTGAGGGCGTCCCGCAAGACCATCTCGGCGAAGTCCTGTGTTCCTGCGACTATTAGTTCTCCAGGGCTGGAATCGTCAGTCGGGTATAGCAAGATCTGGTTGGATTGGCTTCAACCATGCCATTTCGTTCCAATGCGGTGAGGACGGGAGGCCGCTTTAATCCACCAGACCGAGCATATTGGAGCCGGTCTTCGTGGCCCAAAGGTCCCAGATGTGCGACGCAACGATTCAGAAGCTCGTCGAGTGTTCTGAAAGCATGGCGATGATCCGGAATAACCAATCCTCTGGCCAGAGCGTAGGCAAAAACAGGCGTGCTGTTGCTGATCCTACCATCGAACCCTCGATTCGCTGCGTTTGAAAGTCTCTCGGTTGATACGGCGGCAGGCATGGCCGCTGGGCATGCAATCCCACGGGTCAGGAATTGTGATGAAGTGTGTGAAGTAAAGAGGGAGAGAAAGGCAGGTCCGGAGGAGGGGGGGAATGGGGGTTTTATGTAGAAATGCCGAGCATTCAATAGCAACACTTGTTTGGACAGGGCCATGGTCTTTTTTTAATCACGCTTCGAAGGTCGTGACAGAGCGGATAAGACGCTGCATGGTTTGGCGTCATAAAACACTCCATCCAGCCAGCTGGGCGATCCAAATCCGAGTCTTCGTGCCTGCTCTAGTCCCCGTCACACTTCACACAGACCAATGATATTATTACAGAAGGAATAGCTTTATCCCTTTCCGGTTCCAGGGACTCCACATCGAGATCTGTGGTCGTGGCGGAGGTGTACGTTGGGAGGGGCAACTCGGGACAGCCCTCTCCCCCACACCAACCCGTTTGACCTCTGAGCACAGGTAGTTATCATCTAGAACTCAAATCAAGCCTCCTTCAATTCGATGGCAATCAAAGAGCTTCAGGTCCTAAGCTGGCAGGAAGGAATCCTCGCGAATTCTCAGCTGCGTCCGTCGTGCGACCGGCTGCTGTGAGATGCCACTTTCCTTTCAACCTGGAAGGGGCGCGGCAAAGACAAGTTGCTGCCCAAGTGGTTCCGAGAAGCCGAGTCTGTCAACTTTGTTACGAAGTAGGTTGACTGTGGAGATGCAATCCTCTTCCCACACAGGCAGTCAAGAAGACCCGGATGATGAGGAGCTTGACGGGAGGCGTTCTGGTCTTCTTATTGAGCAAGGATCTAGCGGACGACACATGCCTGCCCTCCTGCATAATGAGACAACCTCAACGCCCAATACTTTGCTTCATCCCCCTTCAACATGGATAGCATGGTATCCCATCAAATGGGAGCGAGATCCTGGGTAAAAGCAACTGATCCCCCGCGGCGGATCTGTGTTTGCTCCAAATTGGTGGGTTGGCAAGGTGGTGAATGAAAATCAGGAACGTTGATTTGGCGAATTGCTTTTTGTCGACTGGGGAAGACGCTGAGACTCGGCCCACGATTCGCAGTGGAAATCTGAGCCGAGTCACGTGGGGGCCGCCGCCTCCACTATCACACCCCTGCAGTCTGGAGAAGGAACGTCGTCTAGTCAGCGCGATGTGGTACCACACTTCTTGAAGTACGCGTCAGGAAGAAAGCTGGCATCCAAATATGCCGAAACGCAAAGCGAAACAATCAGACAACGATGAGGTGGAAGCACCACGAAGGTCGAGTCGGAGAATGTCCACCGCCAATGAGGCTTCTGAGACCTCGAACCCAGTACCTGCAGCAAAGAATTCAAGAAAGACAGTGAGGAACAATCAGGACGAAAAACCAGCGGTAAAAAGCAAACAAGAGGAGAGTTCAGAATCAGTAAGTATATGCTGGAAGGGTGCTTCCCTTGAGTTGGCAGTCACTGTTCTCTTGATTCGAAGAAGGACATCGGTCACGTGATGCCTCATAATTCATCTTCCATTGCTGGACTTCCACGTAGTCTACGTCTGCTAATAACAATTTTAGAAACCCAAGAAACCTTCCAAAACTGCCAAGCCAGTGTCGCAATCCGCACTTTCAGATGCTGCTCCATCAGGAGTTGGTCGTCAGTATTGGCTCATGAAAGCAGAGCCCGAGTCAAGAATCGAGAAGGGTCACGACATCAAGTTCTCAATCGATGATCTCGCCGCCAAAACAAAACCAGAGCCATGGGACGGCATTCGAGCATATCCTGGTTAGTTGTGTCTTAATATGAAATTCTTGGTACTATACTTACTCACATGATAGCACGCAACAACCTTCGCGCAATGAAGAAAGGCGACCTTGCATTTTTCTATCACTCAAGCTGCAAAGTCCCGGCCATCGTCGGCGTCATGGAAATCGTAGAGGAGCACTCGCCTGATTGTGCGTCTTCCCCTCCATACCTTTTCCCTTTCAGCGTATTCTAAACTCGCTGCTTAACTCCTACTCAGTATCAGCTCATGATCCTTCCGCACCCTATCACGATCCATCTTCCTCCCCAGATAATCCCAAATGGTCAGTGGTACACGTGTCCTTTCGGCAGAAGCTCAGCACTCCCATCACGCTCAAAGAGCTGAAGGCATGGCAAGGAGAGAAGGGACACCCCCTAGAGAATATGCAGATGTTGAAGCTAGCCAGGATAAGTGTTAGCAAGGTCTCCGCAGAAGAGTGGAATTTTCTGGTCGGTGAAATGGCGAAGAACGGGGACATTATTAAACAGTGAGCACCACGTAAGTGAACGCTTCGATGTTTTGGCACATTGTATTGTATGATTTTTGAGCGAACTCTGTAATACCAAAATGTGACCGCACGTGACAGTCCTTTCTCTACAGTCCCTTCCTTTCCAGTTATGCCACCAATCGTTCCTTTACCCAACACCTAGCCCAATAAAATTTAGCCGTATTTTCAGCAATTTCTTGTATTCTTTCGAGACAAAGGCGGCGTGATGGCAGATCAAAGTTTGCTGTCCTCATCGGTAATATCCATTGTTCTAATCGCAATTCGAATAATGCCTTTGGACTTCAGCACAAATGAATATTGTACTGTCCGTCTGTCAGAAAGACGGCAAGGACAATCTCTTGTCGCAAATAAATTTCCCAGAACAATCCGAGATTTTTTTATTATAATCCATACCTTTCTAACCTCCAATCCAGATCCCACTCCCCAGCCACAGATCAACAGATCCCAAGTTGCATCAACACTTCAGTCAATCTCAAATCATCTCAACATTAGTTGCTTGGTCAACCAAAGAAGACAACTCGCTACCGAAGAACACAACGAGATTGTTCTAGTCCTCAACTAGGAGCTTCCGACATGCCCCCCGTCTCTCGTTCCACCTCTCGTATCGATTACAACATTGAAGCCTCCGACGAGATAGAGATTATGTTAGAGCTTGGACTAGATATAGATATCGAGGATTTTCCTATCGGACATCCGGAGCATTTGGAGACCGCCTTTCCCAACGACGATGACATGGAGGCTGCGGCCACGCTCCTCACCATTAATTCTGCAATGGAAGCCCAATGGGAAGAACTCAGCCAAGATGAACGCGACCTGCTCATAAACGAAGGCCTTACCGCCGCCACCGATGCAGCATCTACAGGTTATATATGTCAAGTCTTCCAAGCCCACAGAAATGACTCTAACGACAACGCGAAGACAACCAGTAGTGTATCTGATGATGAGTGGCACGAATGCCGGGAAGGATCACCTAACCCGTTCTTAAACTCTGAGTACGAGCTCCCTGACAACACTTGCACAGAATCAGAGCATGAGTTCGCTGACGGCAACGATATCCAGAGCGAGGGTTCTGAGTCCCCACTTCTTGCCGGAGCCCGTAGCCGTGAGGAAGAATCAGAAGACCACAGGCCTTTCTATGCCCTGACTAACGATGAACGAAATGTCTATTTTCAAATGGCAGACATTGTGCGGAGTCTGGAGCACAAAGCGGAGACACTTCTCTCTGTTGCTCTCTCTCCAGACTTTGTCACAGCTTGGCGTCATTTCGAACTCGCCATGTTCGGCTTCGCTGCGAATCCGGGAATCGGCGAGGTGCCTGTAGGAATTCCAGTAGTTGACAACCCAGAGAGTGCCTTTGAATGGGCGCAGTTCGTTGATGAGGTTCCTTGGGAGATTGACTTTTATTAGGTCGAACTGGCTTGATCAGTCGAGGTGTGCCTTGATGCTTGCGAATGGTCGATTTCCCTCTTCTGTTTGCTTTATCAACTGAAAGAAAGACTATTCAGTACTTTCTAAAACAATTAAGAATACATTAAGAAATAAAATATTTGATAATCACATACGAGATCCTAGGCTAAGTGGACGTCCGCCTGAGTTCAGGTGGACTCATGTAATCCCCCAAAGATCGTTTCCGTACCTAGACATTACCCCGTTTTGGAAGCCGAGCCAGAGTAGGTCTCCTTATTGCACCGCCGCACGATATGAGAGCATGCTGGTCGAATCTACCACGCTACCTCGGGCTTGGCTGTTGAGAAGCCTGAGAAGAACGGCGATGTTACAGGTATGGATTTTCGGTCCGTGGTTGCTGAGACATGTCATATGTCTGGCCTGACTTATCGGAAACATTGTTGGCCGCTTTCAACTGCCCAGAATTAAAAAGAATTCTAACAGGAATTTGCATGAAGATCACTGTGGCAAGGAGTAAATGAGGACACAGATTGGGGAACTTCTTATTCTAATAACTTCGCTAATGTTTTCACTTCCACGAAATGGACGAATTATAAAGCCAGAAAATTACTCTTCTATGATCGCATTCATCAGATCAGATGCCACAAGTGTGGAAACGAATAATTCACCGAGAAGAAACTGTAATCTCAATTTTCGACAATTTTGTCTGATGGTCATGATAGCAAGTTTCTGGACAAGTCAACTCGAGTTGCGTTGCCTTGACTTGCTGAGCCGGTGACTTGCGTATCATGTACTTGTACTTTAATCAGACACCATAGCTCCCTCTCGTCCAAATTCAAAGGCGCCTGTGGTCTCCATGACTATCAGTAATGCTTACCATTTAGATAAAATAAAGTAAAAATCAGGTGAATCGGGTCAACCACTGAGTGGGAGATGGGACACCTTTGTCAGTTTCAAATCGAGAAGAGAATTGTTCCAAGACAATCTGACTAATGTCACTCTATCCCGAGTGGTATCTCTCTATGCCTTAATAGACTTGAACTTATCAGCTGCATCCACCAAAGCCAATTCAACTTTCTTTTCATGCGCACTGTGGCCGACATCATCAATGATCTGATACTCGACATTCGTGTTGTCCTTTCCTCCCAGTGCTTGATATAAATCCCAGCTTGTCTTGGCTGGGCAAACAACATCGTATCGACCTTGGACGATGATGATCGGGAGATGCTTGATCTTATGCGCTTCCTCAATCAGCTGACCATCCTGCATCCAGCCACCGTTGACGAAGAAATGGCATTCAATTCGTGCAAATGCTAATGCCCTGACAAAAAGAGGTTAGTGCTTTGAAGCGGTGAAGGAGACCTGTCAACTTACCATTTGGGATCTGCCGCCTTCTTGATGTACTCGGGATCGACCACTAGCTTGCTTGTAGCAGTCTCCCAAGTGCTCCATGTGGACGCACTTCGAACAGTGAGCAAATTTACACCTCGTCACACAAATCAGCTCTTACCATTTAAGCCTCAACTCCTCATCATTCCCAGTAAGTCTCTTGTAATAAGCCTAGAGCCCAGAATCTTGAATTAGAATGCTTCTTAGTGGAAATTTCAGGAGTGATGAGCCATGCATATGTTCGAGTGAGCTCAACTAAAGAGACAGGCCCATTGGGTGATGTTTGTCGAAAAAGGTCAGAGACTTACCTTCATCATGTCGCTCCTCTCTTCAACTGGAATGATAGCCTTATACGGCTCAAAAAAATCTGGGAACAGCATATCTGCACCTTTCTGGTAAAACCATTCCAATTCCTCCCTCCTTAACGTAAATATTCCTCGCAATATCAAACCTAAACACCGTTCAGGGTGTTTCTGAGAATATGCAAGCGCGAGCGTGGAACCCCATGATCCTCCGAATACTATCCATTTTTCAATCTTCAGATGTTCTCTTAAGGCTTCGATGTCCGACACCAGATGCCAGGTAGTGTTGTCTTCGAGGGAGGCATGGGGTAAAGATTTGCCAGAACCTCGCTGATCGAAGAGAATAGAGCGGTAATGGGAGGGATCGAAATATTGCCTAGATACAGCGTCAGTTCGACTTTCAGGAAGGGGTTGATCTCGTGATTCTTGCCTGTCACTGTCCTCAATTCCTCCTCCTGGACCTCCGTGCAGATATACGATTGGAACGCCTGTTGAGAGACCGCATTCTTCCCAATAGATTGAGTGGACGTCAGAGACCTGCAAATGCCCCGACTTGTTCACCGCGAAAGCAGAGTAGACTGGTGCCATTGTTCTTGGGTCGATCGTAGTGTGAGGAAGAGCTTCCCAGGCACAGTTTGAAGTAAAGTGGGGAACTCTAGCAGTGAGTGTCTTTTTTGACCACGAGCAAAGTTTCAAGCTCTTTCCCTCTAAAGAGGAAGATGTATGATGTCGAGATGGCGGGGTCGGCTCGGATTAACCTTTTGCCGTGTTCCACCACCATTACTACAGGGCCGGGGCCGGCTTCAGGGGTTTCGTTCGGTAACTAATAAGCCCCTGTATTTGCTTCGAGACTACACATCTCTCTTCTTCTTTCAACATTTGACCCCGTATCACCAAAATTCCAGTCTCGTTCACTTTATTCCATTCTTTTTACTAAGCTCTGATTTCCACAGCTATGGCTTAGGAAGCATAGTGAAAGAGCAACTACAGCAACGGTCGAGTTTCGATTACGTCACGAGACCTCGTTACACTTCCTGACGAAGCTGGTTTGAATAAGTTAATGTCTATCTCCTTCAAACTGATCTCTTGTAGACGCTCGTCTCAGATACAAGACTTCTCATCGTCAGTTTTTAGATTACGTTTTCTTCGACCAGTTTCCTATCAAATCCGCACGATGAAACGCAAGGCAGAGAGTCCAGAGCCATCAGTAAGAAAATCAGCGAGAGGAAATGGCTACTGCAGTATAGAACCAAAAAGGGACTCCCTTGGGAACCAAATATGGCCTGCTCCAGAAGATCAAATGATTGCTGCGAGGGCATTTCTCAGGGAATGGTATGGCTGTGCTCCTGGCCCCCGCTTGTTCTTCTCTGATCTTCATAGTGCTACTACTCAAAAGCCAACTCTCATTGTCCCAGATAAAGATGCTGATGGATTGAGCTCTGGAGTAATTATCCACAGAACGCTAGTGAAGCTGGGACTTAACCGCAGGCTTTTGGACGTTCACCTAGTCCAAAAAGGCTCAAATATCCATGCGGAGGATGAGCGGAAGCTCATGTTAGCAAAGAAACCTTCCTTTATTATTGTTTTAGATCAAGGAAGTCGGACTGGCCCCCCTGTTGTCGACGACCCGGAAGCCAAATCTCTGATCATAGACCACCATTTCAGTGATGATGAATTCCCAAAAGATGCGCAAGTGAGTTAATTTATTAAAAACAACTCAGTACATTGACACGGGTTAGGTCGTCTCCGCATGTCATTGCCCGCCAGTTGCCACTACTTCTCTCATCACTTATGAAATATGCAAAGAACTTGACCGGGATATCGCGCATGAATGCGGCTACCTGTGTGCTATCGGCACACATGGAGATCTTGGAACCTCCTTACACTGGGAGCCCCCTTTCCCAGATCTGTCTGAGACCTTCAAAAAGTGTACAAAAAAAGCCATCAACGACTGTGTGTCATACATAAATGCCCGTATGCAGCCATTCTCCGTCTTGTCACTCATTACTAATGATAACAGCTCGTCGAACGGGAACATACGACGTAATCTCGGCGTGGAAAGCCCTCCTCGAGGCGAAAGAGCTTAAAGAGATTCTCAATAATCCACGATTACAAGAGGCCAGGCGTGAGATTAACATGCAAGTGGAGAAACACACTCATGCACGGCCAGTATTCAGCAAGGACGGAAAGATTGCTGTTCTGAAGATCAGCACCGAAGCCCAAGTGCATCCAGTAATTGCGACGAGATGGGTAAGGCATCTGTATCGATTTTCACCGTTCCTTTTCTGACGAGAAATTGAAGGCTGGCCATCTAAAATCAAAAGCCCTCGAAATTGTCATGGTTGCGAACTATGGCTACCTACCAGGCAAAGTCAACTTCTCATGTCGAATCGCCAAATGCGCAAGAGACCGAGATCCTCCAGTCAACATCATCGAATCACTAAAAGCAGTGGCGTACCTTGATACAACAGATCTAATCCAGCGCCTCGGAAGTAATTTTGCTAGGGGCCATAAGGAGGCTTCTGGCGGAATTGTGAACTCCGCAGAATTCGAGGAGCTATGCATTCTGATGAAAATTGGCGAGAAGCCCGACAAGGTGGAAAGAGAGACACCTAAGAATAAGGTCGAGAAGCCAGCACAGAAGAACACTCTGAATAATTACTTCAAGAAGTTTTGAAGGCGAAAAATTTAAAAATCCTAAATCTGCTGTCATGTGCTTCTCCGAATCATGCCTCGTAGCGTGAAAGATGAACAATGGAGGCTCGTCGCGAAACATGTTCAAGCAATTGTTCTCACCCCGTCTCGGATTTTAAACTTCGTCATTATTCTCAAAGATGCGAAATAATGTCATTGTGCAATATTAATATGTCTTCTCCAACGCCAAATCTTCTACTTGCACCGCCCTCTCCATTTCCCACCTTAACCATCCTAAATCTCCCAAGATGTCCACAGGCGAGTCCCAGCAGGAACTTATAGCTAATCGCTCACCGGACTTGGGAAGAGAAAGCTGGTGCAATGGTCCCGAGGAGATCACGGACAACTGGATCATTCTCAGTCGGCTTAGAGATGAAGATCTCGAGAAGGAACTGTCGTGCGAAAAGGCAGAGACAGTCTCGCTGAATCTCATGAAAGACAAGAAGGGCGCGCAAAAGGATTCCAAGTCTGACAACAACAAGGCCAAAAAGCGTGCCAAGCGTCCTGATGCCATCCCTGAACCAGAGTTTTCGACTAACATCACGGATATGGCAATTAGCTGGCTCAAGAAGGCTTTTGGAAACACTGGGTTTAGGAGTACAGTTCCTGATCAATACCATCATCCTGTCCGTAACAACTGGTAATCTCAACAAGACTTGATACATTGTTAAGCATAGACATCTTACGCTTGGCGAAGCCATGTTGCGCGAGAATATTCTTACTGGGGCATTAATTAGACAGATAATAGACTTTATGACATATATTTTGAGTCCCAAACTTATGCTTTCCCCTCATTGATAACTCCATCGTACCGTATTACTCTTCTCCCATAATTTAGTTTACAAGGGATATATAGTGAGTTATTTTTGTTTAACCGAAGAAGGAACCCAGTCATCTCTTAGAACTGATGCGTGCACAAATTAATTTTCAAATCTCGTAAAAAGAAATTTGATGTAGATTGTATGAGGTATTGATACACGGAGATCCACAAACCGGCGATTTTACAGTATACGAGTTCTGATCAAGTGAAAAAAGTTGGCGGGTGGATTTTAGACTAATTTTGGCCGTTGAAGGGTAGAAGGGCGGTATGTAAAGGTATCGCACGTCAAACTGGGCTATTCCGTGATTGCATAAATGGTTGTCTAATTAGGAGAGAAGCTCGTTACGGAGCATCTGAAGAAAGTAAGGGAGTGCTGCTGAGTAAGATGAGCGCCTGAGCGCCAGCCCCTTAGGAGCGGCGACTTGCGACAAAAGGTAAGATGAGCGATGGTGAAATTTGTTGTATTTTATGTGACCGAAGAAGTCCCCGAATCCGTCTCATGTTTCGAGGTTTGAGCTGACGTGAGAGTTAAACCCAAACCAAAAACAACATCACCATATAACAAGAACCTTTTCCGAACAAGTAGCAGCATCAACATGGCATCCAAAATCAATAACACCGTACCTTCACCCGAATTCCTCTCAATACCAAGCAAACCTTCGGCTCCAATCTCACACATCTTCTTACCAGCCATCAACCCACAACCATCATCAAGAAAGCACCTCATCGTCTTCGTGAACGGACTCGGCCTACCGGCTTCCTCATGGTTACCAACCATCCAAATTCTTCATGACAGCCTCAAATCTTGCCCAGCAATCCTGACTTACGATCGCTACGGACAAGGCCTCACCACAGCTAGAGATCCATTCGACACCCAAAAGCCTCTAGGGCACGACTTCGTCGACGTAGCCAACGATCTCCACGAGATTATCACCACCATTGCAACCTCGAAGCTTGGTCTTCAAAGATCAGATATTGAAGAAGAACTCCACTTGCTTTTCATCGGTGCTTCGATTGGAGCCCCCATCGTTCGTCTCTATGTTCAGCACCATTCTGGGAACGCAGCGGGAATCATCCTCCTTGATTCGAACATCTGTGTTGATTATTCTGCCGTCTGGCCGGATCCTGATGCTCCAGACTTCGATCCTGAGTCGGTTGTCTCAGATGATTGTACCCTTGAGCAATATCGAGTTGAGAGAGCAAAGATATCTAAGATGTTTGATTTGAAAGTCAAGAATCCCGAGGGCTTGGATCGAAGTAACTCTGCTGTTTTGTTACCTTATGCAGATGCTCCGAAGTTGGTAGGTGTGAATAGAAAAGGCCCTGAATTGGTTGTTGTTGGTCATGATCCTGTGACTTTTGCTGAGATGAGTTTCTTGATGATGGGGACGCCGAAGAGCTTAAGTGAAAGGTTGACGAATCCGTAGGTGTAGCTTGTTTTGTTGGGATGAACAAGTCACTGATACATGACAGATACTGGGCGAAGTACAACGAGGGCCTCACGAAATTAACTGATGAAGACAAGTGTGATGGAGTAGTCATCGCAAAGGGTTGTGGCCACTTCATTCAGAAGGACGACCCAAGCTTCGTGGCGACTGAAGTTGCGAAATTAATGGAGAAACTTAGATGGTAAAAACCTTAAGACTTTGTTTCGAAGCTGTTTCATTGAGAAAAAGGAAGTCAATATCCTCTGGAATGCCGTCTAATAACAACTCATCACAGCTTAGCTCTTGGCTCCTTCTTTGCTAGCTCCCTCAAATCTTTTCTCAAAATCTTTCCCGAAGGACTCTTGGGAATGACATCCATAAATACAACGCCACCTCTTAGCTGCTTATGACTCGAAGCATTCTTCTTGACGAAATCTTTAATTTCCTGCTCCGTGATATCACCACCTTTCACGATATAAGCTCTAGGTGCTTCAGTTCCAGGTATGTCCACGCCGATTACAGCTGCATCCAGGATCTTCGGATGGGTGAGTAAGAGACCTTCGAGCTCTGCCGGTGCCACCTGGATGCCTTTGTACTTGATAAGTTCCTATTCTGTTGTCAGCAGGATTCGGAGGTAGAGGCAGAACACATACCTTCTTCCTATCCACAATATAAGGCATGCCGTTCTTCCAGATAGCAATATCCCCCGTACAAAACCAGCCATCCACAAATGAGTCCTTCGTAGCTTCTGGGTTACGATAATACCCGTTCGTGACCATAGGACCTTTTACCCAGCACTCGCCCGGCTTCCCCTCTTCCACATCATTCCCATCATCGTCTACAAGCCTCATGGTTATGTTTGGCATCAACGGACTTACAGACCTGTCATCGACTTAGTATGGATAATTCCTGAATTGGATGTGGGAGCTCCGAAACTAAGCAGCCAATCTCCCCAAGACCAGGGCAAGAGGATTATGACGGCTCCTGAAATAGCTCCCGAGCTTTCAGATTTCATAGAAGAAAGTAGCAAATGATTATGAGAAGAATCCTTACCCAGTCTCATCTTTCTCTCCCCAAGGCATCACCGTCGCACTGCCTGCCGTCTCACTCAAACCCCAAGTCTGACTAATAAAAATCTTGCCCTTCCCTAACTTACTACTAGCCGTATATTGCAACTCCTTTCCTAGCGGAGCAGCGCCGCTAATCGCCGATTCCAACGAATCGAACTGATCTGTCACGATTGGTGACTTGGCAATAAGTAGCCAGATAGGAGGAACCGTAAACAAGAACGTGATCCCGAATTTTTTGTTGTATTCTAGGAATTGGAGGAAGTCGAAGCGGGGCATCCAGTAGACAGTGCCTCCGAAAAACATCGGGTTGATTAGGTAGCACATTACTCCTGCTATGTGTGCCGCTGGGAGATGTGCCAGAGTCTTGTATTCGAACTTGGGTTCTCCCTTTGCTTCGAGCTCAGCAATTCTTTCCTTGAACATTGTTGTAGGGATGTAAGACTCCGAGACGATATTGGTGTGTGAAATTTCAACGCCTGGTTGTCATCAGCACCCTCATCACAAGAATCCAATGTGCCACCAACCTTTTGGGATTCCGGTAGTGCCAGAAGAGTAGAGTAAGCAAATCAGACTCTGATCCAACTTCTTCTTATCGGTGATCTTCTCCCATTCTAACATTCCCTTCCCTCCAAGACAGCTCTGCCCTCCTTCGACACTTCGAAACCCCCATTCTCCTTTTCGAGAATTGATCACAAGTACTCTATTTAGAGGAACCCCACACTCCGTCGCCGCCTTGATAGTAACATCCTTCGCGTCCTCACTGCAAAATATAAGGTTGCTGCTTCCCTGTTTGATTTGTCTGCTCAGCTCTGAAGCGGTGAAAGATGCACTCGCAGCACTGTAAACACCACCGGCGGCAATAACTGCCAAAAGAACTATCGGCAGGAGAATTTGGCCGGAGGAAATGCAGACCACCACATCTTTTCCAGGACCATTGGCGCCGATACCGAAGGTGTGTCTTAGATTGTAAGCTGTATTCTTTGTCAAGACACGGGCTTGGGCTTTCGTGATGGTGTTGGAAGTATCTGAAGCTTCGACATGGAGCAGTGTATCTTCTTTTGATCCACACAGAGGAGAGTCTATGATAATTTAGCACTCCTGGTTCAATGAGATGGTGAATGAGGAATACCAAAGAGAAAGCTAAGAAGGTCTAGATTAGGAAAATCGTAACTTTTTGAGGCTGAGTAGATCATTTTGACAGATGTTTTCGATGCCAGAAAGCAAGTAGCAAGAATGGAAGGCAATCTGAGTTTAGGAGTTGAGCACGTTTGAATAGGGAAGAGCTATTGAAAATGAGGAATCTAGACTAAACAACGACTCAAAAAACTGGAAAAAAGAAAACCTGGAAGGAAATCTACATTTGAGGGGTACCAACGCTCAGCCGTCTTCTTAACTAATAGTACCTCGGCGAACGGGATCGGAGACCGGATTTTGGTGTCCGACCTCTATATGAACGCCACTTGAACGGAAGCATGCATGCTAGCTGTTGATTCGAGTTTGATAACCAAATTCTGTCGCTTGCTCCGGAATGGCGTTTCCCTAGCAGTTACCGAGTCTCCATGCGGGGTATAGCTCGCAGGACCGGGACTTGTTCTAAGCCAAGCTAGCCTGCCCCGCCATCCCTTGACCATCCACAAGTCAAGGGGCTATCTCGAGTCAGAGGAGTTGACTCGAAAGGAAAGAATTCACCTCGCACATCTCAAATTACCTAAGATAAAGAGAACGCATAGAAACAGCTTCTTGGTATCTATCAACTTTCCCACTAACTCCCCTTTCCCTGATATGACCATTATTTCAATACTCATACACACTCGACTCCTAAAGCCGAGGCAAAGCAACATGCAGGGAAATTCGTTTTCAAACTCCAAACGTGCTCCAGTAACCCGCCTATAAGGGGCACATACGAGGGCAAATGATTAGATAAGAGCAGAAGGAGTTTCCAAAGTTTGTCCCAAGGGAAGCCCAGTCCGAAGCATCAAATCAGACCCACTTGAATCCCGTAATTTTCACCTCATCTTTCCCCTTCCTCTCCTTCTTAAACTTCTCGAGTTCTTTCTGCTTATTGAAAGCCTGTTCTTGTTGAACAGCCAACTTCGCCAGATCGAGTTCCTTCACCTGCTGCCAATCATCGCCATATAACTTCTTGTACAATTCGTCGGTACCCTTCTCATTTTCAGCGCTCCAAGTCTTCAATGCCTTCACTTTCTGGTCGAGCATCCATTGCTTGCTGGCCTCTTCATCTGCCTTAATTCGCTTCAATCTCTCAGTAGCCACAGCCTCTAATTCGATTTCACGAGCCTTGCGTTTCTTCTCATCTGCTTCCTTGTTGCGTGCTTTGTCGGCAAGATATTTCAGGCTATGGCCAAGATTTTGAACCTCTTCCGGAACGGGATTGGCATCAAGTGGAGGAGATGTGAAGAAGATGATCTTGCCATATTCATCATGATGGAACTGCGCGCGGATATCCGCTGGAATGGACGCATTGGCTGTGTCGGCTAATGTCCAGACTTCTACAGGTCGGGGCGGGTTGTATGTATTAGTATGTCCAGAATGGCCAGTATGTGAAGTTGAAGGTTGTACGACTGGTCGTGGAGCCACAGCACCACCTTGGTAATGGTTGTAATTACCCATAGGGTTAGAGTGTTGAGCAACAGGTGTCGGAGATGGTGCGTATTGCGGGTATGTGTTCTGGGTTGGGTAAAGTGGGGTTTGCGGCATTGCTGAATGATTTGATGAGGAGGTATGGGAGCCGTACGAATTCTGTTGCATAAGCGGGGCAGGAGATGGTGATGGTCGAGCTTGTGCAAATTGTTGACCGTAAGCGTTAAGGCTAGAGCTCTGGTTCGCTGACGGGGATGGAAGAGGAGCAGGAGCAAGGTTTCCAGCCATCGAGATATCCCCCTGACTATCATAACGCGGCCTATCGCTAACGATTGGACGTCGAACTGGCTCGGGTGAAGGTGGAGGCGGCGAGGGAGTTGGCTCGGGTGGTGGTGATTCCTGCATCACTATCAGTAACGCTTGACAGATGAGGGGAAGGTGAAACTTACATTTGCTTCGCGAGGACGTCTGTGAACCGCACCTACAATCGGTGGTGCATTGGGAGCACCCCAAGTAGGCTTCGGCAAAGGATCATCTTCTTTTGCGTCTTCCCGAAGGAGATGTTTGATAGGACTGGGAACCTTCCTCATCTTTCTCGGGGCATCAAACAAGTCCATCTCATAGTCCTTCTCTCTAACTTCGTCCGGCACGCAGCTGGCCCAGGTCTTGATCTTATTCAACTTGAACTTTTCCTCATTGTACCGAGCCTCGCAAACATAAACTTCCTTGTCGGCTGGAAATCCACGAGGACGGCCTTTGTTGTATCGAGTAAAGAACATCACAAAGCAGCGATCGACCACTTCCTCGATCTTGTGGTCTCGGTATTGGCCAGTCTTGACCACTTCATTGTCGTAGAAATGCTTTTCGTAGCGATGTACAGTTTGCTCTGGGCGGTAATACCAGCAAGCGTTTATCCATTTTTGGCCTTCAGGATCCTGCCATGTACGGTAGATTTGGGCAACAATAGGTTTAGTGACGTCGTTAGGGTTCGATAGGTGAATCCAATCTCCAACCTTCCACAATTCCCCATTGTAGAGAATTTCAGGTAATGGAAGTCGGCCGTCTTCATCCACAAAATCGCTGTCCGGCTTCTTCTTTTCCTGCTCTGCAAGAGCTTTAGCCTCTTTTTGCAGATCAACAGCATCTTGGTAGACTTGGCTAGTCTCAAGATTATATGTTTTGGCGTTCTCGAACATGAGGTCTAAGTCCTTCAAAGCCTGGTCAACCGAGTGGTACTTCTTTCTCTTTGCCTTCCTCTTGATCAAGTCCATGGCGATCGGGTTTTTGATCTCTTGGTAATATTCTGGCATCTGGGATTTATCTGGGAGTTTCTCGAAGGGTAGGATCTTCAGATCTCCCCCTGGGTTCTTGAACTTCCTCAAGCCCTTCAGAAGTGTGTTGATGCGAGCTTCCATAGGTGTATGTACCTTCGGCGGTCGGCCGCGTTTCTTCTGGGAGTCTGGATCGTCTTTGCTCCCTTCTTCGGCTTTTCCATCACGCTTAGCACCCGCAGATGAGCGTCGATTCCGCTTTCGATTTCTTCTTGGGCGATCGTCATCGGTCTCATCATCTTCTTCATCCTCCTCATCTTCCTCCTCATCTTCTTCTGGCTCTGGCTCGGCATCCTCGTCATCAGGGTCGGGAGGCGGCGAGTCTTCAACCTCTGGAATTTCACCAAGGTCTGGAAGCTCCGCGTCTTCAGCAGTTATTGTGTTGTTATCAACCAGCTTCTTTAATTCAGCCTTGAAGAGCTCTCGAAGAGCGACAGCATCCCCGTAGACGAGAGCTGAAGGTCGGTTGTAGACTTGTGCGTTGTGGGAGATGAGGGCAAAGTCGCGGACGAATTCCTTGAAGGTTGCGTATTGTTTCTTGCCAATTTTTTGCTTCAACATGCATTAGTCCCAAGTTCTATATGGAATGCAGGGTTTGTGGTTTTACCCTAAGAGTACTGAATGCGACTGGCTCTTTGATAATGTCGAAGTAGTCGGGAAGCAATCGTCTGTTGACAATTCGCTGAAACTCTTTGGAAATATCTCGGCCACTGCGCATCCCGTTAGCTCGGCCGCGATGCAATAGGACCTAGAAGACATACTCTTCATCACGGTAATTAGATATGCGGTGCAGAATGCTAGTCATCATATCAAACTCCTTCTTAGTGAGGCCAGCTTCTGGCGAAGCCGCAGGTGCAGCTCGCTCAGTCGCATCTGGTACACCGCTATCCGCAACAATGGAGTCCTCCACCTTCACTTCAGGCGCTGGCGCAGCCGTCTCCGCAGCAGGCGACGACATCTCGGGTACTCTCGACCGTTCACTGTGTTGTGGTGGTTGGCAATCCAAGTCTGCACTGGCGTAGTGAACAAAAATGATGTTTCTCGCGATTCTTGGGGAAAGCGCGTTCCTGGCCTTGCTCGGAAAAACACGTGATCAAGCCTTGTGACCAAAAGCGGAAAGCTCCAGTGGGGAAACGGGCAGCCTTGCCACGCTTTCGACGATTCACAATGAAGACCTTGTCATCATTCCTAATTATAACTGTATTCTCTCGATTACAACCCTAGGGGCTTAAGATAGGCTTGTACACTGACACTAGAACATGCAGACCTCTCCCTAATCAACATCTTCGAACTTCAACTAGTTCGATAACCCCGCTCCCTTCCACAGCCAATACACTAGAACCGGACAAGGACAATGCGGACTCGACTACGAGGACCTGGAGGCGCTTCTACAGTAACCTTACCTGATGATGCAACTATCGGCGACCTCATTGCCCAAATCACGGAGAAGACCTCCCTCACAAGCTTTGATATCAAATATGGCTATCCACCCAAACCTCTCCTCTTAGAGGAGAATGAGAGCTCATTACCCTTAAGCAAACTGGAAGTGAAGCTTGACGGCGAACAACTCACAATTAGTGCCAAAGCCGACGACACCCCCCCAACCCCAGAACCTACAAAACCATCACCAAAGAAAGCATCAAACCATGAAGCTCCCACGCCAGACTCGTTTTCCTTTACAGACATACCCGGCACATCAGCCAAAAACATGCCAACTGGACCTGTATCTCTGCAGAGAAAGACTATGGATGGAGACGTGCCTACAGAGCCCTTCCTGGAAAGAAATGCTACCGTTGGTCTGTACCTCCGTCCCTCATTCCCAAATCTTTATTAACAATCCTTCCAGTCCTACGAGTAATGCCCGACGACAACTCCTGCCTCTTCCGCGCTTTCTCCTACGCCGTCCTCCCCACCGACGACAAAGTAGTAGTCGAGCTGCGCTCCATAATCGCGCAAGCGATCCGCGCCAACCCAGAACTCTACACCAAGGTAGTCCTCGAGCAAGAACCCGAGAATTACTGCCAGTGGATACAAACGCCCGATGCATGGGGAGGCGCCATAGAACTCGGGATACTAGCCCAGCATTTCGAAATAGAGATCTGCTCTATCGATGTCCAAGTACCTTACCTCCCTCCCTATTCTCTAAAAACTTCAAGTTAACAGCTACCTAGTCAGGCAGAGTAGACAAATTCAACGAAGGCGCCCTGACCCGCTGCATCCTGGTGTACAGCGGCATCCACTACGATACGATCTCCAGCTCCCCCTCCGACTACCCGCACACAGTCGCCTCCAACCCCCCCGAATTCGACACCCGGATTTGGGACTCGGACGATGATGAGATACTCGAGAAAGCCAAGGCCTTGTGCAGGAAGCTGAACGCGAAGCATTATTATACCGATACTGGGGGCATGGCTATCAAGTGTAAGATTTGCAGGATCGTGGTGTATGGGGAGGCGCAAGCGGGCACGCATGCTCAGCAGACGGGGCATTATGATATGGCGGAGGTTACGACATAGCATTTGAGGCAGCGATGCATGGTTTGGTGGCGGGTGGACGGAGCAGTAAATACTATGGGAGATCTTGGTAGATATGACACATATAATGAGGAGAGCATTTCGTACATACGGTTTAGTCCAGAGCATACAATATCCTATTTCCGGACTAAAGCCACACTCAGTGTCAGCTCTCTGTATTCCATGTTAGTTATATACCAAAACTTTGGTCAGCATCTAACGCCACCATATCACATCACATCTGTCAAGTCTCTCCTATTGTAAAGGCCAGTCCATAGACGGCATGATTGTAAAATATGTACAAAGAAGGTGATCAACGGATTCTAATTCGAAGTTGAAGAAGAAACTTTTTGAAAACTCATCGAGAAAAGCATCCATCAGTCCATCCCCGTTCATGTAGCATCAACTCTCTCCATCCATCATCCCCGAGAAAGAGCTCCTAATAAGACATCATACATCAATCAATAGCAAGCCCGCACCAAGGTGCTGCTGAATTTTCCATAATATGTACCCAACAAGCCATCCCACAAACCCCTTGGGTATTTTTGGTTCGCCGTGTCATGTCATGTGCAGCCAAACGCCAAATATCAAGCAGAACAATGCAAAGCAGCCAGTTAGAATGGAGATACCTGGCACACTAGTATGTATTGTACAGCGCTGTATGATCGTTCGTCTCTGACAGGCCAAAATGAAGGAAATGCCTGAGATGAGGACAGAAAGATAGCGCACATTCAGATGTCTATCCGGATGGAGCTTTTGCGCCTCCAACGCCCCAACATTGCTCAGCTCCAAAGGTACCAGCACTGTTGGTCTTCCACGCGTCGTCGAAAGCTGACAGTATGACAATGCCAGAAGAGAAAGTGCTCTTGATGGAACTAAGCGCTGTTGCTTGGTTGCTGAGTGATGGCACGGCTGCACCATTTGCAGAGCCGCAGTGTGGATATCCTGTTTCAGTAATGACAATATTATGGTTTTTATTGGATAATTTGGCCTTGAGAAGATTGATCTGGGTCTGAATGAATTCCCCAGCGCCAGCTGGGGCAGTGTTTGGATCAAAGAATGGGTGGCAGTTGACGGCAACATAATCGGAATTGTCGGCAAGCATAGGGTTGATGAGTGTGGCAGCCATAGTATCGACTGTGACAATCTTTCCAGGATATCCGGCGGTCTTCAAGAGTCCTCTAGCGGTTGACAGAGCACTCACGACAGCAGAAGGAGAAGCAGCTCCTGAGTTGACAAGCTCATTGCCGATGGCAATCGTATCAAAGTGGCTCCAATCACCATTGGCAGCCGCCACGATGGTCTGGATCTCAGAGTTGAGAGTGCTCAAGTCGGAAACACCAGCAAAGAGCTTCAAATTGTGCGCCTTTGCAGCTGAGAGAACAGTAGCTACCTGGTTGCAAGAGGTTCCGTAGATTCTGACCAGCGAGTAGGAGCTTCCGAAGGCGGCAACATCCTGGTTGACTTGCTCCTGGGTCTTGCAAGCACCGCTAGATGTGTACGCAGAGTAGGAGACGCCATAGCCACTGCTTCCAGAGGAAGATGAGGTAGATTTTTCAACTGGTACAACCGCAGCTGCAACAGAAGAGGCCGCAGCCGCCACGGATTGAACAGCTTGAACCACAGGAGCGGCCACAGGAGTTGCAACAGCAGCGGCTGAGCTTGAGGAAGTAGATATCGAGCTTGGCGCCGGCGCAGCTGGAGGAGTGGATGAAGAGGATGGATAGATAGTTGACAGTGCACCATGGCTCAAAACCAATGGGGTGCCAAGTGTGCCTGTGGTAGTGGTCTCGACGGGATTGCCGTTCTGGTCTACGTAGACAACGACCTCAGGAGCTTGGGCAACAGCATAGACTGTGTCAACGACCTTAACGACGTTATCGGCTTCCTTCTTCGCGAGTTGGTGTTCGTGAACATGTCGTCGGCCTTCAATATATCATCAGCAATGGGTTCTAGGATTGAGTCGACGCGACTTACGATGTGGTTGAGCGGATGCGAGTGAGAAGAGTGACAAGGCCCCGAGAGCCAATGTAGTGGTCTTCATTTCGAATGAAGATTGTGAAGATCTAATTCTAAACTCGTTTGGCGCGTGAGTTTGTAATTGACTGTGGCCGACCTGCGGTGTCAGTAAAGTTGCTTGTCAAAAGCTTGAAGAAGTGAACGAGTTGTGGAAGTGGAAATGTAGGTTGGGACTCGGAAACAAGAAACGGCTTTCAGATAGGGTGCATTTTAAACGAGTGAAGTAAGTAATTGGTGAGGTTGTGAATGATGGTAGCGACAACACCTCCCAAGGTCCCATCAACAACAAAACAGGAAACGATTCACACACCTTTTTCCCTGCCCGCAACGTGGGCAATTCTAACAAAGAATGGAGGAACGTTCAACGAAATCAGTGATTGGGCACAACAGACAACCGAAGGAATGTATGCAGACGCAGTCTCGGACGCGGATTGTGGAGGGGATCCAAGAATGAGTGATTCGAATGCAGGGAACAATCGCGAGAGAGGAGTGAAGAGGTCTTCAAGGAGTGAATAGACCAGGATTCAGCGGGACCAAAGCAGCGAGGAGGAAATTGAACGTCGTCAAGACTGTGGGTCGCTGCCTTGACGTGTGGAGAAAGATAGAAGGAGAAGGAGGAGCTGGGAAGGAAAGGAAAGGGCCATGCCGGACGTGGCTTCTCATACAGTATGCCGCCTGTTCCCAGGACCAGACCCGCGCGAGGGGGCACAGCAGCTTCTCCTTCCTTTTGTTGTGCGTTCCAGGAAAGCTGTGTTACAATCAGAGCTATGATTACTGTTTGTTCGTTGCTGACTCTCCGGCCAGGTACAGTACAGTACATTTGTCCTACAGCAAGTTTACAACTTGGTTCTTCCAGCCAAAGATCTCACGGTACCTGAGTCCGGTGACTGAGCTCAGGTCGCTGGCATTCTGAACACTTACTGTACGAGTTCGAGTACATCACGCCTCTGTCAACCCCGCACTCCACCGACGCGTGGCATAATCTCTTGTGCTCCGTCTGTTGTTATCGCGAATGCAACAATCTGTCGATAGGCAGATCTTGAAAACAGCCATCCAGGGTGATATGCCAATCTGACAGCTGCTGCTCGTGGGCAGAGGCAGCCACGGACGCTGGATATGCTCGATGACGCAAGTACTGTAACGAGTAACGCCTCACAGCCTCGCAGGGAAGCCGCAGCCGCAGCCGCAGCATGGCAGTGCAGGCCTTTCGGATGAAAGTTACTGTAAATTTGGCTCTTCTGTGTGAAACCCCTCCAACTTTACCCCTGACTAGCACACGATTGGGGGCGCTGATTGGTAGGTCTACAGCCGTACCTGCACCTGCGTCGTCGGGTCAGCCCGACAATGCGCCATATCTGCTGTCAGATCTGATGAACGACTTGGCAGCCGTGCCAAGGAGAGACAAAGATACTCAGATCCGAAGCCTGATTGTGTCTCTTTATATATTTACATATCCCTCCCAGGTTCTCGGATATCTCGATGTTTGTTCTGCGCCTCGAGAAGTTGAACTCGGGCAGACCTTGACATCAGGGCAGCAGGGGATCTCATTCCTACTGTAAAGGTTTGGGATGAACGGCCCCTAGGTTGTCATTTGAGATAACTCGGCTCAAGTTCAGAATTACTGGGTCCGTGACGACAAGCCAATCTCTGCCCACGACTGATTACGCTGCATCTTACGAGATATAGATTTCCAACGAGCAGCACCCAACAATTCCGGAGCCTCCGGAGCAAAGCCTGCAAAGGTCACCAGAAGCATGAATAATCCCAACGTTCTCGAAATAAACTCGTGTTGCCTCCAAAAGCAGAAGGCCGAATACGCGACTCCACAAATATCACCGTCTCACACGCATGGCACAGGAATAACTGCTGCAGCCCAACCGACTCCAACAACCCTCAAGGCTGAACTTCAACGGAGGAACAACAAAGTTGCAAGACGTGAAACACGCACCCTCGGGCACCTTAACAATCTTCTCCCTGCCAAGCGAAATCATCTCGTCAATCTCAAAACCCACATTCGGAGATCATGGAATCATCTTCTCCAATGGTCGAAATCAAGATTGCAGCTGACGAAACGTGACTTAAAATCATCAGCTGTCTCCCCTAAGGCTTCAGGAGGAATGAGATCATGAGAGCCGAAATCAACCTCCTCTCGTATTTCGAGTTCCGAGATACAACGCGGGTTTGCGGAGTGTACGCATATTTCTCCCTCAGGCGGAGCGATGAATTTCTCAGGGGCTCCTCCAACTCGTGCGTGCTACGTTTTGAATATTTTCCAAGACGTTAGTCTGATACAATGAGGATGTCCACGTCTAACCTTTTCAATATCTATAAGAGTGAATATCCACAGACTAGTTTTTGTTGCACATCGCTCCAATAACTGACATTACCTACTCTGATACAATGAGGGAGAACATCCATCACAGTCCAGGCCCAAGGATAGGTTCCGTCGTCTGAACTCTTCATTCTTGCATATACAGTGCTTTTCATAGCCTATTGCAAGTTATGCTTCTGGTTTGCACAACTACTACCACCCTGAATCGGGCCACTAAAGAAGACGGCGGTAGACACAAGTGATGTTCCCAAGGGCTTCGGCAGTTTTGAGGGCTTAGAATTACTTCAATTTATAGTAGTCTACAAGTATTTATTTATCGAGGTACAAAGCGGGTTCTACTATTCAGGAGCGCATAGTGGTTCCTTTGCTGCGTTGCAACCATTGCCGGCTTGATTAAGACTTTAGGCCAAGCGTTCTATCATGGCACGTCTAAGAGGCGAGCCTCTTGAAGTCTAAGGTTAGGTCGGTTGAAGGGGTCTGAATGCTGAAAATCGATCAGACTCCTATGCTGCTCGGATCCAATCGACAAGTATAAGAAACCCTCCAATGAACATGATATTATCACGGTCTTGAGGACCTCTTTACAGCTTAGTGAACAATATTCTAATCCCGCCAAACACTCAAGATGATACCCACCCGTCTTGGAAATCCCTGATTCCTTTTCTACAACACTATTCCGCAGTGGATATTTACGGCTAGAGACCCAAGCTCTGAGTACTGCACCTCCGCCCACAAGAGGAAGATAGGTCAAGCTATGGGTGGGATAGGCGCAGGCGCTGGTTTCATGTGAGAGAGGCGCCGAGAGAAGACTAAAGCTCTTTCTCAAGGCGAAAACCCCCTCCAAGGAGGTAAAAAGAAACTCTCTCACCCCATGCTATTCAAAGGTTTGAACACCGCAGGGTGTTCGTGATTATCTACTCTCTCTAGAGCGATGGTGGGCGGGAGAAAAAGGTAAGTGAGTGATATGCTCAGATTTCACCTGAGCATATGATTAGTGAGATTAAAACCTTAACGACAATGATTGACATGTGAACTAGTGTTAGAAGACTCAATTGCCTTTCTATTTCTTACTATGCAAGTCATCACTGTACAGTTATTACACATTAATGATCAATGATCCGCTAACCGCCATCATTGAACCCTCCCAAACTCCCAAAATGCACTCAACGACTTTATGAACCCTCTATCCCATCCTCATACTATACAAGGCAACATCCAAAACATCATCTAAACAATAGCAGGCAGCGCTAACTTAGCGCTGCTCTTCCTCGTCAGAACCTTCGTAATCGCATGTCTGATCGTGACGCCCGCCTTCTCGATCTCTTTCTTCGAGAGACCGGTCGTGACACATACTTTAAGCGCAGGCTGGAGTTTCCAGCCTTCCTCTTTGCCGCCGGGGGCACCGGGCATGCTCTTGAGACGAGTGATGAGAACCCCGTTTAGGAGGGCCTGTCACGAGTTAGTGAAAGTGGTGAGAGAAAGAGAAGGAGCAATACCTCATCAACACATTCCTGCAACACCTTCTCCTGCTCCTCGATACTTAATCGTCTTGAATTGACAACATCTGGTTTGAGCACAAGCAACAGAATCGGATTATCCGGGGAGCTAGTGCAATACACCCAGTCGCTTCGCGGATCAAGCTGTTGTCGCATAGCCTTGATATTTTCGCGGCACTGAACAAGGATCTCTGGGTTCGTTTGAAGCATATTGAGGGTTTCGCTAGCAGTGGTGGCAAGCATAGCGGGCAGGGCGGCGGAGTACGTGTATGCTGCTGCTGTGATACGCTGATGAGCCACGACGTCCGTAGTGCCAGCGCAAAATCCACCACCAGCGCAGAGAGGACCTGCGAGGGAGCCAACTATCATATCTACTTGGGAGGCGTCAACATTCTGAGCTTCTGTGAGACCTCGACCAGTTCTCCCAAGAACACCAAAGGACCATGTCTCATCCAGCATAAGGCGGAATTTGTAGCGGAGTTTGAGCTCGACCTAGAGATGTTAGACTAAGCAATATAAGAAAGTGAGAAATACTCACGAGCTTGGGAAGATCCGAACAATCTCCGACTGTCTCGAACAACCCCTCCGTTACGATAAACCGTCTAGTCAGCGGCTTTTTCGCCTGCTCCTTCACAACCTTCTGCAAGACCCTCTCCAAATCCTCCATATTGTTATGCTCATAGTACCTGATCGTGCTCCTGCAAATCTGCAATCCCTTCCGAATAGCATAATTGACCGCGCGATCCGCAACAATGATATCGCCTCTCTTGCAAAAGCTGGGAATCACACTAGAGATGGTGGAGAAGGCCTGCGCATACACGATACACTTCTCCGTCCCAAGACAAGAAGCAATGTCCGCCTCTGTCTTCATATGGACATCCTGCGTGCCGTAGAATTGAGGCGGGCCACAAGGCCCAACGCCATACGTCCTGAGCGTCTGGATAGCCTTCTCCTTGACCTGGTCATTGCCAACAAAATTGTAGAAATTGTAGGACGCGAGATTCGTCACCATCTTGCCGTTCGAGAGCTTTACTTTTGGGCCCGTAGGTCTGCAATGGCATTCAATCAGCACACTATCACCATTCAACGACGCAGAAGTACAAACCCAACGATCACAGGCGTCTTTTCATTCTCGGCCTCTTCAAACGCAGTGAGCGGCGCAACAAGCGGTTCCGGAGTCCACTCATCAACCAAATCATCGATTTCCTGTCAACCCGTCAGTCCCACCACTTTTCCCACTCATCCGATCCGATCCCATTGCTCACCTCCTCCGTCAATTTGACAAAATTCCCATCCTTGGTACTATAGCTCGGGCTCAGAAGATACCTCACGAAGAAGATGACCAGCACCAGCTCGATCGCGCTGCGCACGGGGTCGTCCTGGTAGCTGCTCCGAATGTACCGGATGAGCATGGCGCTCCCAGGCACCTTTTGGAAGCGGCTCGTGATCTCGTTCACCGAGCGGATCACGAACTTCTGCGCGTCTTGGAACTCCATGCTATCGAACGAGTTGTTGAACATGGACATTTGGAGCGAGGTTTGCTATGAGTGAGTGGTGATGGCGTCGCGGCGTTTTCTAATAAAGTTTTGGGAAGTCGGCATCGGGGTTTGAGATACTGCATGGCCATGAGATTAGGAGCACGTGATTATAACAACGAGATTCAGGGGTTACTTGGAAAGTTTTGATTCTGGGGCGTCAGCAGCTTGGCAGACGGACTTCGGGTCCATATGCAAAATGGAGATGGAAGTGGATAGGAGTTTAGAAGTGTACCTTCAGTCGACCAATTCCTCGGATCACCACTTCTCTCGTCCGAAATTTCACAGTCAGTAGTTAAGTATCACGATTGTAGATCAATTTATTGCAATAGTCCTTTATTATGACCATGCTGCCATACACTTAGCAGTTCTCATCCAGCCGCAACTGGCTCATAGCCTCGCAGACTAGAGCAGATGCTCGGTTCGTTACAGAGACGTTATGAAAGAAAAGAGGGAAACAGATGTCTAAGCCGTTGTACCATGCAAACACCGAAAACAATTACTTTAAACACCGCCATGACCACCCATCGAACTAAGAAAGTCCTCGTAATGTACCACTCCGTATTCATCTAATATACAGCCTGGCTGATCTCTATACATTCCCCTCTCTAGAACAATTTGAGTCCGCCAGTAGCTGCTGAACCACCAGTCGACTTTGCAGCCCCGCCACCGGGAGCTCCAGTTCCTGTCTGGTTCGTGCCCGTAGTATCGTTGTTATCTAGACCGACCGGTTGAAGAAGGTACTGCGGAACACTGAGACTCCTCGTTGCTTTGGTGATTTGTGGTGAAGCAATGATCGGGCCGGCGACTAAGGCGAGGAAGACCACCAGCATAACGAAATAGAGGACTGCATATCGCCAGACACGTCTCTTTCGAAGCTTAGATTGCTTCATAGAATAGATTGGTGGTCGGATTTGTCGACTATTTGAGATTAGTAAACAGTATCATAGAACATCGAGGGGTATGACGTACCTAGGACGAAGCCAGAAGAGCATGACAGAGTGTGCCTTGTCAACGTGAGGAATGGCAATGATTGGAAGCATGACGAATAGAATGACATGCCCGAGGACAAAATCGCCCGCAAACATTCCGAGTTCAGTGATCTTGCAAAGGAACTCTCGAGCTGGTTGCGACACCGAATGCCACCCCATCGAATACCATTTACCAGTCCAGAAAGCGATGTTGGACGTATCACTCTTGAATTCTCTTGTAAGAGCCAACGAGATGATGAGCTTGTAGACAAATCTTTGAATGGCTGTGGCGGCAATCATTCCGAGTAACGCCTTGGCAAAGACGAAGCCTTCCAAGAAGAACATGACCTCCCAAAGGACGAGGAGCATGACAACAGATATTCCATGAGCGATAGCTGCCAGGACCGATCCGAACTTCTTGCAACACATGCTTAAGACAGGTCCCATGCAACAAGCCATCCCAAACATAGCAGCAAGGACACCGGCATTGACAGCGATCGGAGCCAGAGCCACGATACCGACGCGGATCAATGAATTGGTAGGATGGAGGGTTTTGCCTTGGTTGTTCGCCGGAATTACACCAACTTGAGCATTGATGAAGAGGTACGGCAGCAAGGTAACAACGACGATAAGAAGAGGGCCGATGATCTCGCCAAAGAAGAGATTCGTGAACGCGGCACGTGGCACGTCACCAGACATCTTCGAGGATGGGTCTCCGAGGGCCTTTCGCTTGTAACCAGTGATTCGAGTGCGAGAGAGTCGGCAGAAACCAATCCATGAAGACTGATGACTACGTGAATTGCCCCTGGAAAGCCATCTGAGGAAGTCACGATAGTCGATGAAGAAGTCATTCCAAGCAAATTGGTGAGGGTTGTAAATAAAGGGCGACATGCACATGGCAAGGAGTGTGACCCAGAAGTAGACCAGGGCCGGTTGCCAAATTGTGAGGGTTGCAAAGAGAAGCATCATCAACGAACGAGCACCGAGGTAGATTGACGGGCCAGCGAATCGAGAGTAGAGGACGCCAAATGGGATACGAGCTGTAGCGAAACCACGTCCGGTACCGATATATCGGGCACCGCCGAACGACAAATCCTGCTGCACCGAGTTGGCGTATATTTGACAGACGAAAACTTCGAAGAATGGCGAGAGAGAGCAGAACTGCTTTCCAAGACGAGTTGCAGCACGCCACACTCCACGTTCCGTCAACTCCTGAACCACGAGGGGCACGAAGGAAATGAAGAAAACGATGAAGATGGAAATAATGCAACGGTAGACCCAGTTCATAATAGCCGTGGTGTTTTGGCAACCAGTCGGGTACAGGGGATCTGTGATGGGCACGTTGACGTTGTAGTTGCAGGCAATGGTCTCGTTTTTTAGTGCTCCCAGATTGATCAAGCAAATCATGAACATCTGCACTGATAACATGATGAACATGTTGTTCAAATGGAATCCTGGATGAGCATAATAGAATGACAAGAAACGATCCAGAGGAAGTTGCGTGCCCAGGTAGTAATACTCGCGAGAGAGCATTTGTTCACCCATTCCCGTTCCAATCTTGGTGGTGAAGTTTAGAATAGAGCCAAAACCCAGATCACGACCTTTACCGCATTGATAGTATTCGCAGTGCTTTATGCGACCACCTCTAAGGAGAGCGGTCATACCGGCATAAATATCTTCGTTCAGATGGAGACCTTTTTGAGCTTTGGAAACACCACCTCTAGTAGTCATGAAAATACCGTTAAGGAAATCCGGATGACCATAATGGAGTTTGCCACCAATGGAAGCCAGAGTACGTGCGAAGAGGGTACCAAAGGTTTGTTCCTTTCCAGCCGCAACATCACCGAGAATACCAATATTCTCAGAGAAAATGTATTCACGGGCTCCAAGAATAGCGACAGGGTTGGTCTTCGGGTTTTCAACACCAGGTGTATACGGAGAGACGTTGTCGGTGACCATTTCCTCGAATTCTGCCAGAACACTTCGAATCTTGAGGCACTCTTCCAAGTAGTTATCCTGGTTGGCATCAATGAGTTGAATGTACTCGCCACGATAGAAGATGATAGCATGGTTTTGATTGTCGGACTTGCCGTCACCGAGAATTGGATTGCCAGAGAGCTGAATACGGAACTTAGGTCGACGCATACCGTTCTCCATGATTTCGGAATGACCATCGATCAGAGCAGAATACAAGCGTGGTTCTTCGCCTTCGGCCAATGGGGCTTCCTCGTCCAGGTAAGCAATCTGGAGATCGGGATAAGCGCGAAGCAAGAACTCGGTGTTCTCCATTTCTTCCTTCTGGAATTTGGCGTATCGCTGCATAGACACAACAAGCTTGAACTTGCGTCGGGCCATGCGCTCCAATTCTCGTTCGAGCTTGTCAGAGTTGCCACCAAACATCTGGACAACCTCGGGGTTTTCAACACGGTAGAGTAGCTTGATAGCTCGGCTGTAATTCATGAAACCGGAGATCGTGCGATAAAGCGTCTGAGAGCGTAAGGAGGCCCAGATACGGGTGCGAAGAGTGTACTCGGGAGCAGCAGATTTGAAACCAATGCAGTAGAATGGAAGATCGTCGATCTTGCTCTTGGCGGTGTCCTTCTCGCTCTTCTCGTAGTCACCGTTGAATTGCGAAGTCTCATCGGCGAGAATCTTGGTGTCCTTGACGAAGCAGTCCCACTCGTGAGGGTGAAGTTGCTTGAGATATTCCAGGAGAGTAACACGAGAGTATGGCTCATCCTCTCGGATGATCTCACGGAGAGACAGAAGAATCTTCTCGCTATAGTGAGGAATCAACACCGTAAAGGTTGGCATGTTATCCACGGGAAGAGGCTCGGGAATTGGTGTGGAAAGCGACTGGGCGAAGAAAGAGATACGTCGCTCTGCTTCACTCTGACTCGGGAAGAATTCGGTTTTGAAAGAATGATCTTCTTGTGAGACGAAGAAAGTAGGCGCACGGAGAGTGCGTTTTCCTTCTTGTTCCGAAGGTACTTGATGGTACAGCAACTTCTGGACATGATCAATAGCAAGAAGATGCTCACGATACATAGAGATAACGATGGCGTTCCAGATCTGAGAGATCAGCACCTTCGGTTTGTACTTGATCTCCATATCGGTGGTGGCAAGAACCTTCGAGTAGATACGCTTGGGGAGACGGGAGAAAATATTTCTCCATGGTGTCCAAATCGAAACTCCCAAATAGAACGACCGAGCAACAGAGTAGATGGTGTTCATGATAATGTACCACAAGAAAGTATCGAGGAAGAACAGACACAGGTCTGTGACGAACATCAAGACCAGGAGAATTTTAGGCTGATACCTGCAGAGAAAGAATTTGGGGAACAACGCATCTCCCAAGCACGTACTGATCTCCATGGAGGATAGGTATCTGATCGGATCACGGAAAGAGAGCGTCAAGAAGAAGTACGATTCGGAGAGCTTAGCGACGAAGACGCAGAGCCAGAGACCGTAAGACATCCACATGTCGTTGCCGGTGAGACGAGGGTAACTTGCTGTGAAGGTCTGACTGGCAACATACTGCCTGGAGTTTTTGGTCAAGTAGCTTCCGAACAATCCCCCCAGTGGCATGATTGCGAAGAAGAAGAAGGTGGCCAAGGCAATAAAGAATTGGACGATGCCGAGAATCAGAGCAATCTTGCCCTCCTGCACATTCTTAATTCCAAAGATGTAGACACTAGGCGCAACATTGATGACGAACATTCCAATGAGGAAGAACAGTTTTCTGGTGAGATGTTGCGCTCCAGCCCATCGTCGTGGAACGTATCTCCACTCTGCAATGGTTGCAGCGATTTGAATCAGACAGGCGACAGTTCCACCCAAAGCCACAGCGGACCATTGTGCAGAAGCAGGAGGATAATTGTTCACTTGCTGTTGATAATTCTTTACCAGAAGAGTCGGCGAGTTCTTGGCGGTGTAAAACCAGAAAGCAGTGATGTGAATAACCCAAATGCGGTTGAAGTTGACCAACATGTGAAACCAAGATCGGGTTTCCTTGTAGGTCTTGAAGAATACCTTCTTCCAATTGACATCCTTGAGCTTCAAGAAGCGTTCCGCAGGTGGGAAGTCAACGATTCGAGTTTTATCTTCCATGACGATAAGCTCAATGCCCTCGGGGTACCAGAAGAGCTGATTGCAGTCATCGTAACCGATGACTTTGTTGTGGTCTCTCTCACGTCGGACGTATTTGCCATCCTGAATTTCGTAGCCTTGATCTCGGCAGTACTGGTATAGTGGAGTGATCACGTTGTTCAGGTATGTGAACTCGTCGACTGGCTCAACCATGTTCTGGCAAGCTGGAGAGTTCAAGTAATCGTCTGCGCACTTGAAAATGAAGCACAGACACTCCGGCATGAAGCGGACTTGATTGGCCTCGCCCCAGCAGAGAAGATAGAGCGCCAGTTGACGGACACGATCGTGTTGAGACATCCGGTTCATGCGAGTCTTCCACCGGTACTCGGCGGCCTCGAGACTGTTGTCTCCTTCCAGTTGTTCGAGGGTTTGTTGCTCGTTCTGCGGGTCCAGCTGCTGCTTCTTCTTTGCAGCACGACGAGCCTTTCTAGTTCGACGGTTGGCTTTGCCAAGTTTCATGTTGGCAAATCCGACCGCATCATCAAGATCCAAGTGGGCCGCAAAATACCATTTTCGGTAGTTCGCGTTGTCACCTCCAATGTAATCTGCGTGCAGAGAGAGAAGAGCTTGGTTGGGGGTCATTCTAGAAGCTCGAGAATCGAGGAGTGTCATGAGATGATCATACATGTTCCGCATGCTGTCACGCTGGAAACCGAACTTGGCTGTGAGATCCAGAAAGATATCTTCGACTTCCTCCTTAGAAAGAGGAATCTGTGCATCTGAGGTCCAGGCCGGATATGGTTCACGAGAGCGCTGACCGGCAGGAAGCACATTGTTGTAGTCCATGCCATAGTTTGGCGTTGAGGCTCCAGACGATCTATTGCCACCGTACGAGATCTGAGACGAAGGAGGGCGGTATCCTCGGCCACCCATTTGGCTTTCATTGTAGGTGTAGCGTTCGTCACCACGTCCATAGTAGTCCATGTCGGTTGCTCGAGCCATGTCAGATCTCATCGTGAAATCACTGAATGTCTCCGAGTCTTCCTCCGAATCTCCTCGACGCTTTGGGTAGCCTTGGCCTTGCGGGTGCTGGCCCGCAGCAGGCGCTCCTTGGTCGTAGTATTGATCATTATAATATTCGTCCTGGTACTGCCCGCCATGCTCCTGGCCCTCGTAGTAACCTCCGTCCTGGTGGTATGGGTTGTTGGCATCAGCGTTGTAGTACCCTCTGTTATTTGGTCAATACTCCAATCTACGTTTTTTCGAGCTGCGGAAAAACATACGACTCATCATAGTATCCATCACCGCCTTGATGGTGTCCTTGTTCGGCATAACCGCCCTGTTGGTCGTAATAACCCTGACCCTCGTCCTGGTAGTACGAATCTGTGTTGCCTTGTTGATGATGGCCGTAGCCGTCATCGTAATGACCCTGCTGTTGAGGGTGTCCCGACATGTTTGCGTTCTGAAAGAATCACCTGTAAAAGATCAGCAATTGTTCCGAAGGACCCAGGATGTGGCATTTCGAGAAGGACAAGATCGCGTTAAAAGGGGGGCCTCCTTTTTTCTGAGACCACGGTGCACGACTTTCAAAGTGGCGATACGGAGCAGGAGAATAAGACTCACGTTATGTGCACATCGGAAGAACGATCGAAATTGCTGTGCAGTGGTGTAGTGTTGCAGGACTGCTGTTGTCGTGGAGTTGACAGGTTGGGAACGACTGTGGGAGAATGTGAAACTGGAGTTGAGGCCGGCGAAAAAAGGAGCAGTGCGACCGACAACCGATGCCAATTGCACAATTGTCGACACAGACGAACGGACAGAGTTGTCGTCTGAGAGACGGCAGTAGCGATCGAAAATTAAGTTTTGGTTGAGCGAGCGAGGGGGAGGGAAACAAAAAGAGAGGGCAGGATCCTGTTTTCCACAATTGGGTGTTGCTTGGGCGATGAGCGATGGGAGAAGTGCCCCTTCCTTCTGCCAGTCAGAAACGAGACTAAGGAGCTCCCGCGGCAAATCAGAGACAGGCGAACAACGAGCGTAGAGAGTGAGGCGTCGTGCACAGGAAAGAACAATGAAGCACCACCAGACTGCGGGATATCCAGATGCTGCAATGGCTTGCAGGATGAAGAGGAGAAAAGGAGAGGGATGAGGATGGAGAGTTCTCTGCTCAATCGCACAAATCTAGTTTGGGGGGCAGAAAGAATGAAGGGGGCAGTAGTGCCCGATGCAGTTTAGCGGCGACCAGGGTTTCTGCTGGAAAACGAAAATCAAGGTGTGAGCGGGTGCTGTGAGCCTTCAGGGGGCGCCCGGCTTCCACATCTCAATTTTAGCAGCGATTGCGTCGAGCATCCAGCATGCCTTGGAACAAGGACCTGGCAGAGCGAAAGTTATTCCCTTGCCCAGAATCCAGCAAATCTGCGTGCCCTACCAAGCATCAAGTACCATCACCAGTTTTATTTTACTCTAATTGTATTTGTATTGTATTGTACTGTACTGCACAGAATTATCCGCTGCACAGAGGAAGTTAGCAGTGCCAAGGAGGGATGTACTGTAGGAATAAGCTCTTCGTATTGTCGGCACCCTACTTTGTACGGGTAAGTTGCTATGCTATTCTCTGCTTCTGATGGGCCCCCGATACCTTCTAGTTTTTCTGCTCCAGCCTCCAGGGCGTCTAGCGGCTTGTGTGGTGTCCACAACGTGTTCAACGGGTTGCTTCAACCCAGCAGATCGTAAAAGGGCCAGAGGCAGAATCAGATTCAGTGGCTGCGGCAATTGATTTGCTCCGGGTGGGACGAATCTACAGGCGGTGCTTTGTCACGAACTTACGGTAGCAGCTTAACGCATGACAGATGTGCCGCAACGGTGGGGAGCGTGGATGGGATTCCGTATTAATTTGTTCCCTTCATGTTTGGTGCCGGTTAGAGGCTCCAACTTCGTTCAAAGCACCATGTCATTGGCCCGCACTAGCTGATGCTTCATTTCAAGCCTTCTCGCAACGTCGCATGTTTCCGTACAGCCGGAACTGCTTATGCATCCAGAAGAAAGTCTTGCTCGGGGGTTGTTATATTCCTACTATGAAGTATAATTGATTCAGTGTTCTGATTTCTATTCTCTCCTGACATTTCAGCCAGAATACGAGCCATGTTGTCGTGACCGAACGTGGCGCTCGTTACGAGTTGGCGTCAGCGTGCATACACGCCTTACCCCTCACGATGTTGCTGTCTTTGAGCACTGGGCAGCCACCTCATTCGATGCGCCTCTACCTCCAGTGGCGCATCCATACCAAACAAAGGATATGGCATTCCAAGAAGATATGCAGAGGCAAACTGATAGCCGGGCTGAGCAGACATTGAGACATCAAGATGTCCATCCGAGGCTTCGTCAACATCAGACTTTCCAAAGCCGATGCCAATATGCACTAGGTTCAGCATGGAAAGAATCTTCGTACCTGGCAGATAGCTCCTAAAATAGATTTTTAGTTGGAGGTTATCCGCGAGTGGCAATCCTTATCGAGAAGTTGGTGGATCAATTGCCACTGCTTCCTCCTCCAATCACCTTCCGTCATCATCTTAGCAGCCCCTTAAAGTGAAGTCTGTCATCGACGAACTCTGGCGCGATAGAATGCCACAATGGATTGGGCCACGGGAGGCCGAAAGGGGCCTATATGGGTTGAATCTAATTCAACGACTTCTCGCGAGCACATACAAGTTACAACGGACATCCGCCAGATCGGCGCCCATGCTTCACCCACGCTGATTCCACACAAGAGGATGTTCCGAGAGAACGTCGACAGGCCTCGCCAATAATGGAGACGGGGTTTCTTCTGGCCGAGGCACCCGGGCCTGTCTGGAATTGTTTGAAGCTGCAACTGCTTGATGTGAAGCATCCAAGCCTCATACCCCACCTCCCCTGGTCCTCCTGATACGCGTTCTGATACCGGAACGTGACAACTTCTTGCAGTATTTATTTTAGAATGCAATCCGCAATGGCCAGTGACGTTTCTCCCTCGCCGAGATGAGGTTCTTCCGTTTCTGCTGTGCCAAACATTTTGGGTTGCCTTGCAGGTAACGGATGTCCCGACAGCTGACTTGAGACATTCTTTGCCAGCAGACTCCAGCTGTGCTGCTGTGGGCTCTCCAGATGCAACTTTACGGAGTTCAGACGAGTGACAAGTGCGGGCTCCTATCGGACGGCAACCTCTGGCCAGGCAATTTCAGCTTGCTGGTCTCGGCTTTGTCGCCGATTCATCATCTGCGTAGGTGTCTCTGCTGCGCCTCGACGGATGTCTTGAGAATGCCTGCATGGAACATCCAGGTCTCTCGCCCTCCGTACTCTCGTCACGTGCTTTCAGGAAGTGAAGGAGTCTTGGCTTAAGCCAAATCGGGCGGCTTGCATGAAGATCCGTTTGACATCTCGACTCTCGAAGGAAAATGTACGGGCCACGAACGTGAGCAGCAGAGAGACAAAGTCGACGAGCTCTCAACTCAATGGACTAAAAATTGCGGATGCAAATCTGATGAATTCGCTGACGACTGCTTCGGAAGCCCAAGAATGATTTCAATCTTCATCTGCGTAGTGGGGGGAGCCGCGAGTCCTCGAATCTTTGCCCGCCTCCCGGGCCAAAGCCACCCTTGAGAGATGGGTCCTCTCTGTGATCTCAGGCCAACCATCTCATGCCATGCTCCTTGAAGTGTTTTGAGTTTGCTTCTCGAAGGCCGAGTTCTTCCTCTTCCTCTTTCTCTCAGTCTCTCTCTTGTTCATTGTTTTGCGACCTTCCAACACTCTTTCCTAATCACTCGCTGCTTGCTGAAAAAGTTTCCTCTCCTTGCTTCCTGCGTGTGTGGGAAGCACGACTTGAGACGACGACTGCTTTCGAAAACAAAGTCTATTTCCAATTTTTAATTGAATCACCAGACATCGTAAATTAGAGTTCAACATTTCATAGCCAGTCATCTGCTATCATGAAGTCCTTTAGACTTGCTTCAATCGCTGCAGCTGCGCTCAGCGGGGCTCTTTTTGCTACTTCAGTTACAGCCGATCTCCCTCCCATCGTCATCAAGGTTCGTCCGTTACGCAAATTGGCGTGAAGCACAACATCTCATGAATCCTAGGGATCCCACTTCTTCTTCGAAAACGGTACCGAGTTCTTCATCCGCGGAGTGGCATATCAACAAGATGTCAACTCGAACGGCACGACCTCTACGACGGGTACCTTCACAGATCCGTTAGCAGATTCAGCTGGATGTTCGCGAGATATCCCACTCCTTAAAGAGTTAGGAACGAACACCATCCGTGTCTATGCCATAAATGCTTCACTCGACCACTCTGCCTGCATGCAAATGCTGCAAGATGCTGGCATCTACCTTATCCAAGATCTTTCAAATCCTTCCTCGTCGATCAACAGAGACTCCCCGACATGGACCACAGAACTATTTGCGGATTACGCTGCGGTCATTGACGCGATGGCAAATTACACCAACGTTCTCGGCTTCTTTGCTGGTAACGAAGTTTCCAACGATGTAAACAATACCAATGCCAGTGCCTTCGTGAAGGCTGCAGTCCGAGATATGAAGTCGTATATTAAGACTAAGAATTATCGAAGCATCGGCGTGGGATATGCTACGAATGACAACGCTGATATTCGCATTGATCTGGCACATTACTTCAATTGTGGCGATCCAGCGGATGCGATCGATTTCTGGGGATACAACATTTACTCGTGGTGTGGAGACTCTTCATACACGGTATCAGGTTATGATCAGAGAACCGCTGAATTTGCCAACTACTCCGTCCCTGCTTTCTTCGCCGAATACGGTTGCAACACTGTACAACCTCGACAGTTCACCGAAGTCCAAGCAATATATGGTGAAAACATGACTGGAGTGTGGTCTGGGGGCATCGTCTACATGTACTTCCAGGAAACCAACGATTATGGTTTGTCCGAAAGCATTCCCTCAGCGGAAAGTTTACTAACTTGCTCTAGGTCTTGTTTCCGTCACTGGAGACACTGTTTCGAAGTTACCAGATTTCACTGCATTGTCCAAGCAACTAGCACTGGCCACACCAAGCTCGACATCTTCTGCCGATTATGTAGTGACCAATACCGTTGCTCAAGCTTGTCCGGCAACTGGTGCTGATTGGGCCGCTGCCAGTAATCTTCCCCCTATTGCTAATGCCGACGTCTGCACTTGCATGGTGTCTTCTCTCTCTTGCGTGGCAGCAACAGGGCTGTCGGATAATGCAACTGCTACTCTATTCTCCACCGTCTGTGGGCTTGACAGCAGCGCTTGTAAAGGCATCAACACCAACGGAACTACCGGCGTGTACGGTGCTTACTCCATGTGCAATTCCTACCAAAAGCTTTCCTTCTCAATGGACCAATACTACAAGAACCAAGGCAAGGCCTCAACCGCTTGCGATTTCGGCGGCCAAGCCAAGATCCAGACGGCATCAACAAGCAGCTCCTGCTCAGGTCTTCTCAACCAGGCCGGAAGCGCAGGCACAGGAACCGTCACCACGGTCCCGACAGGCACTGGCGCCGCCAGCTCTGGCACATCCTCAAAGACAAGCGCAGCAGGCGCCGTCATCATTCCTCGCTTCGACACGGGTTTCTTACATCTCGGTGCCTACCTCTTAGCAGCTGGTATCGCAGGTGCCGGCATGATTTTGCTGTAAACATAGGGTGGTTTTGTTCTCGCATTGTGTTGACTGCATCAGACGTCTTTGGCACGTCTCTCTTGAATGGATCCCCGTAGGGGGTTGTATATAAAGCTCGCATGTGACAGACTGTAAACACCTGTCCGCGTTTCCTTGCTTCATCTGATTCAGTCACAATACGGCTGGTCGTAATTGTAAAAGCGTATCGGTATAGAGAATGAATGATACCTTGAATCTTCTTATTTATTCCCCGTAAATAAATCTGATCTATAATCGTGGTCATTGAATGTAATAATGTGGCAGTGCCGTAAGGGATAGGATTCGTACTAACATACGCAGTCAGACGCCTACGAAGTAGGATCTCCTACCTTTCTTTTCTTTACATGAACACGAAAACCATATCACAGACAGATAGATCCATTTACCCTTTACCACCCGTCCTCAAGTTAGATCGCCCCGCACAATCTCCTCATCTCATTCTCTATCCCATAACTATCGGAAATCGTACCTAGTGAAAGTGGGTTCAGATTAGATCCGCTCCAAACAAATCAGGTTAGCCGCGCCCGCGTTGTGTTGCCGCGCCAACGGTTGAACGTCAACCTCGGATTCGCATCACAACGTCGAGATTAGTTTCTTTGACAAAATACGGCGCATCATTTCGGTATTGTGTGTATTGTTTCCAGGACAGGAGAGGATACTTGATATTTGGTATTGGGAATTGGAATGGCGAGGTTAGTGAAGAATTTGGGTCAAAGTGGGAAGGGGAGTGAAGATGAGATTCCCGGTATCGAGGAATTGACTGGGGGACGGAGGAAGAACGCTATGGCGAAGATAAAGGGTCCTGTTAGGGGGAAATCTGGGAAATCGGTGGATAAGAGCTTGATGGGAGAGGAGGGTGAGGATGTTGGAGGTGGAGGTGGAGGGGAAGGTGGAGTGCCGAAAGTTAAGACAAGGAAACGCGTGTTGAAGCAGACGGCTGATAATCCGTTGCTGAGACGCTTTGATAGCGCTTCTTCGGAACTGCTGGGTGAGGGCTCGAGGAGGAAGGGGAGAACTGTGGGTTTGAAAGATAGAAAGGCGGCAGTGGGGAAGGAGGACGTGCTTGCGGAGCCTGAGTCTTGTGGTGGGGAGAAGGCGCTGGCAAGGGTTGAAGACGAGGGAAGTAAGAATGGGACGAAACAAAACAGCAGCTCCAACACACTTATAAAATCCATTGAAGCGGATGATGGTGGTGTAACTCAAGCCAGAAAGACGAAGCGTCAGCCAGGGACTGCGAAAGGGAGGGAAATCACGGAAGGTGTGGTTGGAGAGACAGAAGAGGTCAAGACAAACCAAAAGTCGCGCTCGACTACTGCGGAATCCAGCCAGAATGAGGATGAAGACATCAACCAAGTCAAGAAGACGAAAAGCACGCAAATCAGCAAGAAAGTGGATAGAAAGACCAGAGAAAACAAAACGCCGGAACGGGACCGCTCGACTCCCGTGGAATCCGCGGATGAAAATGCCAACCAGGTGAGAAAGCCGGTGAAGATCAGGCAAGCCAAGAAGTCCACCAAGAAATTCGAACCAAAATCACCACCGAAAGCTGAGTCTGATGAAGAGGACTTTGGGGTTGACTCCGATGGGTTGTCGGACTTCATCGTAGATGACAGTACTTTTGTCGAGGAAGAGGATACTATCATTGAAGAAGCAGCTCCAAGATTAGTCAGAAGGCTTGTCAAAGGAAGGAGACCAAACAGAGTTGAAGAATCGGATGACGAGGATTTGGGAAAGAAAGTCGGAAAACTAAAGATAGCGGAAGAAGATGTATCCAAGACTTTGGAAAAGGCTTTGAGGGAGTTGGATCTGGATGATTCTGAAGATGAGGGGGAAGCAAAGACCAGAAATACCTCGAAAAATATTCACTCTGAAGTGCCCAGACGAGGTAGGGACGATATACAGCCACCCGCCAGCTCTGATGTTGACGACCCATTCACTCTTCGATAGTGAGTTACCCCACAAGTTAAAAAAAATTCTTCGCAATACTAATGATGATCATAGCTCGCCTTCAATGAACAAGCCGATAAAGGTGCCGAAGGAAACCAGGTTTGCAACACCACCAGAAAGTCCCGATCTGAAACCCAAAGGTCTGGCCTCACCAAAGAAGAAGCCCCCTCGAATCCCTTCAACACCTCATCGACCAAGTATGGACAGTTTCTGGCAACAAGATGTCGTCAATGACTGGAATGACCAGTACTCCCCTCGCAAGGTCATCTTCCCTAAGCAAGAATTCCGACACGATGGTTCCATTCCCCTTGATCTCATTGATCCTCTCCTTCTCAAGAGATCACCAGTCAAGCAAGACCGAGTCACCAAGGAAGCCAAGAAAGCTTTTGCGAAGAAGAAATATGATTTGGCCCAATCCTTCTTGCTCGAACTCGATGTCCTCGTGACTGGTGGTGAGATCTCAAGGCTTGCTGAGCAGACCGGAGGAATCAAGGTTACATGGAACAAAAAGCTTAACACAACAGCTGGCCGAGCAAAGTGGAAGCGCGATACTCTGAAGCCCGGCATCAAACCAGACGGGACAGTTGGCCCTTCATACCGACATTACGCATTCATCGAACTCGCCGAAAAAGTGATCGATGACGAAGATCGTCTGCTCAACACCATTGCTCACGAGTTCTGCCACCTCGCCACTTTCATGATCGACAATCAGAAAGAGAATCCACACGGCAAGGAATTCAAAGCTTGGGGTGCAAAGGTGACGCGAATATTCCGCCACAAGGGCATCCAAGTCTCAACGAAGCACAGTTATGAGATCGACTACAAATACGTCTGGGAATGCGAGAACTGTGGTATTGAGTTCAAGAGACACAGCAAGAGCATTGATACTGAACGTCAACGCTGCGGTGCTTGTAAGAGTCGATTGGTGCAGATTAAGCCGGTTCCGAGGACTGGAAAGGAGAATGGTGGCAAGGAGAAGGGATTGGGAGAGTACCAGATGTTTGTCAAGGAAAATATGAGTAGAGTTAGGGAGCAGAATCCTGGAAGCCCTCAGAAGGAGATTATGTCGTTGGTTGGAAAGAAGTATCAGGAGTACAAGGCTTCGAAGGTGAGCGGGGTAACGACTACGATTGAGATGGTTGATATTGTGGAAGAAGTTCAGGGCAGAAAGATGACACCTGAGAAGGAGAGGGCCGCCTTTGTTTCAAGGAAGCTTGATTTCCTCGATTTGACGAGGGATTGAGTAGAAGCGTCCGACCTGAATGGAAGCTTTACTGTGGTTGAGGTCGTTGATATTTTAGGGAATCGGTGTGCACAAACGCATTTGTTTGGAGTAAGCTTCAATTCCTCGGTTTGTTCAGGAAAGGATTGTACACATTTGGAATTAGCTTTCTGGAGGATTGGAGAGCGGACAGATGATGCTCGAGCAGCATAAGATTTTCTTGTTTCAGGAGTTTTGATTTTTGATTTGATAGTGATTGAAGCGGGCATAACACGGGCGTAAATGGATCTGGATATTGGCCGATCTGATTAGACAGAAACCTCGCTACGCTAGATAGTGGTAATGTGAAGGGTTCAACAAGAGTCTGGTGAATTTACCAGAAAAATTGCCACTACTGGCTCGCTTTGTTCCTATGTTTTGGCAAGATGTAATTGCCTCGAAACACGGTGTTAACAGTAGCAAATGAATTCAAGTAGTCAGACTGTCAGTACTATTTCGTCAAGAATAACAGTGGCTGCATCTTCTTGAAGTTATCAGCCATGCGCTCTCTATCCCAAGCACTTGCCAGGATTTATCAACTGACCGAATGATAATCAAATTCCCACCTCCTAGGATCATTTCTGTCTTGGAGATCATGTGTAATTCTAGGCCTAAAGTTCATCAATCGTATCTTGATCCAGCAACGCAATGAGAATACAATCCCAATTCAAGGCACCCCTTTAAAAACTAAACCAGCCGTTCCTTCCCTATTCCGCCCTCCTCGCCACTCACATCCCAACTTCCTCTAAACCTCATTAAACAATCCCCAATCCTTAATCTTGAACGTCTCCCAAATCTTCGCCGCATATTCAACCGCGTTCTCAATTAACTTGCCCTGCTTACCAACCTGCATATCGACCTCCTCAGCCGAATACTCGCCCTTGATATGCGGCACATTGATCGTGATCAAGATATCTGTTTTATCTTCCTCAAGCCTAATTAACGTGAGTACTATGGCTGTGAAATCAGGGCTCTTAGAGCCGGGCTGAGGCGGTGGAGTTTGTGTGGCGATGAGCGTGTAGGCGGGGATGTCATCACTGCGAGGCGTCAACACGTGATCGCAACATTCTTCTGTTTGCGAGAGGCTTGAGGAGGGAGATGGGAGAGAAGAATGCATACGGGAGTTTGGAGAATTGTGTATTAGATGTGTTCCACACTTGCACAGTGTCGATATCACTAGCAACGATGTCCTCTAGGTGCGTCGTCAGAGCCGCGCCATCGACAGCTGGGCCAGAGCCTGGGAGGCCGACCCGCTCTGTGATGTCGAAGATGATCGATGTGAAGCCATCTTTGTCGAGATAGACTTCTTGGTGGTCGGGGACTTGACGGATTGTGCTGATTTTGTGGGTTAGTAAGGCGTTTGTGGATGGGAAGGGTGTAACACACCTGACGTCGGCGAAGGTGCTGGGCAGGTCGACAATAAGAGCTCCGCCGAACAGTGGCGTGCTGGTGTAGGATGCCATCTTGTGTTGCGCCTGGCTGTATTTCTGATTTTTTGAAGAATAGTTATGGAAGAAGACTAAGGTAGGTAGATTGTTGTGCAGTTGAGGCGGCTACGTCGAGATGTAGTTGGGTATTGTTTGCTTCCAAGCTTTGGATGCCTAGCTCGTTTGAGGACGAGGGTTGTTCGGTCACAACTCAGCCTTACGATGTGTTGGCTTTCCGTAGTAGCTTCGCTATTGGGCGAGCACGAACGCCTAGGGTCTGGTCACAAGTGGTTGTCGTTTGAAGGATGGATTTGGGTAGTTGAATCTCAGCCTTGTTAATGCGGCACAACGGCGACGGCGAGTTGACCACAATGCCCGATCCGCTTTGGCGAAGTTTAGCGAACTCAAAAAAATGTCAAAAAAATATCACCATCAACGGCTGAGCTTTGAAGCCGTCAATAGAAGAAAATGGCAAAAAAATTGGACTCTGGATAACCAGAATTTGGGTTACAAAGATTGGATGAATGGAGTATTATGGGCATGAGCCACGGTCATCTCTGGTAAAAGGCCTTGGGTGATGTTAGTTAGGCGCTCAGTTTAGCGTGTGCGAGACTGCTTACAAGAAATGAATTCTGAGATAGCTTGTCCCACTCCAGGACGAAAAAATCCTTATTTTGATGTATTAACCAGCAATTCATATCGCCCATTTGAACACCTAGGGTCAATCTCGCCTCCTCGCCCCTTTTTTCATTTCTCGCGCAACGCACGATATTAATTCGAATCACGATGCACAATTTTCAGGTTATTTTCAATTTTGTTCGCACAATTACCAGCCAAATTTTTGCGCTGTCTTCTTGAATACTTGCAAATTTGCGAAGTTCCTCACATGTCGCCTCGTAATTGTTTTTACGCATGCCTCTCATCAGAGAGCCTGATGTGTTCTCCATATGTCATTTCTGTCTTCAAATCTACGATTTCCTTCATATTCGGCTGGGTGAACACCGCCAACGTGTTTCTCATCACCGCAGGCCCCGCATTTGGCCCTCGCAAGAAGTTCGGTACAGCCTTCAATGCACCTCCAGTCATCTTCTCCAAAGCAGAACTTGTTCTGAAATGCATGATAATCTGCTGGGATATTGACTTCCACAACCTCTTACTTTCGAGAGCGAATACAGAGTTCTACCAGAGGATCTGGACACCCCCGGAAGTATTGTGACGGTCTGAAGGTGCTGCTGAGCGGTGGTAAAGGAGTAGATTCGTCAACAAACAGAGCGGATGTCAGAAGCCATCGTCGACGTGCAATGCGCACCAGGAGTCTTCTTCTTCATACTCGGATGTAGTTGCTTCTGATGAGAGTGCTGAGGGCACCGAGATTGAAAAGATGAGATGGACGTGGACATCCTCATTGTATTAGGCTAACGTCAATTATCGGAGCGACGTGCAACAAAAACTCGTCTGTTGATATTCACTTTCGTAGATACTGAAAAGGCGAGACGTGGACATCCTCAATATATTAGATTAAGGTGATATATCGGAGCGATGTGCAACAAAAACTCGTGACACTCGTTCGTTAATATTCACTTTCGTAGATACTGAAAAGGTGAGACGTGGACATCCTCATTATATCAGACTAACGTCAAAGGAGGGATGTAGGAGTCGAGCCCTGATGGTCATGCTCTCCTTCATGATTCGTTCCATTGTACAACCAGAAACGTGTCCTGGGACGAACTCAACTGCAAATAGGTCACAAACTTTGGCAACCAACAAAGCAATCTCGATGATTATATTGCATAATTCATCAAATGTCTTGCGAAACCCCGGAAGTAGATTCTCGGAAGGCCAGATATTGAGCTATTCGAAGGTAGGTTGCTCCTGAGCGTTTTCCGGAGCAGCTTGCAGGTATGAAGACATGGATGTGGCATAGTAAGAGCCTTTCATTGTATCATGTTGGCCGGGCTTCAGCCCTTCTTTCCCATGACTCCAGCCAACATTGTAATGAGCAGCTGGATTGGTCAAGAGATCTGGGACAATGTCAGTGGCCTGTACATTCGAGCTTTGATGGCAGAATCTCATCTCTACCTAAATGTTCAGATGGAAGCTGAGCTAACCACGAAGTAGTGAGACCAGTTTGAGACGTAATGACTGGAAGTCTGCTAGGAGATCTTTCACGGTTAGAACTCTCAATGAAAACGAGCGAGATGCCTTTCCAAGCGTTGAAAGTCTGATACACCCTATCAGACAACTATCATTAACCGTTCGCCTCCCATACGTGTGAACTCACTCACCTAATTCCAAGTCGCTTAGGCTGACTGCCACAGGTTGTTGAATGGAATCCGTCTACAGTCAATCATCCATTCCATCAACTTTCGGAAAGTGAGACGTACCTGCCAGGCTGCCACCGTCAGTTTATCCTCTTTTTTTTTTTTTTAAGGAATTTGCCCATCCAGTTGGTAACGGGGACTTCTCATGATTTGCGGGAAGATGGACCTAAGGAGTTGGATGGGAGGTGGCGAGACTTGACAGTGTCTGGATCAGGAGACAACCTTCACACATGTTATGTTGACCATAATCCAAGATGGAGAAACCCAACTTCTCAGAGTGGTTGGAGCGGGGAGATTTGATTTTTTAAACAGAATTTATTCTTGTTATTGATCAACTTCAGATCAGATTTTGCTTAAGTGTCTCGAGGATTCCAATCCTTTTCTGATCTCTGCGGCTCAGCCAAAGAGCCAACACCTCTTTTCAGAGAACCATCCATACTATACCTTCTCTTCCCAACCACACCACCATAATCCCTATGTAGTGACGCCAGGAACTCCGGTTCTTATATGTTGAAACCGGCCATTCGGGTACTCTGGACTGATAGAAGATTTCTTACCACCTTCATGTTCCTCGTAAATGAGGGGACAATGGTCTGAACTGAATACACTGAAGGTGCCATTCTCAATGCCCTGCCAGCTGCTTCATGATCAGTTGGAATTCGGGGACGCGGACTACAAACGCACTTTGCGCCTTCGAAACCTGGTCTCTTGAGGTTGTCTCGATCAGGAACAAGTAGTGAGGGCATGTCGGCACAAATCAGTAAGCCTTTCATCTGTGCCTCGTGAATATGAGCCGCCAAAGCTGATCTGGCAAAAATAAAAAGGGCCAAATACTAAGCCCATCTCACCGAGTACCCGCCTCATTTATCTGAACTACCCTTCATTGTGGTGCTGCACACCACCACGGGGCGCTACATTACGGAGGCGTTTCGTCGGCACTCTGAATGTCTTCCACTGACACGCCATCTGGGCAAGTTCCGAGACACGGCATGTGCGTGACAGATCATACTTGTATCTCAACCTCGATCTGCAGGAGAATAGATCAATTGGAGCTGCAGGCTGTCTCGTCTCAATGATGATAAAGTACGCAGCAGTCCCTGTGGGATGTCTTAAGAAGGCTGGCGGCTCAGATTTCAGCTTCTTGAGCCTTAGCATATCGTCTTGTGCATCTGAAGCCTTGCGCTCTAAGAGTTGCACTCCGCCGCAAACATGACGACAGCAAACGGGACCTACAAACTTTGCGACAGTGACAACTACGTTGCAATTACGCTTACTTGCTCTGGGCCACACTGCAGCGGCTTGCAGGGCAACCTCACCTGCACTCAGCCGGATGCTGACAACTGGATCTGCAACAATAATCGGACGTGCACCGGAAGTTCCAGCATTATATCCAACTTCACGCTCAACCAGCCGAATGTCACAATTACAGAGACTCAATATGTCCTCATCAACGGCACAAGTTTCGTCTTGACGCAGGATGAGAGTGGCAATATCACAGTAGCCAATGGGACCGTGGCCCCGAGTCAGCCTCCGGGTATCTCTGCGACGACGACGACACAAAGTCATTCTTCCACAACCCAATCATTTGCTCTACGGCACGCTTCAAGCTGGCGTCTTCTCATCTTTATCTCGGGTTTGGCTCTCATGGCGATTCAAGCCAATGCACAGAAATTCCCTTGTATAAGTGAGGTCATAAACGAATTAAACCTTCTCGGAAGCTTGGCCGAAGGGAACCTTCAACAGGTTGGCGTGGATCTGTGCGAGCATTTCAAAGGCAGTGTTATTGAAGCCGCGACAGGACCCTTTGAAGAGATAGCAGCCATGGCTCTCTGCTACGAGCGACTCTTTGTCTCCGAGGGCGTCCTTGCGTTCGCAACAGACACCGCGGAGCTTCTCGGACCTCAGCTCGCTGTAGCAGCAATCGTTTTTAATACTGCGATTTGCTTCGCTATTGTCCCTTGTTTCATCAATGAAGCATTAGACCAGTCGGCAAATGGATTCTGCAATTTAGCGCAGAGTGTTTCCGCCCCTATAGCGTCTTCGTCGACATCATCATCCTCGAGTTCATCGTCCTCGAGCTCATCAGCGATCCCCGCTTCACCTGTCCCCACCCCTGGCCCAGGGCCTGGCTTAACCATCCCCTCGGTCGCCGGCGACCAATGCGCCTCTTGCCAACTTAGTGTCTACGCTATAGGCATTGTCGGCCTCGCCTCACAATGTAATGTTGCTACTCCCCTTGGAACTGCTTCCGATGTCTCCGTTCTGCTTTGCGACTCGAGCTATAATGGCCGTTACAGCCAGTTCTGCACAACCCTCTGTGCCAATCCTTGCGCTACTTACAATATAAACTCTTGGATCCAGTCTGCAGGAAGTGAGTTTATGTCTACCGCCAGTCTAGCGACTTGCGCTAGCCTTTGCCCTGGATTCAAGGGGGATGGGAGATGCTTGTCTTCTGATGCTACCTGCCTATGTGCTGTTGGATCCAGCACCTGTGTCCCATGCTAGATAGCGCCCCTGTATGTCGATTGCGCGCGCGAACGGTTCGTTTAGCCATATCATTATCTTTCTATCCGTCCGAGGACCCTCCTCGATACCTTAAGCTAGCTCGAGCAAGTCTCTCCACTATTTCCATTGTTGGTTCTGGGATATGACTATGGCATTGTCAAACTTAGGATTTAATATAACTGCACAATAGGCGGTACAGCTCGCTCCTCTTGATTGCTCGTTCCAACGGGCCATTATTGCGCAATTGATTCGAGGTAGTCCAAAGATGTGATGTACCATAAAAATTGAAGTCGTCCTTGGCCGCTCGGTTGAGGCCCCTTTTCTTCGCTTCGCTTCCCCAAACAAGCGGCCCCTGGATCAAGCGAGGAATGCCCCTGCTAATATCCACCATTTTGCTGAAGATTTTATCATCACTCTAATATTTATTTTGTGTTAGATCTGTAGCTCGAGGCCATCGTCAGGCATGCTTGGATCCGTTCCCACTCTTGTTCCCCGGCTTTACCTCCTAATCCTCATTCCTTTCCCGCACTCAAGAGACGATCCCATTCATCTCTTATCTTACCCTCGTTTAAACACGCCCCTGAACTATCCACTAGTTTAGTTACAAGTGTGAGGGCATGATTCATCTGTGGGTCATTTTGAGATATGGCAAGCTTTCAGACAGTTGTTTTTTTACTGGGCTCTTTTCTATCTTTCTCGAAGAGAGGGCTGTTCATCATTTTCAATTCGTTGCTGCTCCTGGTTTTCTCTGAGACGATAGTAAATTCAAACTAAGGAATGTTTTCTTTAAAATGCATTTCCATACTCTAGAGGAGACCACCGCAATCTCCGATGATCTGGTCCTTGAAGGTCTCGGCTATAAGCTAGGTAAAACCATATGCATCACATTGAATATCTGCATTAAGAATACTGAACTCCAGTAAAGCTCAAGCGTTCCTTCGGTCTCTTTGGCATGATTGAATTTATCTTCAGCGTTCTGACATAGTAATAAATATTGACTGCATTGCAATTGAGAAGTCATAGCTGATATTACACAGTTGGACTGCACTTTGCGGTTCTCTTGTCAATGGCATCAACCCTGGTGGACGGCCTGTTATAATCTGGAGTCGGGCAGGAGTCAGCGTGTATAAGGTGGCCGTGGCATATTCATTTACAGAGATTTGCAGTGCATTCCATGTTGCTGGAGGGCCATAATCATGGGTTGCGATTCTAGCTCCACCTAAATATGCTCGTCTTCTCTCTTACTGCTGTGGCTGATTTATCCCGACCTGTTTATAGCCCTTCTGTATCTCCAAAACGCATTCCACGTGAGAGTCCAATAACTGACTGGAACAATGAATAAGCTTTATTTCGACTGGAGCAGGGAACGACTTCGTTGTGCGAATTTTGTTCTTGGCTTGCCGCAAATGGCGAACCCAGACTATACGATTGAGAGATGGCACACTTGCCTTGTGGCTTATCTTCTCATCCTCGCAGCGGCTATCAATATATGGGGGACAAGAGCTTTAGAGAAACATTCAAAAGTCATGATCATTTTTAACAATGTGTCTTTTGTGGTGGTTGTAGATATACGGTGATTGTTGCCTTTGATTAGATTTACTATCAAAATGACTTGTGTGCAAGATATAGATACATTTCAACTTGAATCATGGTGCTTATCGTTTTCCTGCCTGTGTATAAGATATCTGTAAAGTGACCAGAAAGGGGTTGGAGTTTAAGCGAAGCATGTGAGGCGAGGTCAAAAAGTACAAACGAACACTTATAATTCACTCTGGGAGTGAAACATGGAAAGTCCAAAAATTAAGCCGATCTAGAAATACCGAAGAGATGAAACCATTCTTTAGACGAAAACTCCTTTCTGGACGATTTACCCTGCGGTAATGGTCGGTTAAGCTCAACTTGCGGATCAAAATATATTGATTTTAACAGTTCCGTTACTTTTCGTCTCATAAAGAAGCATTGCTAAACTGCATTCGCTTCGAATGATCATAAAAATCCTCATTTTAAAATACCACAGGTGAAACCTAGGTATTTAATGACCCCCTTTTCCCATCACGTGTCTCGGCATCTCTTTCAGAACCCCCACTCGCCCGAGCTTCAGCCGCGCCCTCCATCAGACCCCGCGATTCTGCAGCTCTCCCCACATTCTACCTAACCTCACTCCCACCACCCCATCCCCAACAATTGTTTCCAGCAACCCTGAAAATATGTCCTCCGCAGCTTGCATCTTCTGCAAGATCGTCAAAGGTACATCCATTTCCCCCTTTCAATCTCTTCCAACGGATGTAGCAGCAAGCTAACAAGAACAGGCGACATCCCCTCCCTCAAGCTCTTCGAATCCGACAAAGTCCTCGCGTTTCTGGATATCAATCCACTTTCTCGAGGTCATGCTGTATGTCTCAATCCTAGACCCCAATTTACGCAACTCGACTTCGCAATTGGCATACTGCGGAGGTTTTGGATTGGCGAGATGGATATATGCTGATATGAGAGATGGCAGTTAGTGATACCGAAGCACCACGGCGAGAAATTGACGGATATTCCTGATGATGCTTTGACTGAGATATTGGTACGCAATTCCTCTCTACCGCCAATAAATTCCAACCACAAGTCCATGCCAGACGGCATTTCTTTTGGAGAACTTAATTAAGATGGAACATATGCTGACGGATGTTTAAATGGGAAGCCCGTAGTGAAACGCCTTGTTAAAGCAACCGGAGCAGAGAACTACAACGTGCTGCAGAATAATGGTCGGATTGCGCATCAGGAGGTTGATCATGTTCATTTCCACATGATTCCTAAACCGAATGCAGAGGAGGGCATGTCGATTGGTTGGCCGCAGCAGAAGACGGATTTTGACAAGTTGAATAAATTGTTGGTTGAGATTAAGGCGAAGATGTGAAGGACTCTCTTGCTTTTTGTTGGGGATTCGGGCGAACGGAGATTGAAGAATGGGAGACAATTGCTAGCATAAGGTGAGGAGAAGATACCAAGAGGATCAAATAAGGGTGTGGGCATAAGGCTTTGGCTAAAGGGCGAGCTTTGCAAAAGAGAATTTAAACCAAGAAAGGTTACGATGTCTTATATGCGGGATCTGACTCTACCTCTTCAGGTTGCAGCATCTACCCACCTATATTAATGCCAAAGTCCACTATATATACACCCTTAGTTTACAAGATCCCCCCTCATTTCATCCCATCCCATCCCTTTCATCCCTCATCAACCATGCTCATTAAATCCACGACCATCTAATCGAGATCAGCCTCTGAGGTCTCAATCTTCGTCCCATTCGTCGTAGTTGAAGGTATCTCTGCAACTTCAGCAGGCTCAGTTTGCGGGGTAATCGTCTTCTCCTCCTTAGCAGGATAAAACTGAATTTTCCCACCCGGATTAATCATCCCAACGCGGTCATAATAACTCCTCGCCCTGATATACGGATCGAGACCCCAATAATCGGTCTTCAGTTTCCCCGCTGTCTCATTCCTCCTCTTCTTCACAGCCTCCACTTCTCCAGTGCCATGAATCCACTCCAGCGTTGCTTTTTCATACTCCTTTACGATTTCCTCTCGTGCTAAGAGGAGTTTGTCCCGGGTTGCGGTGTCTTTCATTCTGTCATTCTCACCAGGCACGGGCTCGATGTATTGGTAGGTCCAGTCCTCGGCTCCACCTAGCTCGGAGATGATTTGTGTTCGCGGAACGTAGGCTTCCATTTCTTCATTATTGTTGGTGAAGTGGACTTTGCTTGCTACGACGGGGTCGAGCCAGCCTCTGATGATTTTCCAGATTCCTGAGTAATGTTACTGGTTGGTTGGAGTAAGAGAGGAGGATAACTTGCCTTGGAATACCCAGGGCGCTTTGTGGACTAGGACTACGCCAAGGGATTCTGGGTAATTGGCTTCAAAACACTTTATCATGAATTTCACGGGTGCGTAATCCTGTGAATATTAGCTTTATCTTCGGACGAAAGAAGACGAGGAATTACCATATTGGCCAATGAGAATCCAGTCATATCGAAAACAACGCACTGTTGAATTAGCCGAGGTTTTGTAAAGGGGGAAACAAAACTTACAGCAGTATCCACAGGAGGTTGTAAAACCATACGAGCAGATTCTATCACAAAGACCGTATATCTTTCAAGACTCTCCTCACTCTGTTCACCCTGTTTATGAAGCCTTACTCTCACAAAGCACATCGGCCTCCCATTGTTGTCCACGCCATGCAAGAAACTCTTTCCAAGTCGCATTTGAGCAAGGAAGTCCTCTCCTAACCTCCTCTTTGCGGGATCGCTCCCCTGAGAAGCCTCTAGTGAAGCTAGTTCGCCATTCTTCATTATATCATCATCCACATAAACATCTGCAGATCTCCATCTCATCGTCGAAACCATCATAACTAATGCCTTCTCCACATCCCATTTTCTCGCTCGTAAGAATCTCAGAAGCAGCGCATCAGGGTGATCATGCTTCACCATACTCCAGAACGCCGCCCTCAATGTTTCTGGAGTTAGACTTGCCAAAGCTTCATGAAATTCCTTCGTCTGCCCGTATTTGTCGTCTGAATCCGCCGCTACAGAGCGCGGTGCCGAGTCCGTAGAAGTAACCGAATCCGTATCATCGTCCTTTGTTTTCCTACTAAACAGAGACATTCTCTTCTTCTTCGGCTTCTTCGACGTAGTGGTATCAGCTCTTGCTCTGCCATTGCCAATAGCAGCAAGTCCATTCCCGTGCACGTCCTTCGAATCCAACACCCCAAACACTTCTAGTGTAGCAATCCAGAACTCCCTCAATTTCTCTTCTTGTTCTGGCGTCAATGTGCCCGGTCGACCTGGTAAAGCTTCTCCAGTCATATTGCTGATTTCCTGCTCAATATCTTCGAGAATTTCAACCGGTGTATTCTGGTGCTTGCCTGCGCCGGGAGACACGGAATAAAGGATTGCCGCTGCGCAGGCAATTATTATTGCAGTCCAAGAACTAAAGCTGCTGCGCAAGAGCTTGCGGGGGAGAATTGGCTGTTTATATGGATCTTGATTTGAAAGCTGGGTGCGTTTCGAGACGCAGAGCTGCTTACTCGGACTTTGACGGACGCCGAGGTGGGAGCTAGGTCTTGCGCCGAAACGGGGGAACGAGGAACACAGTCTTGAAGCGTACGAAGCTCGCAGGATAGGTCTTGGCAACGCAGGTGTTGTGAAGTTGGAGGTGTTCCTCAGAGGAAAGGAGGATATTGAATAGAATTCGTAAGTTCGATTCGTGGTGTTTCTGAGTCGGCGTAATGAAGTAGTACTTAGATTCGAGGTAAGATAGAGATGTTTGAGTTTGTAGTCAAAAACCTGCGCGGCTCTTGATGCTTTCATGGAAAGAGATTGGAGGAGAGTCGCGGCAAGATGTGGGAAGGTTTGCGCATGTGCGGGCGCAAGCAATCTCTCAAAGCAGATTTCTGTCGGAACCCCGTTGCAGACGGGGACCCCTTCTGCAGGATGATGAGAAAAGTACGAATGATCCTGGTCACATATGTTGAGCAGTATGGCTGTGTACACTTTGCAAGCAGTCATCAATTACGTCCGGACGAGCCGTCGCATTCCTCGCGCCTCTGAACCGTGCTATCTTCATAAGATCGTCATCATATTGAGGGGGCTTTTTGTGCTGGCACAACTCCACCGCTCCGAGTAGTAGGCACGCGATGAAAATGGCGGGGCTTGGCGAACTTTGATCCGGCCCGACAGGGGGGTTTTCATAGATTGACTCGCGTCGCGTTTGAAAGAGCCGCTGAACGTTTAATATCAACAAACCCGCCATCGCAACCAGCACACTGAAGCGAAAAGACGCAGAACATTGACGTGCAAGAATGTCTTCCTCTACTACTCCTCAAGCTGGAAGCAGCACCAAACGATCCGGTTCAGGCAGTCGCAGGCCCCTTTCGCGCCCCACAACACCCTTGCGACCCTCCTCGAGATCTTCTTTGCGCGAGTCTGGGAAAGCAAGCATTGGCGGCGCAACAGATGCGCCTGTCGAGGCTTTTGAGCCTGCATTTGCAGAATTATCGGATTCGATGGCTGATTTGGAGGCCAATTTTATGCATCTGCAGTTGATGCATGAGAGTTTGTCTCGGTTTAGTGAGAACTTTGCTAGTTTTCTGTATGGATTGAATATGAATGCATTTTGTGTGGATTTTCCTGAGGTCAGTCGGAAAGGACATGCTAGGACTTCAAAGTTTTTGATTGGGTTTCTAGGCACCTATCCCAGATTCATTCCGTAGAGCTCGAGAGCAAGAGGACCAGCTTGGTGAGTCTCATAACCCAAAACCCCCACTCAGCGCTGACCCTGCCCAAGGCCGTTCAACAAACTCAGATAGATTTCACGGCGAGATTGATGGAGAGACGACATTTTTGTGAGCCACTTTGACCCCTCTAAAGGTGGACTATGGCTTATACATTTCAGGACAACTGATACGTCGTTTGTCGAAAATCCTCCCACATCTTCGAAATCAGCGCCAAAATTTGCAACTCCAGCTCCAGCGTCTCGGATAGGCGGCGCTGGACGAGGGGCAGCGGGACCTGCAGGTAGAGGAGGAGCAGCTCGTGGTGGTCTTCGAGGGACTCGTGGTAGTGGCCTTGCAAGAGCTGCGAAAGGCCGTGGTGCGAAGTAGATGATACCCCTATATGAATCATGCCTCATGGCCGCTGCCAAGTACTGTTATGCGTCTTAAGCCCAGTATTTCATGTCGCCACGTCCTCCAGCAGTCCTGAATTTTCCATATCCACTTCTACATCCTTGGTGTTTTCCTTTGCCGCCTGTCGAGGTCCATTGTCGGTCCGTAGTCCTATAGCAGCTTCGGCCTCCTTCTGGGTATACGGTCCATCTTTCAGTGCCTTGACTCTGTTGAACTGTCAGCATTGCTAACACCCACAAAAATTATGTTTTGCGACCTTCTCTTATGTGTGCTTCCTTTGCGATGGGTGACCATGCTGTGCTCGCTCTCAAACCATTTTGCGCATTCAACGCAGTAAAATTGCCCAAGACCCGGTAGATCCTCTGCTGCTTTGGAGCTCTTGTGCTGTGCGAGGTGCTTGGGTGAACGAAGATCCTCTGATATCTGGTCCAGGTCTCTGAAGGGTGTGTATCAGTTCTTCATGCCCCTCCAAGGGAAAATAAGCCGGGACGTACCTCAACCGCCTCCTGGTCTTCGTTCTCGTGGATTTCTGTAGAATGCCCATTTTGACTCTTCCTTCTTATTTGTTTAATGGGTCGGTGAGCCGGTACAGATTTCGGAGGTCAAGTTAATTTCGGACGAGTGGGCTGAGGCGTGGTCTGGAGACCTCGTTTCTTGACCTGCAGACCGGTAGGGTTTGACTTTTCTTGTGCGCTAGCAAGGTGTCCCCGAGGCTGAAAGCTGCGATCGGACCAAAACAAATTCTGCGGCATTTCACGTCCACGGTTACCCGGCTCTTCGCTACTCATGGGACTGCTTTCTGCCTCTTTCCCGGCTTTGACCGAAGCATATGGGCCAAACACAGTCTGAGGCAAGGGAATTTTATTGGGGCCCTGGTCGCCGGCTGCAAAAGAATCACAAGCAAGCCTCGAAGCAAAATCTTCAGTCCTGCAGACCCTTTGTGTGATTGGTCAACCTGCAGTTTTAGCTTTGATGTCATTTTCTTTGGCCCCCTAGTCGTAACAGGTGCAAAGTTGCGCCCATCCTTCTAATGACTTGCTTTTGATTGGGGCTTCAAGCTTGAGAGCTCCCCCGCCGAACCGACTGCTTGCCGAGAGCAGCCGTCCGCTTATCTCGAGCTCAACTTCAACCATCCTTCCTTTCCAAACCACCAACAACTCTCTCCCCTCCGCAACAATGCTCTCTCGACGATTCCTGGGCGTGGCCCAGCGCCAAGGGCTTGCCCAGCTGGGCATTCGGAGAATGGCTACAGTCAGTGATTCTCCTCTGGACAAGAAGGTCCGCCAGAACAACCAGGAAGAGGGCAACTTCATCAATTACAAGAAGATGTCTGAAAACCTTGCCATTGTCCGTCAACGCCTCAATCGACCGCTCACCTATGCCGAGAAAATCCTATACTCGCATCTTGACGATCCCCATGGCCAGGAAATCGAGCGTGGCGTGTCATATCTGAAGCTTCGTCCGGATCGCGTAGCATGTCAGGATGCCACAGCACAAATGGCAATCCTTCAATTCATGTCCGCTGGCATGCCCTCAGTTGCTAACCCTACCACCGTCCACTGCGATCATTTGATTGAAGCACAAGTCGGTGGACCCAAGGATCTTGCACGCGCTCAGGAGATCAACAAGGAGGTTTACGATTTCCTTGCTACATCTTGCGCTAAGTACAACATTGGTTTCTGGAGGCCTGGCTCCGGCATCATTCACCAAATTCTTCTCGAAAACTACGCTTTCCCCGGTGGTCTCCTGATCGGTACCGACTCGCACACTCCCAATGCTGGTGGTCTTGGAATGTGTGCGATTGGTGTTGGTATGCATTTCTGCCTCTGAAGTATACATAAGTAGCAAACTAACTCCTGAAAAGGTGGAGCTGATGCCGTTGATGTTATGGCTAACCTTCCCTGGGAATTGAAGGCACCAAAGGTCATTGGTGTCAAGCTCACTGGTGAGATGTCTGGCTGGACCTCAGCAAAGGGTATGTTTCATCACATGAAAGTTTCTACTTTTCAAAAACTAAGTCATTTTAGACATTATTCTCAAGGTTGCCGGAATTCTGACTGTCAAGGGTGGAACTGGTGCTATTGTCGAATACTTTGGTGAGCATTGATTTTTTTTTCTAGCATAGGTAGGATGCGCTTGCCCTGGCATAGGTAGGGTGCTCTTGCCTCAGCATGTGCGCTGAGGGCAGAAGCATCATTCCTTCCTTCAGTGCTCCTCTTTCCTTTTCCACGCAGCTCCTCGGACCTTCCCAAGGAGCTCTACAAGATGGAGCAGCTTCTGGTTTCCGGATCCTTCAACTCTCGACATCTTCCTTCAGTCAACTACACTTCTGCTGCGCCCGGGCTCAGAAGCGCCTGTGTGCACACGTCAGGTATGTCGAGCCCACATCTCCATTGAATCAAGTACTGATGCCAATGGCAAGATCTCGCCGAGTGCTGTCCTGTGCGCCCCGAGTACTCGCGCTCTTCGGAGAGCTCTGGCAGACCTTTCCCTGGGTTGCTCCAGCTTGAAAAGTACTTTTGCACCGGTGTCCTGGAGAGCTCTGGCAGACCTTTTCCTGGGTTGCTCCAAAGCGTCTCTGCACACGTCAGGTATGTCGAGTCCAGCTCTACATTGGATCAATTACTAACATCATTGGCAAGATCTCTGCAAGTCCTGTCCTGTACGACACAAGTACTCGCTGCCCAGCTCTTCAGAGAGCTCTGGCGGACGGCTTCCTGGAACACTCCAAGCAGCTCTCCCATCTCTGCACCAGTTCTTCAGACAGCTCTGGCAGACCTCTTCCTGGAACGTTCCAAGCAGCACCCTCATCTGCACCAGTTCTTCGGAGAGCTCCGGTATACGGCTCCCTAGAACGTTCCAATGGCTTTCGATGCTGCTACCCTGCCTCAGCTCCTCTTGCTACTCATTTGGACCTGCTTCTCTACATGCTCTGATAAGAGCAAGCATCCAATCTTCCTGAAGGTGATCTCAGGCCAAGACATCATAGAAGAGCTCCTCTCTTCCGTGTCTCTGATATGCACCCCAGGTCTCTTTGAGATCTTGCAGTCGTCTACGCCTCCAACTATATCATTCTTTAAGACCTTGCCTTCCGAATTCACAAAGCGATGGGGCATCTATCTTCTGACCTCGGAGAAGTCTGGATGTCGCCCCAAGATATACATCGGATCTGGTACCAGTATCAGACTTGGTGTTTCTGAACGTCTCGATCAATATGCCAACAGAGGAAAATACACGCCAAAATACGTTGCCAAAGCTCTTGACGATGGCTATGTGATTACACATAATGGCCTTCTCTGCTGGGCTCCCATTCCTCCTGCTGGTCTGGCACCACTTCTACGGGTCCTCTTCATTGCATTGGAAGCTACATTCGCATGCGTCTTCTGGGAGAGGTATTCGCGGACATATTACATGTCTCAGCTGTGTCTGTGGGACCTCAGCAAGCTGGAATATGACGGTCTGTGCTCGCATATACCATTCCACGAAGCTGTCGCTGGAGACTTCTCTCTCTCCCTGAAGAGCTGGAAGTTCAAGCAGCTCAGATCTTGGCGAACCGAGCTGAGCGGAAACGTGTGGCGAGCCGAGCAGCATACGCGCAGGCCAAATCTAATGATCCTGAAGCTCTACAAGTCAAGTCGAAGGCGAAGTCGAGAAAGCATGCTGAGGAAAACCCATGCCTCGGTCAAAGCAGCTGGCGACCGATACCGAGCAAAGGCCAAAGAGTCGAGGAAATGGTACTGTGCCATTTGTGACCACGCGTGCGACAAACAGGCTGCGTTGACTATACACCTGCAATCAACGAAGCACCATCAGAGGGCTAGCAGACATTGTGCCATCTGCAAGAACACATTTTGCAAGAAGTCGAAGTATGAGCAACACCTCAAGAGTATGAAGCATGCCAAGGCCGTCAAGCTCGCTCTGTCACTGGACGACTCCACGGACAGCGCGTCGGACAGCGACACGGAGATGTCCATGAGCACCACAGTGGCCTCAAAGACGAAGTCGTTCACTCAAAGTACTTTGGAAGACTTCATTGCGAGCTCCACCAAGACTGCCACCAAGACTGCCATCAAGCCTTCCAGCATCGGTATGACCCAGAGCACTCTGCAAGGCTTCCTGCCAAGCTCCACGGCAACCTCCAAGACCTCCACGCAGAGCTCCCTTTGGGGCTTCCTGCGGAGCTCTTGAACCGGCACCCTTCCCATTTTGGACCCTTTTGGAGCAGCATACTATCGGATCACGTATCAACACTCTGGACCATTTGCACCGGTGCATCTTTAACACGTTCCGCAAAAGTACTTTTCAGATCGCTCTGGACCACTAACATCACTAACATCTTTCACATGTCTCAAGTACTGTCAGATTACACATCACTAACATGATTCACCTTCAGGCCCTGGCACGCAGACCATCAGCTGCACTGGGATGGGCACGATCTGTAATGTAATTTGCACGAGTTCAGTTTTTAGGAAGCCTATACTGACCCGAGACTAGATGGGCGCTGAAATCGGTGCTACGACCTCCCTCTTCCCATTCAACGATCGCATGTACGATTACCTTGCAGCAACAAGGCGGAAAGATATCGGAGACTTTGCACGTGTTTACGCAAAGGAGCTCAGAGAAGACGAAGGTGCTGAAGTAAGGAAGAAATCTTATTATTTCATATTCCGAGCTCCCATTCGCTGGGCGGGAGCATGTTTCATGCTCCCGGCTGCCCTTTCCTCATACAAACACGTACTAATTTATTGCAGTACGATCAACTCATCGAATTGAACCTTTCGGAACTCGAGCCACACATCAATGGTCCCTTCACCCCGGATCTTGCTACGCCCATCTCCAAGTTCTCCGAGGCTGTCAAGGCCAACAACTGGCCTGAGGAGCTCAAGGTCGGTCTGATCGGTTCTTGCACAAACTCCTCTTATGAGGACATGTCCCGTGCTGCGTCTATTGCACGTGATGCTCTTGATCACGGCATCAAGGCCAAGTCTCTCTTCACGGTTACCCCTGGTTCTGAGCAAATTCGCGCTACGATTCAGCGCGACGGTCAATTGGAAACTCTTGAGGAGTTTGGTGGCATGATCCTGTATGAACATTTTTCTTTTTTCCCCTATTCTAACCCCCCTTCTCAAAGAAATATGTTGCTAACTCGTTGAAGTGCCAATGCATGCGGTGTAGGTCTACTCATTCCCCTAATTTTGATAAGTACATTTGAAAGCTCTACTGACGCATTATATTAGCCATGCATTGGACAATGGGATCGAAAGGACGTTAAGAAAGGCGAGGCCAACTCGATCATCTCGTCATATAACCGAAACTTCACTGGACGTAACGATGCTAACCCTGCTACCCACTCTTTCGTCACCTCCCCAGACTTGGTTGTTGCCATGACAATTGCCGGCACTCTGCACTTCAACCCTCTCACCGACAAGTTGAAGGACAAGGATGGAAACGAGTTCCTCTTGTCCCCACCAACTGGTGCTGGTCTTCCATCAAGAGGATATGACCCCGGACAAGACACATACCAAGCTCCTCCTAAGGACCGCGCATCTGTTAGCGTTGCTGTTTCCCCCACCAGTGACCGACTGCAACTTCTTGAGCCCTTCCCTGCTTGGGACGGAAAGGACAAGATGGATCTTCCTATTTTGATCAAGACCAAGGGAAAGACAACCACCGATCACATCTCTATGGCTGGTCCTTGGCTCAAGTACCGTGGTCACTTGGACAATATCTCCAACAACATGTTGATTGGTGCCATCAACGCTGAAAACGGTGAGGCCAACAAGATCAAGAACTTCACAACTGGCGAGTACGATGCTGTCCCAGCTACAGCTAGAGACTACAAGAAGAAGGGTATCCCGTGGGTTGTCGTTGGAGACTGGAACTACGGTGAAGGATCATCTCGCGAGCACGCTGCCCTGGAACCTAGACATCTTGGTGGATTGGCCATCATCACCCGCTCTTTCGCCCGTATCCATGAGACAAACTTGAAGAAGCAAGGTATGCTTCCTTTGACGTTCGTTGACCCCGCAGACTACGACAAGATTCAGCCTGACGACAAGGTTGATTTGCTGTGCACGGAGTTGGCAGTTGGCAAGCCCATGACGTTGGTTGTTCACCCCAAGGATGGAAAGTCGTTTGAGGTTAAGTTGGCGCACACATTCAATGCTCCTCAGATTGAGTGGTTCAAGAACGGCAGTGCATTGGTAAGCTTTCTAGCAATTCATGAAATCTATATGCTAATTCGGATAACAGAACACAATGGCAAAATCACACTCGTAGGGAATGACAGATTGTACAGGATTTTCATTAAGTTTGTAAGAGTCGTTATACACAATTTGCGTTTCTTCCAAAATTTACATGACTTCATCCACATGTGATCTGTAGTGATAATTGCTGAGTGATTGACGTCTGCCGAGTATCCAGAACAGAATTGTGCTAAATTTCAGCGAAACTTATTTTTCAAGTGTTCTTGATGCTGTTGGACATCTGGGGTAAGTACGTGCCAAGGCCTACTCGTCCGTACCTCCCACTTACGCTAGTAAGTGGGAGGTACGGACGGGTATAAGACATTTGGAAATTAGATGTGCCAGACTTGTACCTTCGGAGGAAAATTTGGAGTAGGACGCCTGGATACCTCTGGTATATTCGAGAGTAGCACGTTCTTAGACCCATGATACTTTACGGATTACACGCTTGAGATTTGTCGGATATCTGGAAGTTGAATGTGAGGAGAATGTCTTCGCACTGATAGACTTTTGGAATTTGGCTGTCTCCAGAGTCATGAGACACTTGACATGGACCGAGAAATTGGGACTTCGAGATGGCTCAGTGGTCGATGACATATGTACGGTACGATTTAAGCTTCCGGACTGTGATTCACGGAAATATTTGACACAGGAGACATTGCTTATCGATTGATTGCCATATGTACAGTAAAATTGCAGCTGGATTTATCGACACCCATTCTCGACGAACCTCTTTCTCTACTGGTCGTCAAGAACGTGCAAGTACTTCTTCTCTTCCCTCTTCTCGCGTTCCGTTGCCGGAGGCAAATCATAGTACGCAGCGCTTCTGTATCCTTGCTATAACAAAGTTAGTCTAGACAAAACCTCGGAGTGAATAAGGAGCATACCAAGTAGTGAAACGTCAAGCTGCTCAGCTCCGCAGGCTCGATTCCAAGATCCTTGAATGTCTTTGCAGTAGGATCAATCTTCTGGTCAATGAACTCCCTCTCCACTTCATCAGCTGACAAAACTGGCCACCAAAGCACTTTATTCAAAAGACCAGCTGTGGGCTTGAGAATAGCCTTTGGTAGGTTGATATGTCTGCGGTGCTTGATGATTTCGCGATCTACCAGCTCGGCGATCTCGGCTGTGGAGTAGTTCTTGGGTCCGTAGAGTTCATAGGTTTGCGAGGCAGTGGTATCGTCTTGTATCATTTTCTCAAGGGCTTCACCAACATCGGGCGCGTGAACGGGCCAGTAGCGCTCTTGCATGCTGTTTGAGGTGAAGACGTTGGTCACGCCGGCGAGTTTGTTGAGAAGGCGGTCTTCGAAGCCGAAGAGAGGGGCTGGTCGGACGATGGTGGTCTCAGGGAAGATGCTGCGAGCCACAGCTTCTCCTCGTCCCTTTGTTTTGAAAAACTCGGATGGTGAGTTGACATCGGCATTGTAGGAAGAGACGTGGATGAACCGGTCCACGTCGTATTTGGCAACGGCTTCAGCAATCCGCTCAACACCCTCCACATGCACATCCTCGAGATCAAAGTTCTTGGTCGGGTATTCTCGGCCAATGAGATTGTAGACTGTATCTGAGTGTCGAACGCTCTCCTCGAGTGATGGTGTATTTCGAAGGTCATATTCCATGAATATCACCCGACCCAGATCTCCAGTGAGTTTCAAGTGCCGTTTGGCCATCTCTTCTCGGTAGGGCACAATGACTGTGCATCCTTGCCTCGCTGTACCAGTGTCAGCCCGCTCCTTCTAATCACTCATATCTGAGGCAACGCACCAAGTCTGTTCACGATATAGCGCCCCAAGAATCCAGTCGCACCAAAGACCGTCACAGTATGTCCTAGAAAGCTCAATCAGCTGGTTGTTGCGCCATTGGGATATTCAGAAATACCTCCGAGGGCAGATCTGTAATGCGGGCAATTAGCAGAGTTTCAATAAACCCGAGTCCAAAGGTTACTGACCTTCCTCCCTGTGTCCTTATAATAGGCTTTCCTGTGCGAGTAATGGTAATGTCTTGGAGGTTCTGTCTGCGAGGGACATTTGTGAGGCCTCTCCTCGCAGTCCGGAGACTGTTAATAGTCGTCGGACCGCAGGACTTCTGCATGATGGCGGTATTTCCGAACTCAATTGACCGCTTAGCCCGAGATGAGTGGAGAGTCGTGCTCAATGTCAATTGAGAGTCCTGATCAGAGGTGTGAGGTCGTCTCGCAGACCCTTGTCAAGCCGAGCTCACTAGCGCGGAAGCTCCAGGTACGAGAGCCGCGTTGACCAAAAGACATACCAAAAATCAACAACCTCCCCAACGACTCTACCTCTTGACTATTGAGGTGTATTAGAGTCCTACGAATACCATCTCCGCTTCCTTAAAACCTTCTTACCAGTCATGAATGTCGATACGATCCCCGACTTCCTCGCCGAGCAGAGAGATGCTGCCCCTGCCGAACTACAACACCTCTTCCTGTCCTTCGAAGACCTGTGGGAACGAAAGCTATGGCATCAGTTGACCGATTCCCTGATCGAGTTCTTCAACCACAAAGAGAGCGCTCATCAACGGTTACCGTTCTACAAGACCTTCATCCTCACCTTCGCCGACAAGATTAACCAGCTTAAGCTTGTTACCCTGGCTTTGAGCGCCGCGTCACAATGCAGAGGTATATTCTGAAGGTGGAATCCATGAGAAAACCTGTCACTGATAGCGTTGCAGATAGCCAAGAACGCTTGTCCTTCCTCGAAGCTGTCGCAAAAAAAGTCAACAACCCCAACTCACAAGATGCCTACGTCTACGCCACTGTCGCAGTAGCTACGGTCAAGCTGGAGCTGAAGGATTTGGAAGGAGCGAGAAAAGACCTGGACAAGTCGGAGAAGATCTTGGATGGGTTTGATTCTGTTGAGACTATTGTTCATGCTGCTTTCTATCGGGTTAACGCAGAATACTACCAGGTTTGACACCTTTCCAAGGCTGAGAGAATGAGCTAATATGAACAGTCTAAACTCGAATTTGCGTCCTATTACCGAAATGCCCTCCTTTACCTCGCCTGTATCGAGCTTAACGATTTGACCCCCGCCGAGCGCAGAAGCCGGGCCTATGATCTCTCAATCGCAGCACTGGTCTCGGACACAATTTATAACTTCGGAGAGCTCCTTCTACACCCTATCCTCGAGGCTCTAGTGAAGGACGATGCATGGCTCCGCGACCTGCTCTTTGCGTTTAACCGTGGAGACTTGGCTGCATACGACGTTCTTGCCGGTCACATTTCCTCCAACCCTCTCCTGGCAGAACACCGAGATGGCCTCCGACAAAAGATCTACCTCGCCGCTCTCACAGAGACCGTTTTCCGAAGACCACCCCATGACCGCGCTATGTCGTTCCACACTATTGCTGAAGAGACCAAGGTCCGACCCGATGAGATCGAGCACCTGATCATGAAGGCTTTGAGCTTAGGACTGATCAGAGGAAGCATAGACCAGGTTGATGAGATCGCCCGGATCAACTGGGTACAGCCTAAGGTATTGGACATGAAGCAGATTGATAATATGCGGTTGAGGCTGCAAGATTGGGACTCGAGTGTTTTTGAGCTGGGCAACTGGATCGAGAAGACGGGAGGGGATGTTTGGGCCGCGTGATTTGGCATGGCATGGCGTCTAGGCTTGTGACGAATGGCTTGGGATGTATTATAGATCTCTGAGAGCGGGGATACATGGCATTTGAAGTCATGGAAAAGATACCTGCCCCGTGGGTAGACTATGGGCAAAGAAATAAAAATCCAAGAGCTCGTCGATTTCTCTTTCCCAGACTTTGTGTAACAAACTGTAATGTAGAAGTTGACAGCAGTTTTAGGAGGGACAGAAGTCATAAGATGCTCAAATTTGGGACGAAAAAATGACTGACTTCCGTCCGATCCCAATGCATTTTGTCCCAAGTACTCCTTATATGCAAACTCCTCAACCACCTAACTCATAATCATTTTCGCCTTCCTAACGTCACCATCCACACCCACTTTCTCTTCCATCGGACTCCCAACCAACAGCATCATGCCCACAAGCCAAGCCGGCCACCAAACACACCAAACCACAACCTGCGTATTCATCCCCCACACATCCCACCCAAACGCCGCCTCCTTCAGTACCTCACCAACGCTTAGCTCCCACCACCAACATCCCGCCACTAAGACCGTCGTTGGCGACAGCGCACTGAGAATAACAGCTAAAATGCCTTTGATAATTGGGTGGTTGGGAAGAGGTTGCACGTAAGTTAAGGGGGCGGACAGAAGACCGACTAGGAAGGCGAGAGAGAAGTTTAGCGTTGCAAGGGAAGAGAGGAAGAGGCCTAAAATAAGGAGAGAGAAGGTTTTTATCAGGGTGTAGTGGTGCGCTGTTGGGGCGAAGTAGTGGGTTATGAGGGCTGAGAGGATGAGGGGGAAGAAGCCGTTGATGCTCGTGAATGCGGCGAAGATTGGGTGGAGCATCTGAAGTATGTTAATACAGTCAACAATAGGAGGAAGAAAGGGATGGGACTTACGGCTTGAGAGGTGTGGTTGAAGATGTAAAGAGGTAATACGCCGAGGAATTGTGAGCCTGCTACTACAGCCAAGGGCAGGAAGAGCTCTCGTTCTCGGACTGCGAGGTTCTCTGCTGGGACAAGAGCTTTGGCGTTTCTTTCTTGCACTATAGCTAGAGGTTGCTTCTCCCCGCCCTCAATTGTAGAGCCTACTTTCGAGCTCTTTTCGATAGGCGATCCACTCTTCACCCATAGGAAGATGGCCATGATTGTGAAGTTGACCGCTACGAGCATGGCGCTGGGTAGGTAAGTGCCAATACTGACAAAGCGGTCCGCTTGCATCAACAAGTAGAAGAAGAAACTCTGATGGAGATGTTCCAATAAGTTGTTCAAACTTCTGAAAGTGCTCTCAATGACCCTTCCCATGGCCATTTCATCTTGCCAACCCTCACCATACGGCTGCAGCGTAATAGCATCCACATGATATGGGATGAAACTGCTGTGAGGTCCGGAAGCATGGCCTAAGCCTTGGTTCATCATTCCTCGCAGCATAGTCTGCAGCCTGTCTTTGTAGCTGTCAGAGTGATGCCACATCTGCTGGAGAGAGGCCCCAATTCCCATGTGCCCACTGATCGACACCACAGTATTCAAAAGATCCAGGTTCGGGAGCTGTCCGTTGATCCCATCATACACAATGTGTATAGATTCGAACCGGTGATCGAAAGGATAGTCGATGACCACTGCACCCTGCAAAGCACCACTCTTCAACGGCAATGAGTCAACCTTGTCCGACTGATGTGTGTCATGATAAGCATCAACCCAAGCCTGCGGTCCCGCCTTACTATCCGCCGTAACCAGGAATATAATATCCTTCGACCACAGTGACCACCGCTTGAAATACCGCGCCAAGGTAAGAATGAGTGCAACCCCGCTGCGGTTCAGCTCTCCGTCCATATTTTTCCAACCTCCAACAAGCACAATGGCTTCCGTGGCATCTCCTCTCGGTGCATGTAAAATGGCGTAGATATTCTCTCCTGCATATGTTTCTCCTGCCGATTTATACTCGTAGCTCTGCCTCGCAACCTTGAGTCCTGACGCTTTGAAGAATTCCTCTAGTTTGTCGTTTACTCTATTGTAATATCAGCCATTTGTTCTCCCTTGAACGAAGCTAGCTTGCCTACTCAATATTACTCCTCTCTCCCAATGCATCAACCTCCCGCTTGTACCCTCTAAATACATTCTGATCGCTCCCCGCAAAATAGGTATGCACCTGGGCCGGCAGAAGTGCATTCTCAGATATATAAGTTCTTCGTGAGTAGTTGTCTAGAGGGAGGACGAGCAGCCACGCGACGCCGATTACTATGCAGAGAAAGGACAGGTATGGCGGTAGTTTGAGGATTATGGGATTGCGCCGCAAGAGGACGCTGGAAGCTTATGGATTGTTAGCACCTGAATCAAGGAGATCTAGAATGAACTTGCATAAAAGAGACACCATTTTAAGGAAAGTGTGGGTTGCGGCGCGAGCTCAGCATTTTTGGGGGCTTCGAGGTCGTAGATGTTCATGGAGCTACTTTTGAAAGTCGCGAATTTGCCGACGCGACTGGTTGATCAGCACAATTTAAGGACACAGCTTCAAGCATTACAATAATCCTGTGGGAGATAAATCTTGAATTACTGATGAAATTGAAAGTAATATTCATGATCATATAATCTATAAACATAATATCCCTAACGCCTTCCAACAGAGCCCCAGTTCAACGCCGAACCATGCTATTAAAGTTTGTACAGTGCGAACAATACATATTTGAAAATATCTCTTCTTCATGGTCCTAACCTTTGGCCTGGGTCGGCAAATCGTAAGGCAATACTGGGATCCGCTGGCGCGGTAGTAGGAAGGACACCGTATCGTCCATATGTCTTTTGGTCCACTGAGACGTAATGGGGGAGTCTCCCAAGCAAATTTAATTTGCCCTCTATCCATCTTAGAATCCATTCCGGCGGTGCAAGAAATTTGAGATACCCGAGGCCCCCTTTGTCAATATTAGCCACAATTACCCGATATTCGAGTTGGAAAAACTTACACCCATAGCCAAAAGCCAGTCCGCAGCAATGTCCCAGAAAACTAGTATTCGGAATCAAGAACGAGACGAATAACACTACCACAAGAGGTGTGATCCAAGTTGGAATTTGGGTTGTGCCAATCGTAAAGTGAGGATTCGTTCTATACGTCTTGACGGCCTCCATTGCGAGGAGAGTGAACGCCCAGATGCTTTACCAACCATTAGTAAACAAATTATATGTAAACAAAACACGGCCATACCTAGCTCCCAAAACGGTAGTGTTAAATCCGATTAACCTCTCAAGAAATGTGTAGAGCAAGGCCGGAATCGTAGATAAAGCTGCCCAACCCCAAAAAGTCAGCATCCCGTTCCAAGATAGAATCATCCTTGAAACAGAAATATACATACGACCAAGAAATAATGCTAGTGTAGTAAGAGTCCCAAACTCAGCCTCAAATCTTTCCAATAAGGGCGTCAAAGCCAATATATTCATGAAAGCATGGAAGAAGTTCGCATGAACCAGAGGAAAGGTATTCGTCCTATACACTACACACACATCATCCATTAGCAATGTCCTCCTTAAGCACCATATTTCTTGCAACTCATGCCTCGGAAGAGAGAGGAGAGGACGAACTGGTTGCCAAGCCAATCTCCTTCGGTATCAAGGCCCCCCATTGCTGCACATCCCACGCCGACTGCAAGCTCACAAGCCAGAGAAGCACGATAACGAGGATGATACAGCGGGTGAAGAGCGGTAGGCGGAAGATATACGAGCGCGCTCGCGCAGCAGAGAATTGGGGAAGACTCGGAGGCATGGTTCCAACTTTCGAGGCCGGTTGGATTCGGGGTGTTGGGGTTTTCGACGAGGTTTGTTAAGGGGGGCGTGGGGTTCGCGCGTTGATCAATCTCTGGAAGCGGAGGTTGCTAGCATTGTTGTCGCAGGATTCTCTCACTGCGATCGCCTTGGAAGTTAAGTGTTAGAGGATAAAGTTATTCTGCGGATAGGGTCGGGCATCGCTTACATTTTAGGGGCTTGCAGGGGTTGGGCTCGAGGCTGACTGCAAGGCTGCATGTTTTTTTCATCCGAAGCACCACACTCTTTCCTTTTCATCCCGAAGAGTATTTCAGATCAAGGCTATCAGTCGCCTGGAGTATACTGGTAAATCTGAACTCTCAAATATTCAAGACAGTCACCTTAGGGACTTCATAACCAAGGATTAACTTGGTGCTCAACTAGAAATTCTCGTAACCTTCAACTTCCCAGAAAATGAACGAAGCAGACGATGACGAAGTTCCGTAAGTTATTACAACATCAATCGACTATGTAAAGACCACTGACGAGAACAGAGCCCTTTCAGGCTCAACCCTCAACGCGCTAAAAGAATTCTACGCTGATCGAGACGCCCGGCTAAAGCAATTCGAAGACTTGAAAACTGTGGCTGAACAGAATGCCGAACGAGGTGTCCCGCTGACTATGGATGCTTTCGCAGAGGATTGGAACGAGAGCCAATTCTGGGTTTGTCCCTTCAAGTTTTGGGAGATTGTGACTAGATGTTGACTGTAGTAGTATTCTGATGAGACTGCTAAGACTTTGGCTGAAGAGCTGCTGAAGGGAACGGATGGGAACAACACTATTGCGGTTGTTTCGGCGCCGAGCGTATTTGTGCAGTTGAAGAATATACTAGTATATATGATGCTCGCTTTTGTGGAGAGATTGTGAACTAACTGCTGGAAGGCTGAGAGTGAGAAGCCGGCAGATGAGAAACCTAAACTCTACTTGCTTGAGTTTGATAGGAGATTCGAGGTGTTTCCGGAATTTGTGTTCTATGATTTCAACAATCCGTTGAACTTACCTCGTAAGTGCGGTCTCTAGGGAGTGATAGACAGAAGGGTGCTGATGGGAACAGCTGATATGAAGGGCAGTGTTGATCACATAATTTGTGACCCACCTTTTCTGAGTGAAGACTGCCAGACGAAAGGTGAGATCAATTCCCTAACCTTAATCTTGCTACTGACCTCCAATAGCTGCTATGACTGTTCGGTGGCTGTCCAAATCCTGGGGAGCAGCAGCAGATTTGCGCTCCACCGAATCCCGTCTCATCGTCTGTACTGGAGAGCGGATGGAGAATCTGATGAACAAGATCTATCGCTCACAAGGCATCCAAACAACCACCTTTGAACCTGTACATTCAAAAGGCTTGAGTAACGAGTTCTTCTGTTACACGAATTTCAAGTGCGATCAATGGAAATTCAAATAATAGAATGGCTCATGAGATCCTTTTTTATTGAGATCATACAGTGGCTTCTACTCCTGTAGCCGGGTATTGAGTACATCTGTAAGATACCAACGCCTGGAAATGCGATATCCTTCCTATATCATGCTTCCTTTACCCCAATGAATGATTGTGAAATACAAACTATTTATATCCGGTGCCGCCAGTCCTGCCAATAACCCGAAACCATAAAATACAGGTAATGCATTTAGCCTTTGCATATACGAAAATGAATAGTGTGGAATATGCACACGCTGTTTGCGGAGCCGGTCTCATGCCAGAGATTGAATGACGTAAAATAAGAGAAATGCCTGTTCATTAAGGACTTGCGACTTCGATGCAAGAGTGACCGTATGGTCATTGAATTTGAGCCACTGGTTTCCGACCCGGGAGTACGAAACATAATGGCCTGTGTTGTCAGTATGGATCCGATGTCAAACTTCGAAGTTGAACTGACCGGATTCAAGGTTGCCAACATGAACGACAACGCTCTGAAGATCGTATGTGCAGCCTCTTGCTAATTCAAAATTTTGCTGTTTGCTGTCTTGGACTCTAGCTCGATTTGTGTATGGGAACATCTCGAGTTTGAGAGGAAAAGAGACTTTGGTATCAATCTTCGATGCAGAACCATTGAATTGCTTGAAGCGCTACAACCCGAGTGTCAACAATTCACTATTATGTAATTCCAAAACAAAGCTTTGTAACTAACCTTTAATTGAATGCAAAGGACGTTCGGTAAGCTCTTTATGCTTAGTTGTTTCTTGGCTTCCTGGGTTCCACATGCGTGGCAAGTATACTCGCAGCGTTCGGGATTCTTGTACTCCTCATCCAAGCATTTTTGTACACTCAGGTTGCTTACTTTAAGACTCTTCTTTTTGGACAGCATGTCTAGACCAAGGCTGAGATCGAGGAATGATTCGACTGAAGTGTTGATATCGCCACAATTTTGGCAGGTGATGGTACTCTGCAGCTTGCCGTAAAATGTCTGGTGAACGATACACTTGCAGCCAGTTTCATTACCGGTCTTTAGTCGTTTTAGAAAAGGGTCCTCTTGTTGTGATGGGAGTTTTCCGTCACCATTAATCTCGTGTAATTCTTCTGTGAGGAATTGGAAGAACTCATGGGCGTCTTGCTCCTTGTTGCTAGCGAGCTCTTCATAGCCTTTACGTTTTGACAGCCAGAAGCTAGCAAGGATATTCGATGCAGAATATCCGGAGGTAGACTCCTGGGCATAAAAGTCCTGGAACATCTCGTCCATCGCGCAGCTCATACAATGATCGTAGTCACAATTCTTGCTCTTGTGCCCATCGCTGAGGTAAAAGTTCCGTAAGAGAGGATTGTGAACGAATGATTGTAGGATGACATTCATATAGCATGTGGCGCCCATATTGTAGATTCCGCGTATTCCACTGGCACGGCAGGGTGCTTCGACAGTGTTCGTCAGGATAATTCCGGCATCCTCCTTGGAGGGGTCCGTGAATAGCTCGTCCTGCTTTCGTTTCTTGGCTATTGAGGAATTCAGCCTACTGCTTCGTTCAAAACGAGGAGAGGGGCAACAAGCTATAACTCACTCGAAAATGATCCAGTGCCATTCTTTCGCAGTCTCAATTCCTCCAGTGTAGGGTCCCAGACGAAGTCATTGCACATCTGGCAGAATAGACTACCACTTTTTGACTCGACGTCTAAATAAATCAGCAGCCATCATGTTAGTGGTACAGAATAATATTACAAAATCTATGGGAGGTTTCATTGCCATGCTCAAGACAATCATGCTCAGTGGTTGTGGTTGGGCACTGCAGACACAAGTAGTTTGGTGTGAGAGATGTGAGCACTTGGCCCTTCGAAGACTTCGAGGTTTGCGGGATAATTGGCGTATGATCGAAAATAACTCGCAGGCAGTTCTTGTAGTGCATTATAGTTTTCTCGAGACGTTCGGGAGGGCCGGACAAGAAACCTTGGATGTGTTCTGCCAGAGGATGTGAGCTTGCCTGCAAGGCTGTGGACTGAATTCTAGGGAAATTTGACAGTGCTCACCACAACCGAACTGAGCCACTCCAGGTTTTGCAGCCTTGATCTTAATCACCTTCGGTGATGCTGGTGTAACAGCCCCGGAGGAGGCCATTTCCGTAAATCGAGAAGTTGGGTTCGCTGGAGCGTTGAATCAAGATCAAGTTCGTTGGACCTCAATTGGGAGTGTCGGAGTTCGTTCACACGAAACGCCGACGGAGCCAGGGGGTCCGAGGCAGCAGCCACCAGCCGAGGCACCAAAGCACGTCTTCCAGATAATTATGTTTCAACAATGCAAACAACAATCGTAAGAATTATGGCCACACAACTTGTTCCTTTACCCGAAGTCGAAAGATTGGGCCCAACTGTCATTAGAATATTAGGAGGGAATCCGGGCAAGGCAAGTCCCTCCAAGTTCAGATTCTCGTGCTCAAGATCCCAGCCATTCATATTCCCTGCGTGTGAGTTCTTTTGGGAATCGTTCTTAATACTTGAAGTCCTGAACGCTTTCACATAATCCATAGTGTTCCTTTTTTGTTTTTCTTTTGGAGAAGTATCTGAACAAAATCTTGACTCTCATCCCAAGATTTCTTGATTCTATAGATTACCCCGTCTAATCCGTGTCATAGTTTACATTACAAGGTAGCACCTGCCAACCAATGTCACACGGTTTCTGATTTTACAATCTGCAAAGGGACCAATACCTACCTTGTTGGCACTGGGCGACAACGCCTCTTGGTCGACACAGGAGAGGGCAAGCCTTCATGGATTGCTGCGTTGAAAGATACGCTCTTGAAGGAAAACGCCACGATTAGCGAGGCTATCATCACCCACTGGCATCCCGATCACACAGGAGGCATAAAGCACTTATTGGAGCTCTCTCCTGATGCAACCGTATATAAAAAGGAGCCAAATGATGGCCAAAGGGATATCCAAGATGGTCAAAGATTCCAAGTGGACGGAGCTTCCTTGCGAGCCATCTTCTCCCCTGGCCATGCCCAGGATCACATGTCATTGGTTCTTGAGGAAGAGGATGCTATGTTTACTGGTGATAATGTACTCGGGCATGGGACAGCGGTATTTGAAGATCTTTTGACGTATCTCCAAAGTCTGGAGAAGATGAGAGGACAGTTCCGAGGACGAGCGTACCCTGGGCATGGCGCAGTGATTGAAGACGGCCCAAGCAAGATTCTCGAGTATATCCGACATAGGCAACTGCGTGAGAATCAGGTGATTCAGGTCTTAAAGTCATCCAAGCAGTCGGGTGGTTCTAGGGCGAATGTCAATGAAGTCGATGACTGGACTTCCATGGAAATTGTCAAGGTTATATATAAAGACGTTCCTGAGAATTTGCATATGCCTGCCAATGGCGGCATTGTGCAAATACTTCACAAGTTAGAAGAGGAAGAAAAGGTTGTTGAAGATGCAAAGACGGGGGCATGGAGACTCAGAAATCGTGCGGCTCTCTGAGGCGATTGCAGGCAGAAGAAGGAAGCCTTGGACGCTGCATAGAAGAATCCATTTGGCGCTGGAAAGCCTCGCCTTCCATATTTGAGCAATCAACGGAAGAGAATGCATGAAGAAGTATCTAGCTGCATGACTTCAGAAGGACTGGTTTCCTAGGTTTGGTCGAGAAGTGGATTGCTGAAGTGGTGAGAGTGATGTGCTGGGCCACGACAACTCAACCCCACCAAGCATCTGATAACCCACACAAGTAAGACGCCAAAGCCGATCCCAGGCGTAAATATGCATATCTGAGAAGGCTCAGTGCTACCCCAAGCCCGGGGTTTGTGGATCGGCTAAGTAGTTGCCCTTTTCAACGCATCACTCGCATGGCCATGTCGCAGATGCGGGGGATGCGCTGACCGTACAGTATCTGGCGGTGAAGCACAACACATATTCGAGACAAATGGGACCCTTGATACAGTGCTGATACACAAAATCGGCAGATCAGTGCGACTACTCGTCACCGAAGTGATGGAGGGTGGTGCAGGCAGGGCAGCCTCGTGAAGCAAGTGGTGTGGCCGATTCTAGCGACATGCGATTTTAGCTGTTTGGCATTGGAAAACCTTCCAATGAGCAGGCTGGTAAAGGCACGGAGAGTTTGTCCGTAAGCAAAACCCATCCTAGCCAGCCACACGCGATAAGATCGACTGCCTACTCGCTACGGCAATCAAATCAAAGCTCCCACGAGTTTCCAAACAACAGGTGGTGCGAGGCTGTGGGCATGTAGTGGACAGTCAGAAATGCCGTCAAATGTGGGTTTCGAAAGGTCAAAGACCGTGAAGACGAAGTCAAAATCGGCGACAGCCGGGGCGCGAGCACCAGGATGGGAAAGTTTCCAACCGCCTCAGCATCGAGAAAATGGTAGGACATCAAGAAAGAGCAATCAGACGGCAATATAAGATTTTAAGCCCGAATCCCGAGCATGCTGGGTGTCTAGAAGGATAGCACGGCAGCCAAGACTGAGGGGAAGAGGGTTTAAGTGCAAATGCAAGTGCAAGTGAACAGCAAATCCTCATCTCACCGTTAACGATCCTAGCCTCTTCTGGATTTCCATCTGGTACGTGTGACTTGTATCACCCCGAGAAAAGTGCGGAATGGAGGTGGCGGCCAGAGTGGGATTCGATCGTGTGCGAGAAGATCCGATCCAAACATGAGGGCATTCATACTTTGCACATCCGGCATCTTCGGATACTGCGGAAGGGCTCGTAGGCTCGCGGCCCCTGGGTAGAAAAGCGCGTGGCGTGAGGTGATGTGTGACTGCACGCCAAGCCTTACCCTCGAGGCGTTCAGCCACTGAGAGCGGCTGCTGCGGGGCGCTAAGCACGGTCCTGCACAAGGTCGAAAATCGGGCAAGGCTGAAATCCGCGGAAAACGCTGAATTATTAATGTGCCAGCGCGTGGCTGGTAAAACAACTCTCCGCGAGCGGACGCATCTCCTGCGGTTCCTCAGCAGCTCACAGGCCCCTCTACCTCTCACAGGCGTGCTGACGTTAAGGTTTGCTACCTGATATGGCATGGTTACTGCACAAAATCTGCTGCTGAGCGGACAACAGCTCCGGAGCTCGAGGGAAGCGCGGCGATTGAGTCAGACGCCCAGGAGTCTATACCCTTTACTTACATGGTCTGCTCTTCAGGTAATCTTTATGCTTCTAGGTGCCAGGCATAAGCTTTCTGATTTTAAAGCTCGGCACCGGCCTCGACGCCTCGTGCGTGGGCCCCGGATTATTCGGGTCCTTCTCGAGTTTCTTATAAACGTCATACCGCTCGTGGCATAATTTTTTATTTGGTTTGCGCTACACAGCTCATATATGTATCTATTGCTCACAATATTACTCACGTTTCTCCCTCTCCTGTGATCTGGCTGCAAATATAAAACCTCGGAAGCTCTAAACGTCGGTACCTCTCTCCCCGCTTGGACCACCCTGGGAACTCTCTTTTGACGGCCTTTCAATAACACCCATGCGGTCGCCAACAACAAAATACGTGACTTTTGCTATTGCAGCACTGCTCGGACTTGCATCCGTAGCAGTCGCACATGGTCATGATGAGGATATGAACATGGATATGGGCGAACCGTCCATGGCAAGACCAACCATAACCTCTGGCGCGAACGCCACGGTTCCACAGACGTACTTTCGATATTCCGAGCACTCCGGATTGATGATGGCGCATATTTTCTTCATGACTATTGCCTGGGTTTTTATTCTGCCAATAGGTATGCAGCTTATAAAACCTTTAAAATATTAGAATTTGCTGAGTTTTATTAGGTGTTCTGCTGTCGATTTCGAGGTCGAGGTACAGCCTGCTAGTACAGTTTGTGTTCCTTGCAGTAAACGGAGCTGGCGTCTTACTGGTCACTCTGTACAACGCCAGCACGCCAGATCTGTATCCCAATAATGCCCATCATAAAATAGGATGGGTCTTAACCTGGGTCACGGGCGCACAGGTAGTTATCGGAGTTATCAGCGCATATACCAAACGAAAGGATGATCGCGGGTCTTTCGTCCCGGTCTCGAGAGAAAACGTAGAGCGACATCAAGCACTAGACCAGGCGCAAATTTACCGCTTTTCGAATGATAGTGGACATGGAACTGAACCCAATACCGAGTCTCTGAGAAGCCAGTCAATTTCCTCGAATAGTTCGGATGATCAACTCCCTGATGTGCGCCGGGAGCACGAGGAAGAAGACCAGGATGAGAAACATGGGTTGATGCACGGGAGCAAGGTGGATAAGTTTTTGTCGAAGAAGATTCCTGGATTACTTTCCTCGAGGGTTTTGAAGGGGTTCGGGTTCTTTTATAACGTTGTCGATCGCGTGATTTTGATTCTTGGGTTTGTGGCGTTGACGACGGGGATGGTTACTTATGGTGGATTATTCGTAAGTCACTTGTCCCACCAAATTATCAGTTGAAATGATAGGACTAATTTGAAATAGATGGGAGGAGCAGTATTCAGCGGCCTCGCGCACTGGATCAAAGGCGGCGTCTTCTTCTGGTATGGAATTCTGACTCTCGGTCGTTGGGCCGGCTGCTTCGCAGATATCGGCTGGTCCTGGAATATCAGACCAAAGCAAGGAGGACGGCGAATCACCGCAGAATTCGTAGAGAGTTTCCTGATTTTCTTCTATGGGAGCACGAATGTTTTTCTCGAGCATCTGGCTGCGTGGGGAAAGGCGTGGAGTGCGCAGGATCTAGAGCATATTTCGATCACGGCTATGTTTTTCGGTGGTGGATTGGTAAGTCTTCCACTTTCCACTCAAAATAAGTTAGATCAGAAGCTAATTATGGTTGGATGCATAGTGCGGCATGCTCATCGAATCAACACGGATCCGCAACTTGCTAAACGCCAGCACTCCAACTGGGCAGCTTTCCTACACCGATGAGCCGCGAGCCCTCGAAGAGCCGAAAAGCTATCGCTTCCCAATGAATCCCATCCCTGCGCTTGTCATCCTGCTCCTCGGTCTAATGATGTCGTCTCACCACCAAGAATCAATGGTCTCGACGATGATTCACTCGCAATGGGGGACTCTTCTTGTGGGAGCTGCGTTCGCAAGAGCTGCGACGTATATTCTGTTTTACTTGAGCCCGCCGACTAGTATCTTCCCCGGAAGACCGCCGACGGAGTTGATTACTGCGTTTTGTTTGATGGCTGGGGGGATGATTTTTATGGCTAGTGTAAGTCTCGTCCTCCGTTCACATGACGTTGTTGGAGGATTTGAGAACTGATGGGTTTAGGCTCGCGACTGCGTCGAGGCAATGGAAGCTAATGGCCTAGACGCTATGTTCATCTTCACGGTCTCGATGGGCGTGATTACTTTCCTGATGGCGTGGATCATTGTTGTTGTTGCTATCAAGGGGTGGGCTGTGAGGAGGGAGAATAGATCTGCTTTTGCCCACCACCAGGTTGCGTGATGATGAGATAGAGAAAGTAATAATAATAGACGTTGAACGCTGGATGCTTGCTAGCGAGCAAATGGGAAATGAAATTGGAAAGAGAGGGTGTGGAGGCGAGGGAGAAAGGGGAGGTAATAGATAGAGAGGGAGAGGAGACATTTGACGAATTCTCACGGCATTCATGGCGCATTATGATACCAATTTGAATTTCTACGATACGGGGATTTGAGGATAGATTCAATGATAATATTTGTTCTTTTATGATTTACATAAGTTTTGATCCGAATTTCGGACTGCGTAGAAGGACCTGGGTTCGCTGCGGGTGTGAAAAGCGATCTTAATCCTCATTGTACCTGTCGAAAGTTGGACATTCATCTAAACTTGAAGAGTAAAGAATCGATTATCACTAAAATTCCAGATTTCGAGATTTTTTTTTTCTTAATGTACAGGTAGTACAGGGAACAATTAGAAGAGAAGTTGTTGAATGATCCATAGGGGTTTGGTACAATAAATGTCGCTTAAGTCTTGAATTATATTAGCAAGATAGGCTTAATTGCCTACCTTTCCTAGATTCATTGAGGCAGAATATTGAGGATGGCCAGGTAGACCTCCAAGAGATTCGAGACCACTTCCCGGAGAGCAAGTCGGCCTTGCTTGCGCCTATAACTCAACCCAAGGAGAAAAGTGGCAGGAAAGACCTTTTCGTCATCGCTTCATGTACTTATAGTATAAAGCAGGATCATTGCCTGTAGATCCCTCGCGACCCCGAGACCTCGCTTTGCCACGTGAACACTCCCTAGGTCTATCGCGTGGAAGTTCGACACGGCTATCTTTGATTTTAGACCAGATTATCACATGTCGAAGAGTCTAGTAAAAGCTGGTGTATCATATCACAAATTTAAAAGACTGAAAGTTAATATGATAGAGCTGGGTATAGAATGATTCGAAGGAGGTTGTTCGGCATAAGTACCTCGAAAGCGGAACACGTGAGGGGCACAGCTTATCATTGGCTAGACTCGCATTTCCAGCCCTCAGCTGAGCCACTTTTGCAATGAGCTTAATAGCCTTGAATAAGCGAAAATTTTCTCAACTTAACCCAGTCGCGTACGTTTCATCCTCAACTTATTATCCCAAGCATCACTAACAACGAATAGGATGCCAGAGTGGTTAATGGGTAAGACTTGAATTAAAAATTCGCTATCTTATGGCTTGTAAGATTTTCCGCACACCCAAATAATAGGGTAATTACTGACCAGTTCCAGCGGCCTCGTAGGTTCAAATCCTGCTCGCGACGACGCAATCCTATTTTTTTGCAATTCTTTTTTATTTATTATATTTTTGTTAGGTTGGGTTGTGGCTTTCTGTGGGGTTGTTTGGTGTTTCGACTTTCGGGGTTGGCTCTCTATAGACAGAACACCAACACTTAATTTTAGTGTCCAACTCAAAATTTGACATTTTTAAAGAATACCTTTCTTAATGTACGAGCATATGATTGTACATTCAAAATCCCCTGATCAAATGTCCCAGAGATTTTTGAACAATGGAAGTCAACTTTTGTCATTGTCCGAGGTTGTTCCGGGACATTGGGAATCGGTGCCGTTTATTTTTGGAGGGGGATTCAGGGGCTTTACCGAGCCTTTGGCGGGGTCGTGGTACAATCAAGTGAAAGTTGAGACTCTGGAAGAGAGAAGCAATGAACGTCTTTGTGTATGGCATAGAAAGAATTATGTGGTTAAAATATTCTATCTGAGAAGGCAATATGTGATAAGTTTTCTAGTAAATTTGCTAGAGTTCAAGAAATTACTCCTAAAATAAAGCAGATGGTCTTGTAACAACATGAGTTCTATGAGAATTGAGCTTTATTCGGTCTTTGAAGTTTCGCTGGTATGAAAGCACCTAACACCTTAATGCATCCAATTGCCTTACCTTGGGATATGGAATACCAAAAATTCTGTTCCTTAATAACTGAAAACTTAGAGACACTAGTACAACAGTGGTTGTCAGAATTTGTGACGCAATACTGTCTTTTAATGTATTATGGCTCGAGGGACATTTAAAGGCTAACTGCCATCTTCCTTTATAAAATGTTCCCTGAGCTGAGGAGCAATGTGAAAAGTAGTGGCTCTTTGCTTTATGAATGTTCCATAAGTTATAGTACATTGAAAGCCAGTATTGCGTCACAAATTCTGACAACCACTGGTGGTAGAACATTCCGGATTGGTATCTTTTGCTTAGAATGCAAGCACGCTCTTTCACTTTAGTTTCAAGATCTGTCTTATACGTGCTCGTCCTGACTTTCCGGAAGGGTATAGAAATGCAGCTCCTGACCTCGCTCGCAGATCTTCATAGCCATTAAAGACTTTCCGGAAAGCGTATAGGAGCGCCGCTCCTGCACTCGCTCTTAAATTTTTCAGCTATTAACGACTTTCCGGAAGCGTTCCCCATGTTACTACGCCAACATTCAGAGTGCAATTTACACGCCGCCATGGATCAATCCAAAGACGAAGTTTTGAAGCGCCTCTCTGAAAAATACCTAGAGGTGAGTCACTTTCAAGCCTTTTAAAACTAGACTGACACGTCTCTAGGCGTTAATATTGAGTCGAAATGGGCAAGAAGCCAAAGCATTGCGTATACTCCTTGACCTCCTTTACGATCCCCGACTTCCTTATTATTGCCGCGGACTCGTGCACTTCGTTCTTGGAGGCATGGATCTCCCCAAATGCTTCGGATATAACCTATTCTATCCCAAAACCCACATCCTTCGGGCGGCTGAAGCATTCGAATCCGAGCTCGCTGAAGAAAATACTCAAATGAAGCAAAGGCATCATCGAACTCCTCCACCATGCTCGAGCTGTTGCGCTAGAGCCTTTTCAGAGGGATTCTATTAAATAGGAGCTTCTGGATGACACGCAATGGAAGTATAGTACTACCGGAGGAAATGTGGTCGGGGATGAGCGGCTCTAGTTACTGAATTACCCCTGCCAATGCACCAGAAGAAATCAACACCATGGCAGTAGCATTGTTCAATGTAGAAATGTACAATAAGAAATTCTATCAATAAAGGGTGTAGTTTTGATTGATTTGCCAGCTGACTCACTCCAGGCTTGAATCCTATCGATGATTCTGCAGGCCAAGCGGCTTCACAGCTGATCACGGTCTGCAATTCGGAACACAGCAAAGTGACTTCTTGATCTTGCTATATTCTACGTTCCATATTTCAAGCTTCTCCTCAGAAATCTCCAGGCACTAGCAAAAGAAGCAATTGAAAGCGCATCTAAGAACTTTCAGGTAAGCGTTCAGTCGGAACCACTTTCTCGCCTTTCTCAATCCCAGCCATCACGATCCTCTTCTGCTCCTCCATCGAAAATAGCGACGTCCCTTGCTGAAGAGCATGAATCAAAAGCGGTAAAGCATCATCCTTGAAGTCGTCGGCTCCACGGAGGCGGTCCAGGTCTTCAGAAAATTCCGTCGTGGCGTGCTGCATGTAGAACTTTGTGAATGCAGCAGTCACATCAGCATCGCTCAAGTCCTTGGTCGTAGCAGGTACTGCCTACAGTTTGTTAGTTGAAGCTCAATGTATATGGAAACATATTATTAACCGCCTTGTCAGGCTCCTCTTGCGACTTCACCTCGTTTCTCTCGGGTTCGCTATCGCTATCGGAAGAGACTGAAAAACGTTACCACAACGATCTACCAATCTTTGAGTGTCAGCTATACCTTGAGTCCTCGATTTTCTCTTCTTATGTCGCTTTGCTTTGATGGCCGGCTTGCTTTCCATCTTGAGCGTATTTCGTGAGCAAAGGATGAATCCGAGAGTCTAGAAAATCCCTTTTTGCGTTGGGCACGTGATCAATTTGGAAACGTCAAACTTCGTTTTAAAGCTGATTGTAGCATTAAATTGCTTATTCGAATGAGATAAAAAATCTCTATAGTTACTAGTTAGTGGCAGAAGAGCTGTGGTATTCATTGCTTGTCAAGCTGCGTAGCAGTTGCGGTCATATTACAAGTCTCTGATTCGACAAAAGATCAGGCGATGCAAGACGAATGAATACGCGGATGATTGTCAATTGTTTTTTTTACAAGGTTAAAAGTCTTAAATGCGTTACTGTGAACTCATTTTCTATTGTTCTTTGACAGATATGTCACAAAGTTTTTAGAATCAAGCTTCTCTCGGCGGAAGCTCCTTCTATCAAAAGGGGAGCCACGATTAGCAGCGCAACCTAACTAAGTGTGAACTCCTTCTTCAAACCTTTTTTCGGTGTTTCTTGATCGCACCTGCCTCAGAGAATTTAATTTGCATCGGCTTAATTCCTCTTCATGGCTCCTTGCTCAATATTTTCTATTAGAGTCATCATCATCAAAGACCTCAACATTTACAACCATAATTAACAACCACCACATATTGCCCGTTGTCCATGACATTTAAAGGGTACGGTAATTCGGAATGCCCTAATGCCGATTGCCCTAGAGGTTGCAACCATTCCCCCACGAGAAACGGCAGTGTCTTTGCTGCGAAGACTTCGATCGAGGCCCAACAGAGTGCGATCCGCAATCGTCCTTTAACAGACAGATTCTCTCGGTCTACAATAGGCACAAGCAAGACAGCATCTGACGAGTCTGATTCATCCAGGAGACCGAGTCGTGCTCCATCAGACAACCCCAGTACAAGTACTTCTCCATCATTAGAGAAGCAAGATACAAAGTAAGAAGAACACCAAAAGAACTCCTCTGTGGCGATTGCTGACTTGAAGCAGGGAGCAGGAGAACTATCGAACTGTAGTCTATCAACCATCACTGGCAGCAGGTGGCACGGTTGACCTTACCAAGACCTTCAATCCAACTTCTCGAGGAACATTTTCCTTTGGCGGGACACCCAAGAAGGCCTCGGAAGGAAGTAAAACGACAAAGCCATGAGAAACACGCTCTGGATCTCCTCACCTGCAAGCTAAATGCCTTCTAATACAAGAGCCTATAGCTTGCCTCCACCAAGGGGTGAGACTACTGCACCAACAAGATCAACAAGATCACCAGAATCACCAGAATCACCAACGCCACTGATTGGTCCATTTTAGGCTGGAGCAAATGCGACTGCACCCGACCCTGTTTCTCGGACAGGTGGCGCTGCTGATGAACGTACTGCTGCCATGCCGATGCCATCAGCAAACGCTCGACTCACACCATCCGCTCCAGACACTGTTAAGAATAATGCCATCACCAAAAATGCGACACCAGCGGCTACAGCTACAGAAATTCTAGGAGCTGCACCTGAAGGAGCAAGCCGGATTCTGCGTGCGGATGGACAAGTTAACGGAGTAATCTCGCATGGCTGCAGTGGCCCATCGGACTCAATCTTTGCCCGACGACGAGCAGGAACAGGAGTAAGTAATGCCTAACCTTCCTCTTCTTTCTTTCAAATCATCCTACAGAGGTTCTCTTGTCCATTGATTGTTTCCAAGTGACTGAACACACATGGCTTTCCCCCGTCTCATAGGTTCATCAGATGTGGTACAACTAAAGTCGTCGTACTGACTCGAAACCCGTACAGAGCTCGAACCCAATGGCTGAAAACAGCGCTGGCGGTGCTCCCACGATCACGATCCCGTCCGAAATACAACTTCGTCAAGCCGGTGTCCACATACCGACGAATGAAAGGAAGCTACCTTTGACTACAAGCATTGCTAATTACAGCCGTCGACTCTCCAAAGAAAGTCTGGAGGGGTTGGAGAAAGTTGTAGCTAAACGAGACGGAAAGCCAGAGCCAGTATGAGTGAGAATACAATTCCTCACTCGAGGAGGCGGGGTGTCGTGGAAGGTACAATTACTAAGGTTTTCTTTTCTGTATATTATCCTTGCGACTGAACCGAAGTGCGGTCGCTCTTCACGTAAGGGGTGAATTCCTGAACATGCGAATCACCAATTTATGATAATCACCTTTCGATAGAGGTTTGAGTTAAAATGTCAGGGTGGTCTCAATAACAACAGCGATTATTGCATTGAGTATCTTCCTTCGAAGCGTGGAAGTTGTATGTGACAATGCCATTGCATCTCTCCCTTAGTATCCATGCCCGACGATGCACTTAAGCAGCAATCGTGACTTCGACCTCGACACCAGCCTCAATGTTGATGATGATTTGCTTGACGACCTCTGTAGGAGCGTTCAGACTGCAAATAATTAGCATTTATCCATTGGCTCTCAATACAAGTGACACCTACTCAATCAAACGTTTGTGGATTCTCATCTCGAAAGTGTCCCAGGTCTTGGAACCTTCACCACAGGGTGTCTTTCGGGTGGTGACCTTGAGAGTCTTGGTCGGGAGACGGACGGGGCCCTTGACGCGGAGTTCCTTGCCCTTGGCACGCTCGATAAGCTCCTGGCAGACCTTCTCGAGGGATTGGACTTTGCGGGAGGTCAGGGTGATGCGAATCTTGTGGGTTTTCTACGCAACTAATCTTGAGCGGGATATTTTCATATGGAAAAGAGGACAACTTACGGGGCTTTCGCCGAACTCCTTCTCTGGCTTTTGGTAGGACATTTTGGCGGATGGTTTCCTTCACGACTCGAACGTTGAGTTACGGCAAAGTGATGAAGGTGATTGTTGCGGTTGTCAATCTGAAGAAGAGACGTCGTTAAAGATTTCGAGATTCGCGGTTGTGGGCGGAAAGTCTTGGCGCGGTGCTTAAGCGAGGCTAACCTCATTGGTCAGTGGCTTTCTTCAGCCTTGCTGCATTGTCATCATTGATTGGGACAACCAGGAAGCGAATCCGTGAGTCAAACGGCGTCGAAGAACAAATGAATGATCAATTATGAGTAGAAGGTACGATCTGAGGATTTAAGAGCTCAAATTGCCCAGCTTTCCCTCCCCAGACCCTACAATCAACCATCCATTCGACTTCGACATGGCCAAAGTAACCACCTTCCCGCTTATGGTATCGTTTCCAGAAGCAGCATGGAGAGAACATATTGTCCCTGAGGAGTGGGAGGCTTGCTTGGATGCATGGTTGGCTCTGGCAGGGGCTCATCTCTCATTATCGAATCCAGACTTTGTTCGGGTATCAGCCAAGGATGAGTCTTTACCGGCTTTCCTCGCCTCCTATGCTGAGCAAACAGCGCTGTCACATGACAATTTTCTCTCAGGAAATGTACACAAGACAAGGCAACTTCGAAAGCAATGCTTCTTGTTGTGTCATAGACTTCTGGACATCGATAATCCACCCGAATCGCTGCTTCATTGGCAATTTCTGGCAGACCTGAGCAAGATATATGGCAAGGACCATGGCAACAAGTTGGTCACTTTGGTTTGGAAACAGCATTTGGTTTCTTTTGAGCTATCATTGGCAGCACTGAAGACATTTCTGATCAAGGAACTCGATGCTGGTCTGAAAGGAGATCTGAAAACAGGGGAGTCGCAATTAAAACGGCTGAACCACCTCCTTCATGCTTCCCCTGAAGTGGCTGCCTTTTTCATGGCTGGAAGCGACTTTGTGGACTCTCTAATTAGCTGCTATAAGCTCATGAACCCTCCATTACGCAAGGCTATTGTCTCGACTCTTTACCTATGTCTCATTGGACTCACTGAAGGTGAGAAGCCCAACTTCTCAGCTCTAGTTGATCAGCTGTATTCTCTGAAAGCTGCAGCAGAAGCTCATAAAGCTGGGCCCACGAACTTCAATGATTCTCTCGTTGCAGAATTGGTCACCGAGACGCCTATTCTGAAACAGGTTCAGCAGAGGATTGAAGCAAGTGGTTCGGGATCTAGCAGAGCAAAGTCTGTTCTTACTGTACTTGGAGGGTTTCGCAAGGCAGGTGGCAGCTCGAGACCGCAACGTCTTATCAAGAGGAAGATCAAAAAGGGGAAAGGAGTTGCGATGGAGGTTGACGGTTATACATCAGTTCACGTCCACCGCATGAGCTTGGTGTCACAAGTTCAGGATCTCTTCCCAGAACTTGGCTCAGGCTTTGTGGTGAAGTTATTAGATGAGTATGGCGATGATGTAGAGCAGGTGATATCTCATCTTTTGGAAGGGTCATTACCTGCACATCTCGAAAGTGCTGATCAGTCAGAGGAGCTGTAAGTCATCCAACATCCCCACCAAATTCACAATAACTAATAGATCAAGACCTTCTCCCAGCCAAGTCACGGGAGATCACGCCGCTGATCTAGCGCCACACTCAACACCTCCTCAACTCCCTTACCGCCGCAATGTCTTCGACGACGACGAATTCGATCAATTAGCCATAGATACATCAAAGCTCCACTTTGGCCAGCGAAACCCCGACAAGACAGCTGATGACATCCTACGAGACCGATCCACGGCCGCAAATAAAGCAGCCATCCTCTCCGCCCTTGCAGCATTTGATTCTGACGACGATGAGAGAGATGACACCTACGACGTAGCAGACGTTGGAGGAACCGTCGACTCCGCAGCACCAGGCAACAGCCCCGAGGAAGATAAAAGCAGCAACGACGTCCGCTATGCTCAGGATGAGATTCTATTCGGAGCTTACAGAGCTACACCCAATGTCTTCGAACGAGATGCTGCTACTCGAAGAGGAAAGGCAAGGATGGCATTAAAAGAAGAGACAGGCATGACAGATGAAGCTATTGAAGGATGGGGACTAATGCTTTCTCGTGACGGATGGAGGTTGAAAAGACTCGAAGCCAAATTCTCTAATTTCACGGGGACACAGAAGGAGTTAGCGCCTACGAGTTGGAGAGCTAGTCCGGCTGGATCTGGGACGGAGGACTCGGATTTGGATGGTAATAGGAATGATAGGGGGAGAGGGGGACGATTGAGGGGTGCACCGAGGAGAAGGGGAAGAGGAACGGGCAATGTGGCGGGACCTAGTGGAGAGAGGGACACAGAGGCGGCGAGGAGGGGGAAAGAGGCTAACAAGGGAAGCAGGGCGAATCATAATCGGAGAGATCAAAGGGCTAGAAAGATGGCTAGGGGTGGGTTTCCTGGTTAGAGCATGGGAATCGGATTGCATCAAGCAGCAACATTGATTCGTGATTCGACTATTCGCTCGACCCGGAGTCATGGGTCTGAAGTTTTATGCCTAGCATCAGACATCCATTGACTCTGACAAACCCAACTCGAACATGCTAATCAAAACATAACACCCAGATCCCAAATTCAAGTCCATACCCGTGCAAAAACTCCAGAATACACCCATGTTATGTTCCCCCAACCTATGCAATGGTATCGTAGACAATTCAATCATATCGTACACTTTTCGAATACATGATAAAGGTGCAAAAATCAGTCAATCTCCCAGCTCCCACCAGGAACATTAGCACCGGTAGTCTTGGCCTTCATTTGGTGGGGATTAGGGAGTGATATCCCATAGTCGTCCTCAAACCATCCTTCACTAGAGTACTCGTCCTCAAAATCCCAATGTACGGACTCGCCCTGGCCGGATAGGACACCTCTCCATTCGCCAGCTGCGATCTTAGAAGCAATGCTGATCATGAGATGAAAAAGGTGGCTTGGTGGACTGAGCAGAATCTCGCAGGTTTTCTGGATGATTGCTGTAGGCAGATGACGGGCTGTTTGCAAACGGCGTGAGCGTCGTCTCGGTGGCGAGAAGAGGTTTACCGCTGGCGGTAGAGGTGACAGCGCTCGTCGGCGGGAATTGCTGCTTGTGGTTGCTCGATGCCGGATTGTTGGTTTGATGGTTGGTGGGGTCAAGACTTCGAATTGCTCTTCGTCTGACTTCTCGCCACCGTCGGTAACTAGGGTAGGTGTTTGTGGGTGTGGTGAAGAGCTTCTTGAATTAAAGTCTGGATTTGGTGACTCATTCACGTCCCATAAGCGAGGTGTTTCGGGGATGACTGTGATCTCTGATGTATCTCGCGTATGGTGGGGCTTCTTGGGGAGAACGATGTTATTATGAGGGTAGGGGTAGGATGAAGTTGGTGACGAGGACCCCGAAGCTGGAGGCGATGGAGGTGCGAGAGGGGAATGCCATGACTGCACGCTGTGGAATGATTCCACACTCGACGAATATTCTAATTCAGTTTCAATGACGGTTGAGCAACACAGTGGAGAGTTCGGTTTCTGCTTGGAAGGCGGACTCGTAATCAAGGATAGCACGGGAGGTGCTGTAATTGATCTGCTTGCCTGCGGCCGATCGTCCTTCTCTGGCTCAAATGTCAAAGGTTGATAGGTAGGCTGATGGTGGCTTCTCGGAGTAATCTGATTATCATCTGCGGCATCACTAAATCTGTCGGTTTCATCATCAAATCCTGTAGTATCCTCAGATCCAGGGTCTCCAACATCACATTCCAACAGTGATGGCTCCAGGCTATTCTTAACCAGGCTTGGTTCATACTGGGTTTCCAACTGGAGCAGCTCCTTCTCCCCTCTCGAGCGATCGAGAGTTGCAACGATGGAATCGATGAATGGGATGTTGGGATCCTGGTTTGTTGATTCATATGTGAATTCTGGGTCACCCTCTGGTTCCTCCTCCTCTTCCAATCCTTCAAGTTCTAGGTGGGAGACGTGCGTTCCAGCCTCGGAAGAAGCATAGTCTCGCAACGGAGAAGAAGAAGTCGAGTTTGTGGAGGAAGTTCTGGGCGTGCTGATATGCGGAGACGCTGGTCCTGGGAAAAGAGGAGGATCATCCTTAGACCTCTCTACTGGTTTCCAAGGCCGTTTCTTGACTGGTGTTTTGGGAGCCTCTGGTAATTCTACTGTAAAGTCTCTTTGAAATGGACAAGGCGTCTTTTCGAACCGCAGCACTTGACCAAGTACTGTCTTCAGCTCTTCCACCCTTGACTTCTCTTCCGCGCTCTGGTTCGGCACTTCGATCCTCCAATATTGAGGTGGTCTGATTTGTAAAACAAACTTTGAGTCGCCGTCAACACACCAGCATTGTGATTTAAGCAAAATTGGTCGAAGAGCGTTGGCAGCATTGGCGCAATTCATAAATGCTACACTTCCTGGAGCTCGATAGATGCGTAGGGGACCTAGAATTGACAGGACAAATTAGCCTCAATCCAGTGTAACATTCATCCGATCCACCGGAAGTTGTTTACATACCTACTGCGAGCGTCCTCTCAAAACGGGAAACCCACGATAAAGTCCCTGGCTGGTCTCCTGCCACGGGACTTCCATTACTCGAGCTAGGCCTCGTTGTGGAGCTTGCCGTAAATGCAACTATACGTGCGGAGGGCAATGTATATAATATCTCCACCGTTGGGTCTGGACTTGATGGAGCTTTGCTAGGTTGAGCTGGGAGGCTGAAGGAACGCTTCATGGGCGTTTCTGGCGTAGGGAAAGCCATTGACGGCTTTGTCCCAGTTGTCAAATGATCTGCTGCCTAGTGATCATGGTCATGCAGAGCGTAAGACGGTGATGAGCCCCTTTCAGGAGGTCGGATTCCTGTCGTAGAAGCTCATGTAAATTCCGGTTCGAAGCTAGAAGCTTCAATAAATGATTTGTACTAGCCGCCGTGGTAGATTGGAATATAGTTCTTGGAGAGGAAAGCGCTTAGCTTGCAGTCGAAAAGAATGAATCGTGTTGATTGTGAGTCGTGCGACCCTCTGCTACAGTTGTGCAATGCGACGCGTTTGTTCCAGCCACCTGCAGAATCCCCCCACCAAGCCCGATGCAGCCGCGAGCTGCCCCCCCCCCCCCAAAAAGCTGGAGAATCCTTGAGACAGGCAACAGCTTGCAACTTTCCTCTTAATAGCAACAATTATGGATCAACGCAGACCAAAGGCGCAAAGGCCACTTCTGACCCAGGAACAGCTTAAAAAGAAGCTCGAGATCACCAATTTCGATCCAAATGCTATCCTGCGCGGTGCACAACTCACGGTTGTTGGAGGTACGTACTTTGATTGCCCCTCGCAAGTACGCATACTGACCACAACCAAGCTTTGAGGGCTTTGCAAAATCCTGCACTTTTCACTTCTGAACATTATAAGCAAGCGGCTCTGGCTGTAGCTATTGGCATAGCAATACGGCTTGCTATCGCTATTCCTGTGCGAATGTTTCCGCTGTTTGGGGAATATTAATTCTGACGTAGTCCCAGGTTGTTGGCATCAAGATATTACTCTGGTTCCTCTCGTTCATAATCAATTTCGAACATGCAACATGGGATGATAAAGTTGTCAACGGCCTGGATTTCATCCAGAATTATGTGCTTCAAGTCCCCCTATTTCTCATGACCTTGATGAGATACGTCACTCCAACCCTGGACAATATGTAAGTTTACCATTTGAATCCTAGGACATTGCTAACAATTTCAGGTTCATGGAATCGTAAGCTATCAAATCCGAGCCTGATTCAACTTACTAACGTCCCTCTTGATTGGCTTGGGTCGACAGGACATATTACGCAAAGCACGAAGGCGAAGAGCCCTCTACTCTCCGAGAACCATACTATCCCAACCTTCGAACTTACCCAACAAGGGATGGCAGCACACATAGTAAGAGTACAGCGGAGGCGATTACCATGTTTCTGATGAGATTCGGAAAGAAGGCAGGGATTTCCTTGGCAGTGTTTGCCTTAGCCTACGTTCCTTATATTGGCCGTCTCGTCCTCCCAGCGGCCAGTTTCTATACATTCAAGTCAGTTGCAGGATGGGGTCCAGCAGGTATAGTATTTGGGACGGGAATCTTCCTTCCTCGAAGATATCTCGTAATCTTCTTGCAGAGCTACTTCGCTTCCAGAAGTCTGATGAGAGAGTTGGTATGTACACTGTCTGGATCAATTTCCTGCGTCCACTACTGACTAGAGAACCTAGCTTGAGCCTTACTTCTCTCGGATACGGTTCACAAAAGAACAGAAGAAACACTGGTTCCATGACCGAGAAGGGCTTCTCTTTGGATTTGGTGTTGGTTTCTATATCTTCCTTCGAATTCCTCTCCTTGGCGTCCTCATCTATGGAATCGCCGAAGCATCAACGGCGTATCTGATTACCAAAATCACCGACCCGCCACCAAAGCTCGCAGAGAGTGAAGGCTTTGCAGCGAGCCAGCAAGAGTGGAGGAATAAGCACGAATTCCTGTCTCTGTCGATGTTCAACCTCGATACTGATAGCTCGTCCGATGCGGCTCCAGCCACGCATAGTCCTAGCACGGAAGGAACATCGACTGGAATACCAAACGAGCCACCACCGCCGTACACCGAAATGAGATCGAGATAGTTGGAGAAGGTAGACTGATTTCCTTCAAAATCTCTGAAGTCAGCCACGCGATACATGAAGTTATGACAGCGGGATAAAAGTAAATGTAGATAATATCCGAAGACATGCAAAAATGCCAAGTACTCCACTTTCTTCCCATGCCAGGAACCAGCAAATCACGGCACAGTGAGTCGGCCAACGACCCCGCACCATTTAGCTGCGGTTGGTAGCTTGGTGCTGGATCAGCGTTGTTGTTGCACTAAAGAGTACGAGTACAGTAGCTTCCCGGCGATAAGGAGGTCTAGCTCCTTATCATGCTTCAACACCAAACTACCTCATTCGTTCTTTCTACAATTACGTTAATGGTAAAGAGATGACTAACTGTTGAAGTGCGGGGCTGATACCACTTCATTTTCATTCTTCATTTCTCTTTCAAGTTTCTACTTCTCTTCAATTGATTAATCCCGTTCGATCACTCTTGTACACCCAGATTACCCCGCCTCAATCTTCCATCCTCATCATGGGCCTCACCGGGATCCGAAACGTTTGTAAAGTCTCACTAGATATTCCAGCAGGGAAACAACCACAGCTGCATAATAGATGGCACCCAGACGTCCCTTTCGCAGGAACAATCAAGAATGGAGAGACTGTGAAGATTGAATGTGTACGTTATCCAGCCAAAAGCAGCACCATTACTTACATCTCGAAAGGTCGACTGGACTGGCGGCCAGATTGGTAAAATTCAGAGAGATTCTTCCAATATCTTTGCTCATGAGATTCAGGAAACAATGACAGCGCAGATGACATGAAGACTGTTGATCTCACTAAGATTCATTACCTCTCGGGTCCATTTGAGATTGAGACTGCAGAGCCTGGAGATGTACTGCTTGTTGAGATCATGGATGTTCAGCCTTTCGAGGATGCCCCCTGGGGATTGTTAGTCCTTTCGTCCCTCATCCATCCTTTCTTGCTAATATAGATCCAGCACCGGTTCGTTGAATGTGAAGTTCAAAGACGGGGCTAAAGATATCACTAGGCGTTTTCGACAAGAGCAACGGCGGTGGCTTCTTGGACGAGATATATCCCACTGCGTAAGTATTTCACCCTCTTCTGTTCAAGCTGGAAATAAGGGGTTCTGGCAGCCCATCTCTTTCTAGCTTCTATAATGAGCGTGTGGCTGACCTCATCCTAGTGCCAAAGTGAGTGCTTCTTCATAGTAGTTTGCTATTTGTTCTGTGGAAGCTCAAGGATCAGGGGATGTTCCGGGAGCTGGCTTGTGTAGTTGTGTCAGGAGCTTGGCTCCTCAACTCCTGAGCTCCTGATTTCCCAGCCAAGATCCCGGGAAACCCCATACTAATTCGATGCCAGGCGATTTGGAGCTTCGAGGGTATCTACTGTACCTCTCGTCATATCCCTCACGTCAAATTTGCGGGCCTGATCCATCCCGGAATCTTGGGCTGCGCTCCATCTGCCGAAGTAAGTCACAAATGTATACAGCTTCACAAATATATAATATTGACAGACCATGGACAGGTTCTAGCTACATGGAACAAGCGTGAAGGAGAACTCATTGCAGCAAATAAGTTGGACCGAATTGTTGCACAGCCTCCAAACGAGACTAATGTTCATGCTGGTTCCGCTTCAGAAGAGATTAAAGCAAAAGTTGGTAGGGAGGGAGCTAGAACAATCCCCGGTACGTCTTCCTTGCAATCCTTCTCCGGACCCGTATTTATAATGGAACAGGACGTCCCGAGCACGGTGGGAACTGTGACATCAAGAATCTCTCCCGAGGCAGCAAAGTCTACCTCCCCGTTCACGTTAAGGGCGCCAAATTCAGCGTCGGCGATCTTCATTTCTCTCAAGGAGATGGCGAGATCTCTTTTTGCGGAGCCATTGAAATGGCTGGTGTCATCACTATCAACTTCAAAGTTATGAAAAACGGCATGGCCGATTTAGGGATGAAATCTCCGCTTTATCTTCCAGGACCTGTTGAGCCTCATTATGGACCTGGGAGATACTTGACTTTTGAGGGGTTCTCTGTTGATGAGCATGGGAAGCAGGTTAGTCGATTTCCAAGAGTTGGTTTTTGAACGTGCGGCATGATTTGGGACAGTGGAGAAGTCTCATTTCGCTGCTATTATCATCTGAATTGTCCAGATGAAAGTATGGGTTTCGTCCTGCAATTGGTACTAACGAATCTTCAGCATTACATGGACGTAACTGTTGCCTACCGCCAGACCATACTCCGTAAGTCTCTTACCATACTCTAAGAACAATCAAGACTTACATAGCACAGGTTGCATTGAATACCTCCGGCGCTTTGGCTACTCAGACTACCAAGTCTACCTCCTTCTCTCCTGTGCCCCGGTCCAAGGCCACATTGCTGGAATAGTCGACATCCCCAAGTACGTCCACTTTCCCCATCCTCCAAATCTTTTCCCCCTTGTAATGCTCGTGCCAAACTAAATAACCAACAGCGCCTGCACAACCCTGGGACTGCCAATGGACATCTTCGACTTCGACATCTCACCCACAGGCCCAGCCAAGAAACTCGACATGGGCAGCTGCGCCTTCGAGACCGGCGTCAAGGAAGGCAAGATCACGCAGGGAGGCAAGAATAGTGAGTATAGTTGGGGTGGTGGGCTGACTTATAAGGAAGGGAGTGCGTCGGCTGTTGTGGAGAATTTGAAAGAGAAGGTTGTTGGCTCTTGAGCGACGAGCCGAGGATAGTGAGGAGGCTGCTTGGAGGAATGACCCGTTTGCTGTGTGTATGTGAAGTAAATGTTTAGCTAACGTCTAGTACAATCATGACATGGATTCCAGTTTATTAATCACACATAAGGATGAAGGCCAAGAAAAGAAAACTTTGCGAGTGAGCAGAATCTTACATTTGTGTCACTTCACTACATCTATCCGGCATTTAAACAGTAAATATCTCACAACGCCATCAAATGCAAGTTTTCATCCCATCCCATACCCTGTCCACAACTCCACCTGAGATGCAAACCAAACTAAAAATCCCACTGGCACCACGCCTGCTTCGGGGGCACCAACGGAATCACACCCCCGTCAAAAACACCATTCCTCCTCGCGTTCTCATACGCGGTCTTCACTTCTTCCGTATACTTCTCTGGCTCCGCTTCTGCCCATTTGTTGTACGGTGGTGGTCCGTCTGGAAACCAGATCTTCTGCCATGTACCGTCGAAACTCTGGGTTCCAGGCTCGGAATCTTTGTACACTACCCGTTTACCTTTGAAGGTGAGTAGACGTCCAGAGGCGTCACTGGTGCTGTATGATGATACAGGTGGGTGCTCGGTGCCGATTGCTGAGAAGCCGTTGGTAGAGGGTTGTGAGGGTTGAGAAGGCAGAGCGCCAAAGGGGCTGGCGCTCAGTGGCTGTGGAGCATTTAGAGGGTCTTGGACGAATGGATTCGCTGCTTGTTGAGATGATGGTTGTTGGGCAAAAGGGTTTGCAGCCGGTTGTGGTGTTGTTTGTGGATTGCCAAAAGGGTTTGGGGCTTGTTGTGAAGTCGGCTGCGGACTACCAAAAGGATTCGAGGGCGCAGCTGCTGGTGTTGCTCCAAAGGGATTTGGTTGTGATACGGGAGTTCCTCCGAAAGGATTTGAAGTAGTTTGAGAGGTTGCTGCAAAGGGATTCTTTGGTGCAGGAGATGGAACCCCAAAAGGAGCTGATGATGCACCAAATGGATTTGGCTGAACAGAAGGATTCTGTGCCCCAAATGGATTTTGACTCTGGCCAGAGGGTGCTCTAAATGGGTTCGTTTGAGTTGTGGGTGGTGTGGCCCCGAAAGGTATAGGTGCTGCTGGTTGACCCCCAAATGGATTGGGCTTCTGTCCCAACGTTGAAGGTTGTCCAAAGGCGCCTGACGCTTGACCGAAAGCTCCTGACGGCGCTCCAAACGGACTTGGTTTCTGTCCTAACGCTGAAGGCTGACCGAATGCCCCACCACCCCCAAGTTGCGTTGTTGACCCGAATGCTGGCGCTGGAGTTCCAAACGGATTTGGTTTCTGCCCCAAAGCTGACGGTTGGCCAAAAGCCCCTCCTCCTCCTGTCGGCTGCTCGAATGCTCCTGATGGTGCTCCAAATGGATTCGGTCTTTGTCCCAAGGCTGAAGACTGGCCGAAGGCCCCCCCTGACTGTTGGCCAAACGTTCCTGGTTGAGTTGGCGCTCCAAAAGCTGTTGCTGTAGCTGGTTGATGTGGTGGAGCAAGTGAATTCGAGCCCTCAGCATGGGAAAAAACGCCCCGCTGTGAACCCGCGCTGGTAGCCTGACTCTCCCTGACAATATCTATCCGGTTTGGATGCTCGTTCTCAGCCTTTATTATGTAGTTGATGGCTCCATCCATATCGTTCAGCGCAGTCCGAATCTGTTGCTCTGCAGCCTGGTATATTTTGTCCGCCTCTTGCACAGCTTGTTGGGGGTTCCCACTCGCCAGACCCATGTAATGTAATAGTCGTAGCTCTTCAAAACTCTGCTCCCGTAGCGGCCCTCCGAAAAGTTGTGCTGGGGCTCCTCGCCCAGGCCCATACGCTGACAGTATCCATTGCGGTTTCTCCGTAGAAAGATCCGCGACTATGGCGGCTTTGTCGAGGGCGTAGGGAGATCCGGCCGAAGTTGATGAAGCTTTAAAACTGTCAGTAATATTCACTTGTTATTCTGTAGGATCCCTACATCCGCTTCTATAGCCATTGCTGTTGCTATTCCTCGAATTGTCTGAATGCTGAAGCGGCGCAAAACGGTTGGCATTGGAAAAGTCTCGAGGTGCAGCTCCTGGGTGTTCGAATCTACAATTGTCTTGAAAAATACCTGTTAGCCTCGACTCGGAACTTGCAGTTAATCTCACTCACTTCCATTCCTGCAAGTGCCTTGCTGCCAAAATTTGCACAGGATTGGCGGCATGGTCCTTGTCGCAAAAAGGACCAGAATCAACTGTGGCAAACACGCGCATCGCTGGGCTTCATGGCATGCTGGAGCGGATCTCGAAAGTGGTGCGGCTCGTCGGTATTTTGTATTCGCAAAGTACTGGGTTAAATGTTAACGTTGACGCGATCAACCGCGTAAAGCTAGGAATTTTTTATATCCCGTGACTCCCCGCAAAAATTCAAAGTTAGTGATTTGAGGAACTTGATCTTTCTTTTAGTGAAGTAGGGTCATTGAATCTCTCTTTATTCGAGTCATTTATAGATGGAAAGAAGAGATAACAGGAACTGGTCGATTGATTGGGTTTCAGGGCAGGTGCGTGCATACTCATTGTTCGGACTACTCAATGCTAAGGTATCGTCGAATATCACCGCATCTACATGTTACAAATTTCCCCAGATTTATTCTTCGGCCCTGATCATTTTCCACAATGCAGCCCTAGTAGTCTCATCATCAAAGACTTTGTTGAGCATAGCGTCCAGTTCCTTCGCAATGCCCTCTCTCTTCTGGTAATCCTTCTCCACCAAGCGCGCTTGCCAAGTCTTCGTAAATGCCGTAATCTGCTGGACAAGAACCTTCTCTAGCTCCTTTCTTGCATCCAAGACTCGGTCAACAACAGCAGGAAGAAGCTCCCCTTTCACGAGAGGTCTGATGTAAGCAAGGGGATTGAAAAGTTGCTTTCGGTTCTGGAGCTCCTGGATGGTATCCCAGATAGGGGTAAAATCGAATTCGGCTGACTGGCGCACGGAGTCAGGGATCTCATGCGTCATAAAGAGGTTTTCGATCAACATGAGGTTCTTGATGAGGAAGAGCTGTGCGTCCATGATAACACCATTGCGCTTGATGACTGTAGCTGCCTTTTGGAGAGATTCTGTGGTCTGGTGCACGATATCGTACAGGACATCACCACTTCTCTGGGGAAAAAAGTCAGCAAAATCACTTGGTGAGATCATGCTAGCTTACCGGTCTGTCATAAGTTCCTTCATTATACATCACTAATAGCTTGACGGCGGTACGAACGGTGGGATAGGCGTTCAAGACTGTCGGTGTATCCATGTCAGCATCATCAGACTTTTCAGTAGCCGTGTGACCAGTCGCAAACTTCTTCCTCTCTCCGGCAAGTGGTATATGCTTCGTGGCAAATCTTAGGTCTTCTTGTGATGGCTTGAAATGCTCAATCTCTGCCGCAGCTTTTATGAACAACGCGTCTAAGGATGGCCAAAGATACTTGGTAAGCAAAGCTTGAGCTATCCATCTCCGATCGTCTCGTGGATCTTCCACAACAGCCTCCTCGTCGTTCGAAGTCATGTGAATTGTTTCCAACCAATTCACCAACTTGCAGATCCGTTGCAAATCTCCAGAATTCAAATAAGGTGCGAGGACAGTGTTGAGGGTCGCTAGGTGTGATAGAATGTTTTCCTCGAGTCTTTCCATATATTTCGAACCCTTATTCCAGATATCCATGCCGGGATAGTCGGCCAACAAGGGTCCGCCATGAAAGAATTTGGTCACAAGCGCCTGCTCATTATGACAAATGTCCAAAACATACTGCACAGAGCGCCTTGCAAAAGACTCGAAGTCTACCTCAGGTTTCGGATCAGCAGCTGCAAATTTGCGAAGATTCTTCAAGACTAGTGGGCCGACTGGTGCGCGGCTTCCAAGGTAGGAGAGGGTAATGTGGTTGTAAAGATTATGATACTCGTGGATAAAGGGAGTTCGGTCCGTCCTGTCTCCCGCGCGGCCAAAACTAAACTGATCAGTTTGAAGGAGCTTCTCCACCTGTGGACCGAGGTCTTCAACTATCTTCTCAAACCTGCCATAGAGCAAAACATATTCAGCTGTTTCGTTGTGTTCCTTTGAGCGGAGTTGCTTTGAAACATCATCCGATACCTCCTTCAGAGACGATGAGAAGGCCATTTGGACCAAATTCAGTGACCTTTCGAGGAGTGAAGTGTATCTAGTTTTGTAGACGGTTGAATCGCGGTAATTTGGCTTTAAAAGGTCAGTTCTCCGCAGCTCCTCTAAGGGTCAAGGTTAAGAGGAAATCAAAATCCAGATAACATCGTCCTAAAATCCTTGACAATATCAGAGGACATGAGTGGAATAGGATGGGGACGTACATGTTGATCCATAAAATCTATGCATGTGTTCAGATTCAATAACATGTCCAAAAAGTCGTCGCTCCTCACGATCCTACCAGCCCCAGGAGCGTTGAGACGCCTTGTCAAGGGTTCCAGGTACGCATAGTACTGTAGATCCGTCCCAACTTCATCTGCCAGATCACGGAGACGTTTCTGCTCGGCCAACAGGTCTTCACACTGAGCCTGGAACGCCGTGGTCTCTGACTCAACTGTCCTAAATGATTCAGAAAGGCTTGCTAGTAAGTCTAGAGCAGATGTAGTATCGCTCAGCAAACTATCAAGATGCCGTTCAGACAAAGCTAATTGGTCTCTATAGAGTCTTCATTGAATTAGCACTTGCAACGTGATATCAGGTAAAGATCATACTGGTACTCTTCGTGACTTGCATGTAAGAGATTATCTTCAAGTTCTTCGAACTGCAGTCCAAAGGAAACCTTTTCCCTTTTGGATTCAATCGTCTCAAGCACATCATTTGATTTTGATCGCATGGCATCTTTTTTGAGGTACTCCATGGCAACTTCATAAAAGTCACTATATGACTTCGCTCTCCTGGCCAAGGTAGCCTCCGGAGGCCCTTTCAGTCCGGGACTTCCCTCAAATAGTTCCATGATTGGACCCGAAGGGTCAGGTATTTGGCTTGCTCCCTGCTCCTTCCATTAGTACAATTCCATGACCTAGCTGGTGGAGGACTGACATTGGTCTGTTTTAGCAAGGACTCTTTCCGTCGATGCTTTGCATCCTGCGTAGATGCATCGTCTCTTTTATGAGAATCTGATACATATGTGTACCAGGTTTCCTCATACATGGTCGATTGTCTTGTGCTGAAGGGATGAGGCTGATGGAAAGGGAACACGATGCCGATTTTGTGGTGGGCGCTCGGACCCCACCAGGCTTACGTTCAAGGATGAACCTGGTCTCCGTATCTTCCCCAAATCAACTCGTCATTGAAGACGAGGCTGAAGCAAACAACATCAAGCATTCGATGAGCTGCTGGTCAAGATGATTGCCTCGAAAGCAACCCCTCGGTGCCTCTTAATTGTTCAAAGAGCCAGCCAACGGTCTGGTGGATCGTGTTTAGTTCAGAAAAGAGGGCTTCGAACCACCAATCGATCACGCATTGCTGTTGCAAGCAGGTCTTCACCCCAGACTCGGACAGCAGGAATTCTGCTTTCTCTTACTGTCGGGGGAGGATTTCTGTATGCGCTGGGCTATCCGAGGGATCTCCACGCGGAAGTGGTTCCAGCACCTGCTGAAGTGAAGTTCGAGGAGCCAAGACGGAAAGGAAGCTCGAGGGAGGAAAACCGAGACTTGATCAGCTCCCAACACCTGCAAGTCAAGAAGTCATGGGAGAACCCAGGCGTTTATTGCTGGGGATCGAACTCAGGGAAGTTGATATATGATTTAGACGAGCCCAACATCAAATTACCAAGGAGATTGCCCTACTTTGATGGAAAGCTTCTCCGGGATCTAAAACTGGACAGGAATTTTGGAGCTGCTATCACAGAGAACGGGGATCTGCTCCAATGGGGGACTGGATATTCTATAGAAACGTTGGAGCCGACGACTACCTTGAGAGGGAAAGATCTTATCAAGTTGGGCATTTCTCGGGATCGGATTATTGCCCTATCATCTGGAGGGGAAGTCTACTCGATCCCTGCTTCTCAAGCTGATCAGATTGAAGGTCCAAAACCTTTAGAGAATTCGTGGATCCCTTTCTGGAAAGGCAAATCAAGACTTAGTTATCGAAAGATCCATCCAACCAACTTAGCATGGGGAGAGAAGGTCTCGGACATTAGCAGCGGTCTTGAACACTGCCTTCTCTTGACGTCTAAAGGTCGACTATTCTCGGCTGCTTCAGGGACCGAAGACTTCCCAACAAAGGGTCAGCTAGGTATTCCAGGACTGACTTGGACATCGAGACCGGATGGCCCTTATGATCAACCGCATGAAATCACTACGCTGAGGGGCTTTGAGATTGTGAAGATCGCAGCTGGTGATTACCATTCTCTGGCGGTGGACAGTCACGGCCGTGTGTTTGCATTTGGAGACAATAGTCTTGGTCAATTAGGATTCGATTACAATTCTGAAGCGCCAACGGTCGATGCACCCTCCCTCCTTGCCATTGATAAGCTTTACAAAGGAACAAACATGGTTCCTCGAGTTACGAACGTTGCAGCTGGCGGGGTAAACAGTTTCTTTACCATCGACGCTACACGGGTAGCTGGACAAGGAGAAGAAGACCCCCGAGGTGTTGGCTGTATCACAGCAGACACTTGGTCTTGCGGCCAAGGGATCTGGGGAGGCTTAGGCAATGGAAGATGGACACACGTTCAAGGCACTCCAACAAAGATCAAAGCCTTGTCCGGCCTTTTCGAGTACGACGAAGTCAAAAATACTGTGGTCCCTATTCGTTTGGCACATTTGTCAGTTGGATCAACACATATGTCTGCGGTAATGAACAATATAAGCCACGTTGGAGCCACCGACAGAAGCTCCGAAAACGATACCAACTGGGGTGCAGATGTTCTCTGGTGGGGTGGGAACGAGTACTACCAACTCGGGACTGGAAAGCGGAACAATGTCAGTAATCCAGTATACATTGCACCAATGGATGTAGACGCAGACAAGGAAAAGGGAAGGAGAGAGGAGCACAGATTCCAGATCACCCCACGGAAGAAGATCAGATTGAATGGAAGAAATGTCAGTGTGGAACAGCGGATTGAATGTGGTAGAGGTGTAACCGCTGTGTACTCTGGGACATGATTTCGATGATGGGACGCCTGATTCTTCGATGTATTTGTTTATGGGTTATCTGAGGAGGTCGATGGATGGGCTGGCTGTACATTACTCACTCCTCCTCAATTTACTGGCCAAATTTGTGGTCTTGATTCTCAAGCCAAGCTCCTCTCCCTAGCCATCGAGACGTATCGTGAAAGACCTCACGAAATATGCACAAGTTGAACTCGCAGCCATTTGTGACCAATGTATTTGCAAAGCAAGCTCATTTGTTTGAGTCTAGCCTTGAAGAAGTACATCCCATTTTTCATGCAATTGACTCCAGTTCCATTTCGCCCAGATGAACCTTTATGCTTGAGTAGTCTTAGCAGCCGCCTGGTTTGGGTTGACCTTCTTTCCGTCCTTGTTGTATCGGACTCTTGGTGGGGGAGCTCTATTGCGACGGCCTTCACGGGAGCGGACACTGTGAGAGAATTGTCAGCCCTGCTGTTCTCGGGAGAGGAAGGATGTTCGACCAAGGTTCATCTCAGTGCGTAACGTACCGAACAATTTTGCCGTGGATGGCGCAAGAGACGCAGTACTGCAACTTGAGGTACATCTTGGGAACAGTGTATTCTGGGAATACGGATGCGTCCGAGATATCACCTAGAGGAAAATATCATGTCAGCTTGATATTCCATCAAATATGAGGCAATCCAGCTTCCTCCTTGTCATCGGGAAATACGTACGAATAGCCGCTGACTCGACCTACAACCAACGAATTAGCAACATATTTCTCATCCCCATATTGATGGCTTATGGAGATTACGCACCATGTTTCGGATTGTGAATCTCTTTATCGCCTTGTCCTTAGGAGTGCATCGCGAGCAGTTGGAGCATCTGATCGGCTTAACGTGACCGCGTCCCTTCTTGTTACGTCCGCTACAAGCAACATATTAGCACCCGAGTGAAGCCTTGAAATCTGCACATTCATATCTATGCGAGATTCGTCGAGGGGGGGAGATGGGAGTGAAGCGTTGGAGGAGAGCGGGGTATAAAAATACTGACTTGGACGCGCGCTTCTTGACCATGATTGCGGATTCTGTATCTCGTTAGCATAGCGATATCCCAAGCATCAAAAGAAGCAAGATCTTACTGATTGGTGATGTCGTTCAAATCTGCAGGAATTTGCTGGTTGACGGCGAAATTCGAGGTCGGACTTTGTCGAAATTCTAAGCGACGCCAGAGCGTGACCACCAGGGCTTCCAGCCCTGAAAGTTCGCTGACTCATTAGCTTCACGCTAGTAGCACATTTCGCGATAAATCTATTTCAGAAGCTCGAGCTTTTCCCCCGCAACAATACTTGCAGAAGGCTGAGGAAGATAACGAAACTTTCGTTGTCCAGGCACGATGCAAATGTAAGCTCCTTATGATCTCCTTTCCCTACTGGTAAGAATCACTCGACCTGAGACTAACAATCACCAGCTTCGTCAAGACCCTCACGGGCAAGACTATTACCCTTGAGGTGGAGTCTTCCGATACCATCGACAATGTCAAGTCCAAGATCCAAGACAAGGAGGGCATCCCACCCGACCAGCAACGCCTGATCTTCGCTGGCAAGCAACTCGAAGATGGCCGTACCCTCTCGGACTACAACATCCAGAAGGAGTCGACCCTCCATCTCGTCCTGCGTCTTCGAGGTGGCGCCAAGAAGCGCAAGAAGAAGGTCTACACTACCCCCAAGAAGATCAAGCACAAGCGCAAGAAGACCAAGTTGGCTGTGCTCAAGTACTACAAGGTGGATGGTGATGGAAAGATCGAGCGTCTTCGCAGAGAGTGCCCAACTCCAGACGTTAGTCTTGCTATAACATTCTTCAAGTCAGGGTAGTGCTAACAAGTCACAGTGTGGTGCCGGTGTTTTCATGGCTGCTATGCACGATCGTCAATACTGCGGACGTTGCCACCTGACCTACATCTTCGATGATGCCGGAAAGTAGAGGATTGAGGAGAGGATGTCAATGGAGATGGACTGAATAGCTTCTGGACTGCTTTGTTGTATCTAGAAATCATCAGATGCACCACATTTTCTGACAAAATGTATAATCCGATGTGATTCCTCAACGTTTTGATGTGATTTAGAATGGAACCGATATCCCACCACTGAACACCCCAATATCTACGACCAGAGTTCTCAATTTACGGTGAGGGAGCCACTCCTTAGGTGTTGTTCAAAGGAAAATACTCGAGCGAGCCATGCCGGATTTGTTAATGTTGCTGGGACTTTGCCATCAATGAATCGGAGTCATAATTCGCCTCCTATTAGATTCCATAGGCATCTCCCATTGTCTCTCGCCTCGCGCTTGGCTGGATTACATGGAATGTGCTTTGGAATCCATGCCTGGTGATGGAACAGAAAGTGGCAGTGAATTTCTAATACTCCCCTAGTCCCCTACCAATTTGGGATTTTGACTGACAATGAACGTGAATGGTAACAAGAATTTGTGAGCTCGAGATTGAAATTCGGTCAAGACCCTTGGACTTTTCTTCAATGAATGAGAGGATGTCTCCGTCAAGCTAGAGATTTACCAGGGGTCGGAAACTGGTTGAATTGGTGTGGGAAAGTCGAAGCGACAATTGTAGCAGGTGCTTTAGAAATATTCCATTCGACTTGCAGAATATGTCGTTTTTTTTAAGCTTTCATCACACTTACTATGAAGAGGCAAGACCGCGAACATTTCTACAAAGCACCCCTCATTCGAAGTACCAAACGATATCCAGCTTCTTATTTGAAGTTCAGGGTTGACGTGAATCTGTTAATATGATCAGTTTGTTGCATACAACCTCAATGTTCCAGAGTACTTTCGTACAATGAAACTTCGGTGTCCACCCTCCTGAAGCTTATTTTAGGAAAAGAAAACGTATCTTGGAGAAATTAGTTAAGCTAGGTTTTGTTGTATAGCGCTTCAATGTTCCGGGGTACTTTCATACAATGAAATCCTATTGTAAAATTACAGTGGAAACCTGCCCTCTTCAGCCGTTTTGGAAAGGAAGAGTAGATCTCATGTGACTTATTGAAGGTATCAGGGATTCTTTGGCAGAAGATTAATTGTCCAAATTGCTGGCATATCGCCTATCCTATCCCTTGAATCCCTTCCTCACATTCTCAAATTTCGAATGCGGATATTCCACACAATTCATTGTCGACTCCAGCGATCCCAGAACACCCACCACAGTTCCAACCAGACTCTGCTCTCCAACCTTATCCGCACTACTCTCCCACCACATCGCACCCCCAAGACCATTCTTCTTTATCCACTCAGCCTTCTCTCTCGCCATCCTTGGAGTATCATAAGTCACGAGATGCCTCCTCACCGGATCATAGCTATAGCTCGCCCTCGCCTCTTCATCGTACCTCTCCTCCGCACCCGGCAAAGGCAAAACCTTATAATCAAACACCCCATTCTCCCAGCTCCCCTCTCCAACACCACTGAACGGTTTGCCAAGCCCATCTGTATTCTCAAAAGCACGTCCATACAACGGCATCCCCAACACAATCTTCGACGATGCTACTCCCTGCTTCCTATAATGCTCAATCGCCTCCTCGGTATTAAACGGCGTAGCCCCACTATTTCCTTTCGAGGCCTTCAAATTCGCCTGATGGCCTGCAACTTGATCCCACGATCCGGAATAATCGTAGGCCATTAAGTTCCAGAAATCAAGGTACTTATCCATACTAGCGATGTCCATGATTTTGTAGTTTTGCGGACCGGCTGGACAGGCGACCGTGAGTTCAAAGTGGTAGGGTACGGGAAGGGTGGATGAATAGGCATCCATTGCTTCTCTGCATGCTTGGAGGAGGAGGATGAAGTATGAGGCTTCAAGTTGAGATTTAGGATACTCCCAGTCGATGTCTATGCCGTCAAAGCCGTAGTCTTTTATTAAAGCGACAGCAGAGGAGGCGAACTGTGTGCGGCCGATCGGAGTGGAGGCTGGTGCTGCAAAATTGGAGCTATATGTCCATCCCCCTATGCTTAAGAGGACTTTGAGGGAGCGATTTCGCTGTTTGAGGAGATTGAGTTGCTTGAGGCAGCCATACAGGTTATCTCCAACGTCGTTCCACGAATCACCATCGAAATGGATATCTTTGTCAGCCCATACATCCGTGAGATATCTATTTATATGTCAGTGATTATTCGATATTGAAAGGAAATTGGCTTGATAATTTCAGGCCCAACTAGATCGGTATGAACCGGAAAGAATTGTAAAAGAGAGCAACAAATGATTTTACTTACACCTCTCCACTCTCAGGTCGGACATTCGCAAACGCATAGAGCACATGAGTTAATTTGTCAGCAGGCAAATCTTGTGGTTTGAATTTCCTGCCATAGATAGCCCAATTCACAAAGTACGAAACAGCTCGATATCCATCACCTCCGCCCATCTTTGCGTTGGCGGGGAAAGGTGAGAGTCGTGAGGCAAAGAATTGAGATATGAGAAGGGCTGTAAAAATGATTGCAAAGGGACCAAGGAAAAGTGCAAGTCGTTGTACTGTGACCATGTATTGAAAAGGTTATTCAGATCTCTTACTGTATGTAGCAAAGATGGTGAATGTGGAATGCGATTGATTCAGGCAAACTTGTATGAGGCGAAGGGTTGACGTTGCCAGCGCCAATCACAAGGCCGAATACAGTACGCGGTAGATCCTGGTGGACCTGTGACGACGCTCCTGTCGTGGCTTGGCATTTGACATGTTATACTGTATTGTTCCGGCATATTCATGGTATGGCAATGATAGTTGTATCATATTTAGTTTGCTTAAATCGCATCAAAACGATGCATAATTCCATTTCAATCATTGAGTCTTAAGTCATAAGGGCTTGAATAACTGCCATCCGCAGTCCTCATTCCTCTGCTGGCGAGGAGAATACACTGCTGATTCAAACTGCTCCATTCTCGAGCCCCTCTCTTCACCCTAGAGGTCCAGATGTAATCTCGCGGCTTTAATTCTGGATAGAGAGTCCCATGTTGGACCCTGGATCAGCGTTCAGATTGACCGTATCCCGAGATCAAAATATCTCCACTTGAATCGACTTCTTTCGAGCCATTATCCACTTTGAAGATCGATGACTGAACAGGAAAGCTCATGTGTCCTTTGAATTGTCCTTCTGATTGTAGATATCCATTGGCCGGTCCTTGATGTCTTCACTCGAACAAATCTCGGGTGGTGGTAGAACTTTCCTGTAGCTCTCTTCCTTCGGATCTGTAACGCCGTATCCATACGGATCTCTCTGCTTCAAAAAGCTATGTATCCTCTCCTCTCGACTTCCGTAAGCACTCATTGCCTCCTTCCTTCTCCGCATCAGATCCTTGGAAACGTTCCTGTGAAGTGTATCTCTTTGTTCGAGAAAGGCAATAGAATAATTTCCGGCCCGCGTAACTTGCGAAAGTCCTCCCAGGGCAGCGAACGCCAAGATCAAGCCAACAAAAGCTGCGTTTGAAGTATATTGTGGTTCTTGTGGCCCCTTGCCATCACGCTGATACCACCTCTCCCAATCTTCCCATGTAGCGTTCTGACTGGGACCATTGGGCCCTCCACCCCATCCTCTCCCACTATGGCCTCCCCATGTAGCCGAAGGCTCGGATGGATCTCGGGGACGCAAGACGTCTGGTTGTCCGTTCCATCCTGCTCCATATATGTCATAAGCCCCCCGCTTGACCGGATCTGACAATAGGTCGTTGGCAGCAACCACCAGCCTGTACCTCTCTAACTTCGTAGCATATGGTAGTCCATTGTATTCGTCGGGGTCGTGTCGATCGGGATGGTAGAGCTTGACCAGCTCGTAGAATCTCTTCTTAGAGTACGGTGATCCTTTCTTCTGATTAAAGATCTGGTATGGGGTCGGAATCGTATTTGCGGACGTTATTTCTGGCCAACGAAGGCTTCCATGATCATGTCTGGCATGGCCATCTGAGACCATAGCATAGGACCGACATTGCTGTTGTTTGGCCCGGCTTCCGGGACTTTGAAATGGTGACGTCTTTGATGGGGGCGCTGACGAGTGAAAAGAATGTAAGTTGGTACTTGACAGAAGGATCCCGGATTTCTTCAACATGGCTGACGAAGAGCCAGCTCGATTACTGGCTCATTTGGATCATTAGGGGAAGAGATGAAGTGAAATATGCTCTCTCTCGCACCACCTAGGTGGGTCACTCGGGTGAGAGGTGAGGTAAGTATGCCCTAGTCGGCCTAATTTAGTGTCCCTCGGCTACGATAAGCTCTCCTTATCGCTCCGAAACGCGTGGTAGGCCGTCTCCGAAAGTCAATATAGCCAACTCAATTCTTCTCAAATGCACTCTTGCGCGTCACCTCCTCCAAACTTGCTCGAAAAGCGTCAACGCGTGCATATGAGAGCATTTGCTTGCCTCTACATTCAATTCTTCTCTGGCTTACCCTCAATAGTCCAACCATGAATTGGTTCCAGCTGAAGAGTCGGCGTCTGCTTGGACGGAACTCGTCCAAGTCACGGCAACCCGATCTTCCAATACAGCATGGGGATAAATTTGATGAGATTACCGGGCAAGTTTATACCGAGACCAATGTCCCAATTCCAAGCAGAAGTGATCTAGATTGGGTCAGAATCCATGTTGTGAAAGAGCAGTATGAGCAGGATCACCTTGGCTATGCCGCCCACGAACCAAACATCCGACCTCAGAAAGGTGTACGATCTCTCCAGGACATGGTCATGGAGACCACCGTAGATAACCTCGCCATATACACTACCGAGTACTTGGCAATGCTTTCCACCACAGTGTTGCAAACGCTATGGGATGAGGTGAACCGGAGGTTAGCAATTTATCCATCTCTGCACCTCGATCCGTTCGAACTGATGTTCGAGCCCTTGAGTGCTCTAGGCTAACATTACCTCTTTCAGGGGTTTGATGTCCTTCTACCTCTGGCAAACTCTCTCGAAACGCCTTCTCGACGAAGCAGGACTGCCAGCACTAACGCTGAAGCACATGAGATTCCGTCTGACCGTCGAATCTCCTGTACCTTCTCTCGGCATATATACCTCCCCTCTGACCTCCAGCTCGTACGACTTTATAACCGTTCTCAGTATAACAACATCATTCTCCCTCCCTGAACTCGTTAAGTTGTCTGAAATTCCAAACCTAGGAGTCCTCGAAATTGTCAACAAACGTAGACAAAACAAAAGTGCCGTCCAAAATCGTCTGGTCCGGGCTTGGAATATCGCTGCTTTGGGTGGTGCCTTCAAAGTCCTGAGGATTCTGCGATTGTGGAATCACCTCGAGGTGACTAGCGAGTCCCTATCGTACCTCACCAACTTTCCTGCCCTTGGTATTTATGATGTCCGAGGATGCGGTATCGATTATTCTGCACCAACGTACGCTCGTTCTCTTGGTTGGAAGCCCACTGTCGATCTTAATATCCACAATATCTTGCAGGCAGCATGTGTGGAAAGAGCCATGATCCTCCGTGCACAGCTTGGATTGAGTCCACAACCTGTTCGTAGAGGATTAGCTGAACAGATCTGGGATGGAGTTAGAATCTGGAAACTCCCACGTACAGATGTAGCGGCTTTCTTGACGCGCGATGAAACTTCTCGCCCTGGAACCCCTCGGACTGGAATAACTTTCGACACCCTGAGCGGCATGGCCGACCAGTTGCTGAGAGACAATCCGTTTCATGCGGGAGAGCAGCTCCGAAGAAATCGATGGCAACAATTAGACGACTGTCTCTTCGAGAAGAGCAGGATGGCAATGACTTGGGACTTCCAGCTTTCTTCTGCCTACGCTCGACTGGGGGAGTTGAGAGATGATCGGGATCTTGAAAGAGCCGGTATCGACATCAGTGACCAGGTAATGGCAGGTGATGAGTTGGTCAACTCGGTGCCTATGGTTTCGATTCGACTCGGCCCAACAATGGCAGAGCTCCGGCCCGAGTCTCCCAACATGAGCACATACGCGCCACTTTACGCCAGTGTTCTGCCAGTTAACGTCTCATATGCACTGCCCCAGATGAAGCGAAGCCCGGACGTTAACCAAGCAGCTATGGCGTTCGTCCGAGTTGAAGCACCTTTTCGGCGCGAAAATGCAGTTCTGGATACGACGAGAACGCGTCAGATGGAGCCTGCACAGACGACAAAGAGTAGAGTTAGCACCGATGAGAACAAGGAGAACGCCACGTGTCAAGAAGTACCTGTACAAAAGAGAAAGAGCGTAGTCGGAATTGCAAAAAGCAAGAAGATGAAGCTGAGCGAGGTGCTTGGTGCCTTCCTGTGAGTCTGTGGTGTGTTGTTCCTGGAGTTTGTCAGTGTATTGCATAGCAAGGCGTTTTTCTTTGGGGAGTGACAGCAAGATACCCGTGATATTGATCACAAAGAGTGCTTTCTTTGTTTTTGCTAGAAAGGCGCGATTGAGATACCCATTGACGTGGAAGGTGCTTCGATCTTTCTTTATTTGTAGATTAGGAGTTCAGTTCATAGATCGATAATAGATAACGCATAGGTCTTTAAAATATCAGACGAGTTCGTCTAATGTTCCGAGCTCGGCCGTATCGTCGAGAGTCTTTACACAATTATAGGACGTTATAACCATAACGTCTGAGCTCGGCCGTCTCATCGCGAGTTTTACACAGTTATAGAATGTTATAGTAATAACGTTTAATGTTCTGAGCTTAGCCCACCAGTGGTTGTCAGAATTTGTGACGCAATACTGGCTTTCAATGTACTATAGCTCGAGGGACATTCAAAGGCTAACTGCCATCTTCCTTTACTAAATGTTCCTGGATCTGAGGAACAATCTGAATAGTAGTGGCTCCTCGCTTTACGAATGTTCCATAAGTTATAGTCCATTTAAAAACTAACTGCCATCTTCCTTTGTTAAACGTTCCCTGATCTGAGGAGCAATCTGAATATTAGTGGCTCCTCGCTTTACAAATGTTCCATAAGTTGTAGTACATTGAAAGCCAGTACTGCGTCACAAATTCTGACAACCACTGGTGGCCGTTTTGTCGAGAGTTTTTACAGAATCATCAGACATTGTAATAATAACGTCCCATATTCTGAACTTGGCATCCTTCTATTATTGGAGTGTAGCCCTCTCGTCGGGAGTCTTTTTTCAGAATCATAGGACGTCATAACGATAGTGTCTGATATTCCGAGATTGGCATCTTTCTATTACCGGAGTGCGGCCATCTTGTCAGGAGTATTTACAGAATTATAGGACGTTATAATAATAACGTCCGATATTTCAAGATTGGCATCCTTTTATTATAGAATAGATAACTGTAATAAGACGAGACGTATATAAGACTAGATTTCTCACAGACGAAATGCTCCAATAAACATTGAACTCCGATGAACACATAAGAAGCAGCCTTCAGGGCAGTGCAGATGGTTATTAGTTACATTAGACACAAATGCATCGAGAATGGAAACAATTTTGGGTGGGTCCTTTGGGTGGTGCATGGGGATCCACTAGCCATCAAAACTCGATATGTCCACATTCACGGCCACACCCTGGCAGCTCTCATATCAGGACACAAAACCCGTGATGTATTTCTTCTAGGAAGATGCGACGAGTAACCCCACTTGGTTAAATGAGACAGGCGAAGTGCCTGCGACAAGCCCTGGTGGATGAGGATAGGAGGTAAGTAGCCACAATTATAGCCGTGAGATTGGACTAGATGTCGGGAGAACATAGGCCAGGTAGACCTGCACTGGGAAAAGATCTTACTGCCGGAGACTTGGTAATAATATGCAACGTCCGTCTTGAATGTCATGTTTCAAATGCGAGGAAAACCTATCATTTCTTACACCGACACAGACAAAACGCTCCACAGAACACTAAACTCCGATGATTGTGTAAGAAGAGGTCTTTGAAACCCACTTCCGTCTAGATGTTAGGTGTCAAATGCGAAGAAAACCTAGTATTTCTTACACCAACGCAGACAAAACGCCCCACTGAACACTAAAGTTCGATGAATGTAGAAGAAGCGACCTTTCAAAGCCACTCCCGTCCTGACTTCAGGTATCAAATGCGGAGAAAACCTAGTGTTTCTCATACTAACGCAGACGAAACGCCTGACTAAACACTGAAATCCCATAAATGCACAAGAAACAACCTTTGAACCCCTTTTCCTCGTGATGTCAAGTATGAAATGCGAAGAAAACCGAGAAGGACTGGTCCTAGACAAACGCTGTACTGAACACTGAATTCCGACAAATGTATAAGAAACAACCTTTCAAACCCACTGTTGTCTCGATCTTACATGCCAAATGCGAAGAAAGCCGAATTGTAAAATGCTAGTACAAAGACAATATTCAACTGCACAATCTGAAAAGAGGGCAAGTCTAAAACTGTATTACACAATCACCCTCTCATAACTCCTCCTTCACGACCTCCTGCCCCTGCTCCTCTCCACCAAGCACATTCAGATAATCATCCATCACAAGCCTGGCAACATTCATCCCCATCAACGCGCTCGTCTCCATTGTACTAATGAAGCTCTCCATCCCACTCGTGTAATAAAACCCTCTCGCCAATTCCGGATCTTCGAACGTTACCCTGGGAAAGAGATATGGATACGACTTCCATTCGTGAGGATAATACCAGGTTATCGGACTCCCAGTCCCTGAGTTTATGGTGGTGAGATTTTCCGGAACTGTTGAGCAGTGAGTAAAAGACTTGAGACGGGGAAGAAGAGAATGGAAATGTACCGTCAACGTTTAGGATTTGCGACAGGAAGGTTGAAGTCACGGCTTTTGGAGAGAAGATCTTGTACAGATATTCGATCTCCAGAGTTTCCGGGTTTATCACCTTGTGTAAGGTGGAGATGCTGAAGAAGCCCGGGGATCCGACGCTATCTTCTGGTTTCGAGGGGGGAGGGGCGTCTTTTGGGAGGGTTGTTAATATCGTAGAGGGGACTTCGTCGGTGGGTGAGAGGTTGAAGTATGTTTGATTTAGTGCGTGTGGAGATGTAAAGAGCGTGACGTGCAATGTTACATAAGGAATTTCGTCGGGTGTGCGTTTCAATAGACCTTTCGGGAGATCGATGGAAGAGAATTGGAGGGGTGCGGCGAGGATAACGGTGTCGAAGGGCTCTTCGTTTGTGAGTTCTGCACCGGTGACGGAGTCTGGAGTGCTGGTCTTGATGGAGTACTTGGACTTGGATTTCGAGATGGAGGTTACGGTGGTGTTAAGGAGGGTGGTGGCGGACGAGGCGTTGAGCATTCCAGAGAAGATTTGCCAGTTGCCGCCTTCGATTTGCATTACTCCTTCGATGGCCATGCAGACCATTGTTTCGAGACCGTGGATAAGGTTGAGGTTTTGGCCATAGTTGACTCGGGTGCTTGCTTGGATAATATCGGTTGTGAAAGGGGGGCCAATCTAAGATGGTCAGCAGCTCTCTGATTCTGGAGGCCATAAGACCAACATTATTAGCAGCCAGGTATTGCTCCCCAGTGACTGCAGTCACAGATGTGAGATCCAGGTCCAGAGCTCTGTCAGACAGCGACCTGAACGGAAAGAATGGATACTCATAAAGCTTGCGGAATTTGCCAACGGTGCTCTGCATCAATTTCTGGGTTCGATAAGGCGCCAATCCGTACTTCCAAAGCAACTTGGCGATGTCCCAGTAGTACCATCCACTGTCTTTTTGCTTGTACACAAACTCTTTGCCATCCCAGATACCAAGCATTTCACTGCTTTCTGTTTCGGAATTCTTGGGTCTCAGACCAAACGCTTGGCTCGAGTTCTTCAGAATCGTGTTGACTTCGACAAATATGCTTGCCCCAAGCTCGACAGGCTCGAGTGGGTTTCCATATGCATTGACGGTGGTTGAACGACCTCCTATATAGGATGATCGTTCAAAAACGGTGATGTTAAGTGCGATGCCGGATTCGGCAGCGTATTGTTGTAAATAGTATGCTGTGGAGGATCCAGCCGCTCCAGCTCCTGAAAATTATCAGTTCCTATACATAGTTGGTGAAAACACCATCCTCGAACCCAGAAATCAAGTTCAGTGCATGCCAGGATTCGGGGCTTTTTTGATGTTTGCAATGATTTCATCCCTGCATGTTCAGGCGATGAAAAGAAGCAAAAAGAAGATAATTGTAGGTGTGGGATTTTAATCTTCCACTTGATTTATACTGAAAGTGAGGAGTTGCATAACAGAAATCAACAAAGAGTGGACCAACTCGTCGGCAATTCCTCGCACTGCTGGCGCCGACTTGTGTTACAACGAGCTGGCCCGAACAGCGTGTGGCAAGGCCTGCGAGTAAAGATTGGTTCGATGGAGAACAGCTTCAGCCCCTATCTTGACGCCACCTTGCTTCCCTTTGGGGGTTCTTTACTTCGAGATCCAAGGAGATATTATGAAAATGCCACACTGAAAAAACACGGAATCTCAAATTCCGTATTGAGTTCGATGAAATGATTAGGTTTGACATACCGATGATGGCTACTCGTTTTGCATTTCTATCCAGGTAAACAATGTCCTCAGCGTCAGTAGCGGCGTGAACAGATATGGATGAGAAAGGCCAGAAGCCTTTGCTCTGACCGCAAAGTAAAGTAAAAACGAGCACAAGCACAAGGGTCCAGCCTGAGTTGTACATCTTGGATATGAGTATCTCCTATGATACTGTCGTATGAGATCTGGCCCTCTCCGGACTACTCAGCCTCGTATTTGTATGAGGCGTCTCGGTTGCCGTAGCGGAAGCACGGGGGCCCGTTCAGACCAATTTTTTCGGGACGTCGCGCGCCTCCCATTCGCGTCGACTGGTGAAAAAAGCTTCGAGCTCAGACAAATTTCCGTGACAACATATCAAGGATCCCGAAAACGCAAAAGATTTCTTCGACGATCCCTCTTTACCAAGATGTCTGCCGCGCAGCTTCTGAACCCGAAAGCTGAGTCGAGGGTTCGTCGTTTGGTGCTCTGGAAGAAAATATCTACTGACACTACCTAGAGAAGAGGAGAAGCTCTACGAGTCAACATAAGTGCTGGTGAAGGTCTACAAGATGTCCTGAAATCGAATTTGGGTCCTTTAGGGACGATCAAGATGTGTGTATTTGCTTTGAACCCTTTCTATTCGTAGCTGACAGCTCCAAGGCTTGTTGACGGTGCAGGCGCGGTACGAATATGCTCCCCTCTTCTTAAAGCTTCACATCCTAATATTCGATGCTCTGCAGATTAAACTTACGAAAGATGGAAATGTTCTGTTACGCGAGATGCAAATACAAAATCCTACTGCGGTGATGATTGCGAGAGCTGCTACGGCACAAGACGATATTTGCGGTGATGGGACCACGTCTGTTGTGTTGCTCGTTGGTGAACTTCTGAAGCAGGCAGACAGATACATTTCGGAAGGTTTGCATCCAAGAATTATTACGGACGGCTACGAGATTGCCAAGACGGAGTCTTTGAAGGTGTGTTGGACTTCCTATGCCGTGAGCGGTTGCTAACCACCCCGCCCAGTTTCTGAATACATTCAAGTTGGAACGAGAGGTAGACCGTGAACTGTTGTTAAGCGTTGCACGCACCTCGCTCTCGACAAAGCTCAACCACACCCTTGCTGAGAAGCTCACCCCCGACATCGTCGACGCCGTTCTAGCTATCTACCAAGCACCCGCGAAGCCCGACTTACACATGATCGAAATCATGAAGATGCAACATCGAACTGCCTCCGAGACCCAGCTCATTCGAGGTCTAGCATTAGACCACGGTGCCAGACATCCTGATATGCCGAAGAGAGTGGAGAACGCATTTATCTTGAGTTTGAACGTCAGCTTAGAGTATGAGAAGTCCGAAATCAACTCTGGTTTCTACTATTCGAGTGCAGAACAACGAGACAAACTGGTTGAAAGCGAGCGTAGATTCGTGGACGAGAAGCTACGGAAGATTGTGGAACTGAAGAAGGAGGTTTGCGGCAACGATCCGAAGAAGGGATTTGTGATCATCAACCAAAAGGGAATCGACCCACTCTCACTTGATGTTTTAGTCAAGAACGGCATTTTTGCTCTGAGACGAGCAAAGAGACGGAATATGGAGAGATTGCAACTGATCTGCGGTGGCACTGCACAAAACAGCGTGGATGATTTGACACCTGATATTTTGGGATGGGCAGGATTGGTGTATGAGCATCAACTCGGGGAGGAGAAGTACACGTTCATCGAAGATGTCAAGGAGCCAAAGTCCGTGACTATCCTCATCAAAGGCCCAAATCAGCATACCATCACACAGATTAGTGATGCAGTTCGCGATGGTCTCCGAAGTGTCTACAACATGATTGTCGATAAGAGCGTGGTTCCAGGCGCAGGAGCTTTCCAGGTCGCTTGTGCAGCACATCTGAACAGCGACGCTTTCAGCAAGACTGTCAAGGGAAAGGCAAAGTGGGGCGTTCAGGCATTTGCAGATGCTCTTTTGATTATTCCAAAGACGCTGGCAGCAAATGCCGGCCATGATGTTCAAGACGCACGTAAGTATTTCTGCCCTTTTCAACTTTGTGGCTCTGACATTCTTTAGTTGCAACTCTCCAAGATGAGCATAGGGAGGGCAACGTCGTTGGTCTTGATTTGAAGACTGGCGAGTCAATGGATCCTGTACTTGAGGGCGTCTACGATTCATTCCGTGTCCTTAGAAATGCGATTGCTTCGAGTTCTGGCATTGCTTCAAATCTCCTTCTCTGCGACGAGATGCTCAAGGCACGACAGATGGGTAGACAAGGTGGACCCGGCCCTGGAATGGATGAGTAGTTCGGTTGATTAGGACTGCGGTACTTGATCTTTGTACGACGTCACTTGGGGGCGTGGAAGTTATCTCCGGCGATTTTGGTTTGATGTAACATCGCAAATGTACAACACTCAGCCATGGGAAAAGAGGCGTCTGCAGCGGATGAATAGATAGCATTCAGTCACGAAATTAAAAGAACGTAAAAATGGGCTTCAAAGATTTTCCGTCAGAAGTGTCCAGATGTCCCGATGCTACATATTTGCATCTGCACCTGAACCCCTCCTTTTGAAAGGAGTGAAGTATGCCGTGCCGAGTGTGCCTAATATGCGCAACTGCTACTGCACCTCCTTTTTGCCAGTAAGCCAAGAAATCAATAGGTCGAAGTTCGAACATTTATGCGAGGTCTATTGGCCTATTTTTGGGGCCGTCCCGCTCCTGAGGCCTGTAGGCCCGAGTATGCTTAAATTTGCGGCTGGGCGTTTAGCTCGAAATGGTGGATAAAGGGGGAGCAGGTGAACTGTTTCGGGGCGACGGCAATGACGGTTTGACCCCTCGCTACTCCAATTCCTAGAGGAGTTATGGGTTTACACGACGTCTCCAGAGCTGACTCAGAGCGAGTACTGTAGGAGATCTGCTTCTGTGCGTAAAAATCCTACTGTATCCACTTCTCTGTCCCGACTCCCGATTTGTGTTCCTTTCCAAACTTCCAAAGTCTCCTAACACGGCATGCTGGGGCATGACATCCTCCCGCTCTCAGCCAGTCAGTGCCTCCCATGCAAGCCCAGCAGCTCAATGCGGTTTAGCCCTCCTACAATTGTTCCACAAAGGAGAAGTTCAGCCGAATCCTTTCCACACAGCCCCTGTAGCGTGGAGCTTGAGGGAGTCCAGGGCCGACATACTAGTACAGTACTGTACCGTATCCTAACCCTGACGGGAATCAGATCCAGAGATTCCCAGACCCGCCTTGAACCCGCTCACAGGTGGCTGCTTCACCTCGGAATTTCATCGTGGCCAGATCTGTTGCTTCTGCTATTCATGACCGAATCCTCCTCTCGATGAGTGTGCGCACCGATTGAATTGCCAATATCCAGCTGGAAAATGCTGCTGCGGCCGTCAAAACATCGTTGATGACTCGGTGTCGCTTGCTGCGCTTCCTCAATTCCCTCGTCTCGCCGCCCTCGCGTGGGCAACGAAGCATCTCAAGATGCTACGGTACCGGCGATACCGTGTCTTCCTGATCTTTGCGGTTATCCTTACACTCGTTATTGTTCGATTAAGGCACACGAGGGACTGGGCGCAGTATCAATCGTTTGCGGGCTTGGATGACAATCCTTCACAGGAAATCAATAATGGCGGATCGTCTCCAGCCAACACCACTCCTCCCGCAAGGAACGAGAAGACAAAAGAGATACCAGAGCCCAAGACACAGCAAGAAAAGCCCTTGCCAACGCCAACGCCGAAACCCGAAGATGTCGTTTCCTCTTCGCCAGTTGCGCCCATTGTCAAGCCGACCCCTGAATCGGTCCCTCAGATCAAGCTGCCAGACAGAATTCTACAGCCCCCGACCAAGGTCTCTATGGATGAGGAGGAGCTTGAACTACATCCAGTAGCCCCGCCTGGCAGACAAGAATTACCGACATGGTCTGCAGTGCCTACGACCATACACTGGGAAAAACCGGTGGAGCATTTCCCGGTACCAACGGAGTCTATCATCCACCTACCAACAGGCGCTCCTAAGAAAATACCAAAGATTCAGCATGCGTTCAACGACGAGACGCCGACTGCGAAAATTAACCGCGAAAAGAGACAAGCGAAGGTTAAGGAGGAGTTTCAGAAGGCTTGGAACGGATACAGAAAACATGCATGGATGCACGACGAATTATCACCCGTCACTGGTAATTTCCGTGATCCTTTCTGTGGATGGGCTGCGACTTTGGTGGACGGCCTGGATACATTGTGGATTATGGGTTTGGAGAACGAGTTTGAGGAAGCGGCCAAGGCCGTTGACCTGATCGATTTTACTACCACTCCACGCCATGATATACCAATGTTTGAGACGACGATAAGATATTTGGGAGGTCTTTTGGCTGCATATGATGTTAGTGGTGGGAAGTATCCGAATCTACTGACCAAGGCTACGGAATTGGGGGAGATCTTAATGGGGGCTTTCGACACTCCAAACCGGATGCCAGTTTTGTATTACAGATGGAAGCCAACATTTGCATCACAACCTCACCGAGCAGACCAGAGGTCAAATCTTGCGGAGCTTGGATCTCTGTCAATGGAGTTCACGAGATTATCTCAGTTGACCAAGGATCCGCGGTATTACGATGCTGTTGCTCGAATCACTCTGGCGCTGTCTGATTGGCAAGACCGTGGCACTCAACTCCCAGGTGTCTTCCCTGACAATGTCGACGCATCAGGTTGCAACAGAACTGCACCAATCCAACTTCCTCTGTCTGTTCCTGCTGAGGCAAAGATAACCCCATCAAAAGACTCGGAGGAACCCGTCGGATTCCAGCCTATCAATCCGGACAATGTGAAAGAACCGAAACCAAGGAAAAAGAAGACATACGGGGAAAAGCCTGGTGATCATATGTTGGAGGTGCAGGTATTGCCAGGGGAGCCGAGCAAGGCCCAAATTCTTGGTTGGGCCGATGATTTACCTATTAAAGAGAACCAGAAGAAGGTTGCGAAAAGAGACGTAGATGTGTCCCCAAATGCCACTCCTACAATTCCAGACGTAACTACTCCAGATCTCCCTGTTGATAGCATTACTGGACTGCCACTCGATATTCCAGCTGCCAAAGACGCGGTTGGAAATTCTGTTGGAGACTGGGATTGCGTCCCTCAGGGTCTAGAGCCTTCAAACCCAGGGAGGGGCAAGTTTTCTATGGGAGGTGGACAAGACTCTACTTACGAGTACTTTCCAAAAGTTGGTCTACCTTTCAAACCTTTATATACACGACTAATAATCTCCTAGGAATACCTTCTTCTAGGTGGTCTTGACGAGACGTATCGAAAGATGTATCTCAAAACCATTGATGCAGTCCGGAAGTGGATGCTCTACAGGCCTATGGTTCCTGATAACCGTGATATCTTGTTTTCTGGAGCAGTGACGACCAGGGGTGACCCTGATACTGATCTCACGCTGAGTGCTGATGTCGAGCACCTTACTTGCTTCATTGGTGGTATGGTTGGAATGTCAGCCAAGATCTTTGGTATCGAAGGAGATCTAGAGATTGCGAAGAAGCTGGCTGATGGCTGTGTCTGGGCTTATGAATCAACAGCTACGGGAATAATGCCTGAAGGTGCAACCGTCATGCCTTGTGAGAGTTCTGAGCACTGTGTCTGGAATGAGACTATGTACTGGGATATCCTGGACCCCACAGGACCGCAAAGGGACGCGAATGTGAAGGAATACCTTGTGAACAAGGCAGCTCGCGAAGCAGAGGAAAAGGCGCAAAGAGAGGCAGAAGAAGCAGCACTCAAGGCAGAAGCTGAAAGAACCGATGTCGAGATCAGATCTAGCAATACCACCAAAACCACCAAATTTACGGCGCATGAAGATATTCCGGACCACATCTTGGACGAACTTCCCGATCATCCCGGCAGTGCAGCTTTGAAGAACGAGGACCCAGTCTCGCTGCACAAACGTCAGACTGGGAGCTCCCCGAAATTGGAAGTCCCCAAACCTGTTACTCATGACTTCCAGGGCGGCGTTGCTCCAGCAAAGGCAGCGTCATCTCAGGAGGCGGACATTGATACCATCTTGCCACCGACGCCGAAGACCAAGTTCGAGCAGAAGTCCGAGCACACCGAATCAGAACTAGCAGCCGTGGCTGAACTTGGTCGACCAGTCTCAAGTATCCCAGTGCATCCCCACCAAGTACCGGGCCATGTCGTCCAGACCCAGCAGGTCTTCTACGAACCTATTAAGCCTCTTTCCCACAAAGAATACATCGAGCAAAGAATTCAGATGGAAAACCTACCCCCGGGATTCGCCACCATCAAATCCCGAAAATACATCCTCAGGTTAGAAAAACCCTTCCCCTTCTCTCATTTCTCCTCTTTCTAACGATACCACAGACCCGAAGCCATCGAGTCGGTCTGGTACATGTACCGCATCACCGGCGACGAGAAGTGGCAGGACAAAGGCTGGCGCATGTTCGAGGCCATCATCAACGCCACGTCGACCGAGTACGGCCACTCGGCCATCTACGACGTCCTCGACGAAAAAGACAACATCCTAATCGACGAGATGGAATCCTTCTGGTTGGCTGAAACCCTCAAGTATTTCTACCTGCTGTACTCGACGCCCGATGTCATTAGTCTCGACGAGTGGGTGTTGAATACCGAGGCGCATCCGTTCAGACGGCCTGGCACTTAGAGAAATGTATTCTAGGAATTTGAATTGGGATGGGAAGTGGGGTGTTGGAGGAGTTTTTCGGTTCCGCGGTCCCTTGATGCCTTTCTTCTTGCGCTATTTTGAGCTTTCGAGCTGCTTGAAAAGGGGGTTGAATTCGGGTTGGTGGGGTAGAAACGATGCATGCATTGACGGCGTATAACTTTTTTCTTGGGTAAACAGTAAGTTGAACGCATCGTAGGGGAAAATAGAATTATATAAGGCGTTTTCGTCTTTGTATGTCTTACTGGGGTGTGAGGTATGCTGGTACCATTTTTGTTCTTTTTTTTTTTCATTCTCTTTTTTCTCTTTTTTTTTTGGTTTGGGGCGGAGGTGAGATGCGATGAGGTGGGCTTTCGAAGGTTGAGAAATGAGAAGTGTTTAGGAAGGAATTTTTGTAAGATGTGCTGGTGTTGTTTTCTGATCCTTCAGATGGATTGAATTTTCTCTCTTTTTTTCTTCTTTTTTTTTTGGGAGTGAAATAGAAGATGGCTGTTACAAGTGCTGCACTTCTACGCAGTTCAGGTGGATGGTGGTCCGAAGTGAATTGCTTTTGAAACCACGAGGAGTGCGCATTGCTTTCAGATCTCTGGAAAGGCAGAGTTCTGTCTTTCAATATGAACACTGTTTGGTGTTCAGGCTGTGGTTTGGTAATTCAAGTGGATTGCTTCTAGGATCATGGGGCAGACTTCTGTTCGTTCAAGGTGAACGCTGTCAGGCGTTCAGCCTGTGGTTTGGCTGAGGGAAGTAGGTTGTTCTTGCCGTGCTTCAAGGGACGAGGCTATTCATTCGAGTGAACAGGTTTTCGGAGAAGACCCGGCTAACATTGTCTTTTGCATCCTCGATTATGTTGTCTCTTGTCTCCTATCGTCTTGAATTCATCCTCAACTCACGATCTTCGTTCCTCCGCTATTGAACGAGTGCTACATCACAAAGTCTTAAAATTGCTGCTGCTATTCAACCGCAAGGAAAGGAGCTGGATTGGAATACTGTATTAAGCATGCTTCTATAATGATTAGCAGCACAATCTTCGGATCTTCGGCTCTTGGGCTCGAGCACCAGAAGCTTTGACGCAAAACTATTTATTGATATTTTGGGAAGCTGGCAATATGAGGTATGGGGAGGCTCTTGCTCTGCGGCTCGAAGAGTAATTCAAGGGTCTTAGAGAGGGTGGGCTTGAGTTCAGGGATGCAGAATGGAAAAACTCGGATCGAAGCATTCGCAATTCGCCTGAGAGATATGGTCTGTCTGGGGAAGGCTGGAATGGAGAGCGCCAATCTGTTGCACCACATTAGTTAGCGGACCTGCTATGCAATCTATACAGTTTACGAGGTCTTTATCTTGCGTTCGAAATACGTAGCGTGAAAACGTGGGAGCTTGAAGGAGCTGAAGGAGCAGCCTTGCAGCAGTATCTATGTATAGCCGTTCTTGCACGACTGCAGCTGCAAGCTCCCATGGTAGTACGGTCCCTCCCAGCTGCCAAGACACGATAAAGACTGCCTGCTATCTCTCTTTCGTGCTTCGTCGCTCTGACTCAAACAAGGCTGAGCGTGCTTAACCGAGTCCCGACATATCTGAAAAATATGGTATCACACGTACGACATTGATGCGAAGATTTTTAGGTCTTTGTACCTCCTGGCGGCAGGCCACCTCCCTCTACCATAAACTCCTTCCAGACACCTATGAAGAAGCTTTAATTAATCAGATTAATAAGCTTACTGTTCGGGGAATCCCTCCTACAACCCATATTGTCAAGAACCACGATACGCACCCCGATCATAATGGTACCTTTCATGGTGCTCAAGACCAGTTTCATTCCAATTGTGTCTGCAGCCGCAACATGCTATTACACCGATGGCTCTGCAGATAACAGTGACGACCAACTAGCCTGTGATCCCACAGCAACGGTCAGTGCTTGCTGTGGCCAGACTGACTACTGCCTCTCCAACGGCCTATGCCTCGACGCTGGAGCCAACAGCCTGCTTGCAGTCCAAGGCTGCACAGATCCAAAATGGAGTTCTCCATGCCACGCATATTGTCCTTGTTAGTCCCCTCATGAAATCTCCACTGTCCTTCCTTCACCAGTATTAATTTTTCAGCTGAAATCCAGCTGGGCGACACCATGTACCCGTGTGCCAATACCGAGCCCGCAAGTGGTGGCTCCGTGGAGTTCTGCTGCGGACATGAGGCGACTAATGTCTCTACCTGCTGTGCAAATGGCGGAGCGTTCTCGGTCCCTGTTGGCACAGATTGTTTTGAGACCGTATCAGCTTTCGAGTTATTTGGCAACTTCGACATCCAGTAGTGCAGCCAGGGTGTCTACTCCGTCTACTTCTTATTCAACTTTATCTACTTCGTCCAGTTCCTCTGGCCAGTCAATTCAAGTAAGCTTCGAGAATAAAAAGTCTCTAGCTATAGGTCTTGGTGTTGGTCTCGGTGTTGGAATCCCGTTCTTGTTGCTGTTAAGCGCACTGGTGTTCCTTGGACTTCAGCTGAAAAGGCAGAATAAGGATCGAGCGACGCCTGGTGGTGCACCGCCCATGGTCAGTGAGGGACTGCCAATGACTGATTCATATCCTCATGTTGTAGAGTTTGCGGAGAGACAGAAATTGGGGGTGAGGAATGAGTTGGATTCACAGAGAACGGGGTTGAGGGGTGAGTTGGATTCTCAGAATCAGCAGGTGTATGAGGTGCCGAATCAAGGGAATCGTTGAACGCTGGGCAGGGGAGGGAGATAGCTTGGCTGTTATTTGAAAACGAGGCAGAGTGAAGAATGAAGCGGTAAATTGGACTCTTTTCAAATAGGTAAGCTATCTGCTTTGTGAGTTGTGAATGTCTCCAGCTCCCTTGAACTTCTCGCTTATTTGCACCAGAACACTTCAAAATATGAAGCTCTCGACAGTAGATGTAAATTGTATGGTTAACTAGCAGCTATTTCCACTATCTCTTTATTTTCGTTCTCTTATTCTTGTGGGTCCGAGTACAATGCAACTGTGGTCTCAAATCTTGGAAGTTTTGTGATGTTGTTAAGCTAGGGACGCAGATGGGAACCATTCAGCCACCCTCTAACTCCTAGCATCTTATTTCATCATCTCGTCAATCATAAATACCTCCACCATCTTAAAAAACCCTTACGCCAGCCTTCTGATTTGTAGCATTGTAGCACCTCAAGGTTACACATTCTCTTGTACAGCAGTCTACTTCCCCCACCGTCTGGTCTCTTACCCCGCATAATCACGGCCCAATCCAACCAAATAGAATCAACTCCCGTAGCCTTCCCTTTGTGCCTTTGCCCGCGCGGCTTGCTTCTCCATATCGATTTCCCAATTGCCACTCTCGTCCTTCTTCATAGGTCTATGATTCTGCTCCCCGCTGCCTTCTTCGTACTTTGTTGCTGTCCCGCCAGTAATCCATTGGATTAATACCATGCAGCTGCGGATTCCGCACATCTTGCTTTCTTGATTCTTATCTTTTGCGGGTGCGTAAGGTCCGGTGTGGGATTTGAAGGTTCGAACTAGTTTGCTTCGGTGATGCGGCTTGGCTTGGCTTATTGTTTATGGTAGATGAGGGAGGATCTCGAAGTCGGGAAGCGGGGCAGACGTTGTCAAGCTTATGGTATTCTAATTGTAAGAACAGATTGATCGATGACAAGCTATTTATTGCAGAAAGAAGAGAGGCATTTGCTTTCAGAGGCTGTGAGGTCGTGGTCGTGGTCCTGGTTTCAAGTTTGGTTGCAACAAGCGATATTGTAGCCTTGGCAAGTCCCCCATGTGTGCACCGGTGGGCTGAGTTTACCCCTGAATTAGGCGAGGGCTGTGCAAGCGGGGGGGCCTGATTTGGAACGTACCCCTCATCTCCAATCAGAATACATCACAGTTAAGGCTTCCAGAGCAAAGGTATGTCACGTTTCTAGCGCCCCGGGTAATCTTCAAAATGTCTTATCCCTAAACTTCCAATCTGATTTGTTCCAAATTTTACCACGATCTCGAGGTCTCGAAGTGTTCGGTTCAAATTAGGCAAGTGATTTTCGGGACTGTGCGAAACTAAACCCCTTTATTATGGAATCAATTAATGCATATTTGCTGGGGACTCCCTTTGCCGACTTTGGAATCACTGGCTTGGCGAGGAGGAGTAAAAGCAGAGGCAATGCTAAGGACGGCGCTGATAGAAACAAAAACCTTCATAAAGTACAGACGACAAGGACCCAGGTCTGAACTCTTATGGAGAATAAATGGAGAGTAACAAAGGAGGAGAGGCTAAGTTCTTCAGGAGAAAAGAATATTAGAATCGAGACAGCTGAGCATATTTGTGTCTGGATGCAATGAGAATGGTGAATTGCTCGAAATTTCACTCGTGCTTGTACATATGCTTAGTCAACCACATAGTTGTCAAAGTAAAAACACCCCCCTATTACATGCTGGCTTTCGGCCTACAACAATTATCTAGTCACCTGTTGAAAAAGAATTCTCCGAGAAGCATTTCAGGGGATCTGAAACACATGCGGGTACTGTACTGCATGTGACTAGGCTTTACTCACAAAGTCGCAGGGTTTTGGATATGTGAAAATTTGGCGATAGGCTGGGAGCAACCTACAAAGCCTAATGGCAGTGTAAGTATTTGAAGGAGCGTACATAAAGTACAATTGCTCGGTGCTGCACTAAACAAAAACAAAAGCCAAACGACCTTCAATATTTACAGCTTTGATATTGAAAAGATTTGGAGTCAAACTTTCTTGGAGATGGGCTAGAAATCGTGAACTGTGACTCCCGATCCTTTCTCGTGCTAGGCTTCCGAGTAACCGAAATGTTCAAAACTACCTAGGTAAACTTAGCCACAACAACACCAAAATTTGAAGAAAGCAACATTATTTTCGCATTTCCTGGATTTTCTTTTGGGGGTTCAATAAAAAAAATAGAACACAAATGTGTCGCGGTATTGAACCACACCCGATTTGAACGGATAACCTTTCGATCTGGAGTCGAACGCGCTACCGTTGCGCCAGCGGTCCTGGTTTCGATTACCTAGGTATTCTTTAAAATCTGTAAAGTTTCAGAAATTCTGGACATTGTGAGAAAAAGAACCTCAATTTTTGGTATTCCGAGAACGGGTTTAAGCATTTGGCTAGTAAAGCCTTTCCAGCACTCGCTCAGTTGCGCTTATCCTGCTTGCTGAACAAACAGGAGCTTCTCCGTTCCGGCATTACTAATGATGTTATAATCCTCATAATCAACCCTCGCGGAATAGCCCGCCGTACCTTACATCTGAAATCGAACCAGCTTTGGAGTCTAGAGTACTAGCGTCCATTGAGAAGTCTCCCGGAACTGCACCGTTCAACATTCCGAGATAAATCTCACTTCATGGTCTTTAAATATTAAAGCTTACCCACGTATCCTCTTGCTTCGGTCTGCAGACCAACTAACTTTCTAACCTAGCAAATTCCCAGACATCGCATGCAACTCAGCAATCGCACATCCGCGGCACTTCTCTCCGCAGCCAAATTGTTCCAGTTCCCCATCTTCGCCCTCAACCAAAGCTCTTCTTACTCCTCCTCTGCCATGGGTCGCGCACCCGTCATCGCGGTCTGTCACGGCGGCGGCCCTATGCCAGTGATGAATGATCCTGGGCACGCCGAGCTGATCAAATCTATGACAACCAAAGTCCCTTCTGTGCTTGGCCTAGGTACTTCTTCTGCCCCGCGGGCTATCGTACTCGTCACTGCGCACTGGACCGAGCGCCGACCTACCATCAGCAATGGGAAGAAACACAAATTATATTATGATTACGGCGGCTTCCCACCGGAGACATATAGATTGAAGTATGATGCGCCTGGGAGCCCCGAGGTCGCGGCAGAGGTGTACGAGGCGCTAGAGAAGGCGGGGTTACAACCAGAAATGGACGGGGAGAGAGGTACGTCTACTAACATTCCCCGAATCATGCCGTCTTATAAAAATGTGGAAGCCAAGATGGATGCTAATGAGGACAAATAACAGGCTGGGACCACGGCGTTTTCGTCCCTATGTTACTCATCAATCCCAAAGCCGACATCCCAATCGTTCAGCTCTCTGTCATGGCCTCCGATTCCCCAGCGCAACACTACGCAATGGGCCGCGCATTAGAGCCTCTCCGTGATTCGGGTATTGCGATCCTTGGCTCCGGCATGCCGACATTTCATAATCTGCGGTTGATGTTCTCGGGTGCGGCAAATGATGACGGAATCAAGAGACGGAATAAGGAGTGGAGTGATAGACTCACAGCGACAGTTACAAAGGAGGATAGCGAAGAGAGGGGTAAGTTGCTTGAAAGCTGGAGGGAGTGGGTTGGTGCCAAAGAGGCGCATCCTCAAGGCGGGGTAGAGCACTTTTTACCTTTGGTGGTTTGTGCTGGTGCTGCAGGGGACAGCAAGGGGGAGGCTTATGCAGACGAGCTGATGGGCGCTAAGCACTATACATATTACTGGAAATGAAAAGCAATAAATAGCCTTGCAAAAGAAACATCATTCACTCGATCTTATGCAGAAGCCAGAGTTGAAGAAGAGAGTAACGCATTCTCTTAAAATTGAGGTACGAGAACCCTACAAGAGCGGTGGCAGACACCTCCCTTAGCGACAGGTTAAAATGTTAAAGACACGTTGATAATGGTATGGCTTCTGAGTATATCATCTTTGATTCAATGTATGGTTAGTTACTGCCTTCAGCATGATTCGAGGGAGCGAATACATTCTTCTCATTTTCCTGAAGCTGTTATTGGTCACAATTGGAACTGCGCTTTCGTCATTCAATTTCTAATCTCATAGTCCAATTTCGGGAACAAAGAGCCGCAGTCGCCAAAATTTCCACTCTCAAATTAATAGATAATTCAACAGACAGGAGAAAGCAAGGGAACTTACCTCACTAGCTCACGTGATTGAGAAAAGGGGTCATTCGCCAAATCTCGCCAACCCTTGACGAGGTGCAAGATCATATATCCCAATACTACACTTCGGAGAGGTGCTAAGCCCTTACCAAAAAGGAGAGGCTCTCAGGTAGGGGTTTTGACGTTTCTTGCCTAAGGTGATTACTGAGTCTCTCATGAGGCAGATTGGTTGGATCTCAGCCTCATGCACAATAACCTAAGCATTTGGAATTGCGCCTGCAACTCCGCCCCGCGCAGCCTTGTCCGTTGATCACACAACCTTCTCTTTCTTCTTCCTTCTCCCTCTCCTCGAAACTGACAAAAAACATGGATATCATATCATCAGCTTCAGCGGTGGTTGGACTCGTCTTCAGCTTCGCAACAGCGGCCAAGACGTGCAATGCTGTCCGGGGCCGATACAAGGCTGCCGCTTTAACGCTTGACAGCATGAGGCAGGAGCTGGAGATGTTGCAGGCAGCTTTGCAGCAACTTGCGAACTTGATGATGCACGATGCCTCGGCACTCACCTCGCAATGGGATACGGATCAATCTTTGTCTGGTACCTTCGCGCGCTCGATGAAAGGCTTTGAGCGCACCATCAAAGGGATCCAGGCAGAGCTTGACAGATTGAAGTCCGAGAAGGAGGTGCTTGGACGGCTTGACAAAGCCAAGGTCGTTTGGAACGAGGATGGGATGCGAGAGCATCTGAGCAGGCTTAGAAGTCAAGCTGCAGCGTTGCAACTGTTGCTTCAAGTCCTCCAGACGTGAGTATCCTTGCTGCGTTCTCTTTTAGACCAAAAAGACTGAGGTTTTCTAGTGGCGCAGTGTCTGAAGTCAAAAAGCATGTCAGGAATCTGGAAGCCGCTCTCGCCCACGCTGCAGTTGCTTCCACTAGTGACAACTCTGACATGAATGGAAATTCAATTTTGACTCCCCCCATTTTCGCGAACGATCAAGAAGACCTGCTGGACTTGGCATGGTCAGAGAAGAACTCGGAAAATGGTTCCCCTGCTCAAGTACTTCAATCTGCTTACCTGGATCTTCTCCGAGAAGAATTTACTGCCGACCTTGAGGATACGCTGGAAACCAGCAGCAGTTCAAGTAATTATTCAACTAGTTCCGAGACCGAAACGAGCGACCCATTTCAAGACTCCACAAATCAACCTGCTTCACAACCATCCAACGAAAAGGAACAGGTCGAATGTGAGGTTGAGCCGGAGCCTCCGCAAGCAGCCCCGATGCTGTCAAAAACAACCACCGTTCGGGCTTTTACGCTAGTGCAGGCAGTTATTAGAGGAGATCTTGAAGAGGTCACAGATCTACTCGACAATGGCTGTGATATTGAGACTGTGGAGCCTGAGAACGAAAGAAATGGACTAATGTATGCGGCAATTCTAAATCATTCCGAAATCATGCAATTGCTTCTTGACAGAGGTGCAAATATTGCCGCTCAAGACAGAGCCGACAGAACAGCTTTGCACTTTGCAGCATCAGAAGGGTCTTGTACGTGAAAGAACTCAGAATGAATGATCTCTGGCTTAAATAATCAGGAGCTGACACTATCTAGACCGATGCACTCAGCTTCTTCTCTCTTTCGGTGCTCCTGTCGAGAAGTACGATAAGTTTCATGACGTTCCTCTGCAACTAGCTGTCAGGCATGGGAAAACAAATATTGCAAAGTTGCTCTTGCCGCATTACTCGGATCCTCTCGCCTTAAAAAGCTGTCATTACCGGAATGTACTGCATATAGCCGCAAGATTTGCCGGACTTGATATGGTTAAGCTTATATGCAATCACATCCGAATTATCGAACATGTTAAGAACTGCGGTGTTAAAGGCGCAGCGATTCCTAAATCTGGTCCATGCTGCTCGTGTCCCGCAATTTATCCGCACCTCGAAGATGCAGATAGATCTGGAGATACAGCCCTAGGTCTCAGTGTCATGTGTGGGACCGCAGAGGTGGTGGCTTTTCTGCTGCGGTGTTCTAAACCGCTTGCTGACATGCCAATGTTACACACATATGTGCTCAAACCCAAAATGGTCTTTGGCGAAGAGCGTATTCCCTGGAATAGGCCCATTCATTGCGCAATTAGAAATGAGAAGAGATCTGGCGACAAGCTTAAAGTCCTTATCGACGGAGGCGCTGACGTAAATGCAGTTGACAGTCGGGGAAGAACACCACTCATGGTGGCGAAGGAGTGCGGTAACTCAGAGGCCATTGACTTTCTACAAAGTCGTACAACTTTATCCAAACGACGGCGGAACAAACGTTAGAAACCCGCGGGCTCTCGCGGGTGACTTCCAGTAAAATCACCGTGTTGTATCTGCCATACTTAAGGCTCCAACTCTCTTTCGGTGATGAATAAATGAGACGTCGTAGATGTTGCGAGGCGAAGCAATTGCTCTCGGGTGCCAAAGCAGGGCAGACAAGGTGGATTTTCACATGAATGGAACGTTCTTCAGAGTTTTCAACAAGAGGAAACGAAGGCGCACTCCAGCTCGTCACGCCAGAGACGTAAATGAGTTCCCCTAACTCGGTCACCTACCCGTTCTTTCCGACTTCTCTACGCCAATCAGACGCTATTCCTGGATAAAGGGCCTCGACACGCACAATCATGCCTGGAATCTGGAACCGCAATATAAAACTCCACCTTATCCTGCTTCCAAAGCAGTCAACAGGCGCCAGTCATGCGCGGAAGACGAAATTGCACCCGACCGCCATCTACACTGGTTCGACAACTCGTGTACAAGCAACAGTCGCCCCAGAAAACTTGCTCAGCCCTTTTCCTAAGCTAACGGAAAGGGGATCTCTTTGATGCTGCTTCTATGTTATCTTTCCGGACTTTGCATATTTCACGTGATGTAAGTCATCTAGCCAGCCTGGAAAGATAATAGCAGGAAATTCATCATCGACAGTGCTAAGCAATTCTTCAGGCACGTCGTTGGGAGTTCGGAAACTCTTGCATTAAGACTCTTCAATCTCGAGTACTTCTCAGATATCCAAAAATTGAGGTAGAAAGCTTTCTCCTTTTTTTCGCCACCTCGCGTGGAATCCGATCAAGTATTTACCCAGAACTCCTCGCCAGGGACGGTAGTTTGGAATTAAGAAGTATCAGACGATAGATAGTAAATACCTTTCGGTCCTAGTTTTCGCCGGGCAGGTCAAGCAATATATAACGTCCAATGACGTTTAATGATGGTACCATGTACTGTACATCATCCAGTCTGAGATTCCTAGCCAGAAACATGACTCTGACGGTAACGGTACACAAAAGCCATGAAATTGTAAAGATGAAGTAACTCTCAAATAAAAGCAACGATGCATTCAAACTACACCAATGCGGCTGAACGCTCTCTGGCCCACTTCCAAGACTGCTGGCGGGTAAAGGGGGTGTGATCTAGTCACGTGACAATAACCAAGCCCCTATTCAATCACTTGACCATATCCAATCCAGGCCGTCCACAAATAAAGAATGACCTATCTACCAAAGATCATAGGGGTATAGAATACCTCTCTAAAGCGCTACAGACATCGAACCCAGTATTTCCCTCTACAAAAGGCATTCCTCAGCGTCGGTTACCGAGAAAATGGGGGCTTACTACCATCTGCTCACAACCAGAAGACTCAAACAAAGCATCGGCCCCATCCCCAGATCCTCCCTCTACATGCCATCACTTACAGAATGAGTAATCAAATACGCTGACACATACTCGATCCCTCCTCGAGAAAGATAATCCGTCGATCACAAGAACCCTGTATGTTGATCCCTTCTCCAAACAAAAGCCCCGATTTATCACGACGATCCAATCCAGGATCTCCTCCCTGTGGCTCGACTCGACTCCCCTCACCATTGTGGCTGTGACGCTCATCCATGTCCCTTCTGCTCCTCTCTAACTCGTGGATCCATCCAGCTCCTGTCATGCAGCAGCTAGCTCCTCACTCGCCACAGCTGCACGTGGACTCTCCCCTCTTCCACCCCACCTTCCCTTGAATCCCTTCTTTTCCCTCGCTGCTGTATTAGCTCTTGGCAGCGTCGAGCCACACCTCCACTTCCTCCTCGCGCTACTGTACTGACCGTCCAGTCCCACCATCCGGATGGCAAGCTGCAATGCCATGCCATGCCATGCCATGCACCAGCCATCCATCTAGCACTTCTACACACAGGACGCTTACAGCACCCCGGAGGTAAGTCCAGTGACCAGACCTCCCAATGATAGGGCAGCGGGATCCATGACGGGGTGGAGCAGCGTGCCTGGCAGATCAGATCAGATCACTTGCTTGCTGACAGACGGCGTGCGTGCGTGCATCTCGGTCGGCGTCCCGAGGACGGACGGACGTAAAGCAGCGTCCGTACCCTTTGTACAGAAGATACGTCAAGTGTGGCATGCTTTCGGAAGGAGTGAGCGGTGGATTGGTGGTGATAGCATACCGTAGCATAGGTAGCGGGCGGGTTAAGGGGCCAGTACCAGCCGAGACCCGATCGGGATGCTTGAATATTGAGTTTTTCTTAAGCCTCGATTGAGCCCCGTCATCCGTTGTAGGGAAAGCGGTTGACAGGAACTCCTGTTGCTATCATTAGAACGATCATTTGGACCCCGTTCGTGTGTGCCTCCCGTTCCGTCACCCGTGCATTCGGAATCCGTCTTCTGGTCCTTAAGCGAGGGGAACCTACGACAGCACTCGCCACTCCTAGACCGCATCCGGCTGCAATCGGCGGTCGATCCTGTGGCTGGTGTCGACGCACCCAGAGCCGATCTTCTGTTTCGGGGTGCGCGGGAGCCCTATCGATGTTATTTTTCTATGGATTGAGGGAGAGATTGGCGTGCTTGCGTGGAGTTCATGGGTGGTGTAGGGCGGAAGTATGATCTAGACTCAGGGGAAGTGAGGGGAAAGGCCCTGAACAGCTGAGCCACCTTCTCAGGAACGAGAGGAGAGATTAGGAAGGGGGAGGAGGGGCGAATGCTGTAATAGGAGCGTCGAATTTGTCTTGGCATGTTTGACGTTGCCGTTGATGTTAGTTCAGCCTCCGAGCTGCACTGGTACACGTCAAACGTCGTCGAGCGCCTAAGCTCGGCCAAACACATTTCGAGGGCAAGGAAAACAATCGAGGAGCTGAATCAATCGAGAAATGTACATCATGAGTTGGAGGCTTGAGCGTGAATCATTTGATCCATTTGTGATTTGTGAGCTAGGGCAGAGCTGCTCCTCGACATGTGGCTCTGCAGCCAGAAACCAAAAGACGCCAATGTACCATCACCTTGCCTCCAGCGGCCCTTTGTAGAATCCCGCTCCTCTGTAACAGCAAAAGAAAGTCTTCGTGTGCGTCGTCGCGCCATATATAATATCTTCGTCAAATCCTGTGTACGTCACTCCTTAAGAGCTAGAAATGAATGAAACACAGCCAAAGCTGCAAAGTATGTTCGAGAATGGTGTAAAAAAAAAGCAACGTCCCAAGTAAATCCTTCCCGGTACAAGATCTCGGCGCACACATGTATGAAATCGCCTTTCCATGCTAGCCCTCTACACGAAAACTGAAGGAACGATATTCGAGGATATGGTGTTCCGAAAGAGAGGAACTGGTATCTTTAGAAAGCAATTCGACGCCATTGAAGCAGCCCGCCCATCCTTTAGGCCAACAGATGAGATCCGTAACAATTACATGACCATTATCAGGGCCGTTGGGTATAAGAGAAAAATAAAGGTCGAATAAAAAAGGGTACTAAAACATTAATCGAAGTTCGTATCCGTCGGTGTGGACCACACTCTGAGCGCTGCCTGCGTTATCGCTGTCGACGGCGACGTCCACGGACATTTCCCACTCTCGCTTTAGTTGTGAAGCAGCCGAGTTGTGGATCTCCACAATTTCCATGATGATATCCTGTCCCTCAGCGAGTTCTCGGATAACGTCGTCGTCAATTTTGACCTCCAGTCCTCGGTCGAGAACGTGGAGAGTTCGCATTATTTTTGTTGGTTCAAGATTCCACTTCGCAGCAATGGCGTTCGTAAAGTCTTTCAATGTTCGTTGCATGAGATAAATAGCTCGATAGTACTCGTGCTTCTCAGGTTGATTCGGGTCGCGGTGGAGTAGATAGAACGAAGCAACTGGCTTGACAAGTCGTTCCACTAGGGGAGGTTTGTACGAAGAATCGACTCCTAAAGCTTCAATCCAGCCACTAAAATGGCCAGATTCGTCTGTCTTTGGTACTTTCGTGAGTTGATCCGGAGGACTGGCGAGTTGTTGGGGGTTGGATGACTGGATTTCTGCTGGTGCTAACGACTGGAAATCGCTCCATTGACCAGAGGCGTTCGGTGCCGAAGAACCAGCAAGTTGGGAGTGTAGAGATAACGAACTCGGCGATGGAGACACCAGCGACGAGGTTCCTGTTGTAGAACTCCGATCGCTTGTCCTCTGTTGCCACACAGTGCTCCCTCTTGAATCCACCTTGGTAAGATCTAGTGGTTCCCCTACCAGAGCGACTGGATGGAGATCCGGATCATCCTGTTCAGACCCACGGAGATACAGAATGCTCACCGGGCGCGTGCTGGTGAACATATCCTGCATGGTCTGCAACTTGAAGTGCAGATCTTCCTCGAGCGGTGGCCTTCCTCCAGCCGAGGACGCGGAGGACATTGACCAAGTTCGCTTGTGTTTCTGCACCTTTCCAGGTCGTTGACTCGCCTGAGCCTTGGTCGTTGTGGATCCAGTCCGTTTTCTCTTGCCAAAATCCTTCATTCCCGTCTCTGCCTGTGCGATCTGCTGCTTCAGTTTGTCGATCGTCTTCTTGACATGAGCAACATCATTCGAAAGCTTGCGTTCGGCACCATGATCTCTGAAAAGCTTTACTTTGCAGTAAGCAACTTCAGAGAATTCGGGTCCTGAACGTGGTGATCCTGTAGTAATAGTCTCGGTCTTGGCGCAGAGTCGAACGGGGATGCCTTTGACACCCTTTGAATGACTGAAATCCGTGGAGAGGAAATTGAATCGGACCGCGATGTTACACTCTGCAATCCCGTTCACTCCAGGAGTCCAGATGACAGAAAATCCATCGAAGGAAGCAGTGTCAAGCTCAACACGAGTCCTCTTGTCGTCGCTCTCCGCTGGCTGATTGGCCTCCACGTACTCGACCGCCTGAAGCTTGCCACCGCGTTGATGAGCCTCGTTTGTTCCTCGCCCTTCTTTCCAGAGTTGCCAGCAAGTTGCTGGACGTTGTCTTTGCTGCTCATCTTCGAAAGAAATACGTACAAAAGTTCGGTACCGAGCTCCTGGAGGAACAGGTAGTGTTGGAGCAGTGTCCACAATGGAAACAGAATAAGCTTGGCCTTTGTTGAGGTACGTGACTGGGATTTCATCCGCGTGTCTAATCATTGCCGTTGGCGCGTTCAGAGTGACGTGGAAGCGGAATTTCTCAGCAGAAGCCGGCATTGGCGCAGCCATGGCCATATCGTACTGTGTCGGCTGGAAGGACATGACCGGAGAATGGTGCTGAAGCGTGGTGTCCATCGGTCCAATACGTACTCCATCGTCGTCCATTGGAGAACCGTCGTGGTCCATTGTCTCATAGCCCGTATCCTGGTGCACAAATGACGATGGAGCGTAGCTCTGCTGCTGTGGCTGTTGCTGCTGGTGCTGATGATGTGCATGTTGCTGCTGCTGGGGATGACCAAAAGGATTATAATTTTGGAACTGAGGAATATGATGGCTGAACGCAGACATGTCCATCATCGTGGACGCGTGCAGAGCATCAGCAGACGTAGGCATAGAGAGAGGCGTCCCCAGGCCCATCGTCAGGCCAATACCCATTCCAGGGGTGTGTAGATCGCCAGCCTGGTTGTGATATAAGGTATTCGTGCCTCCTGGCGTTGGGGTGTAGTATCCAGGGGGCTGGTTTGCGAAGGAAGAGAAAGAAAAGGAGTTCGGGTCGAGGAGCGAGGGAGTAAAACGCCATGCTTCATGTTGCGCCCTGGGCGTCGGATCGAGATCTTTTATGTCTTCATGGCCTTCGTGGCCCAGACTGTGATGCCTAGAATGGGACGAAGTTAGCAGATTTCTTTCCCAAGTTTGGATGCGACCAAGAGGTGCTCTATAAGTGCTTCATTTTCCACTGTCGTCGATGCTCGGAGTCGCTTAAATTTCGAGCCTGCAACGAACCCAGGGAATGAATGAGGAGATCTACATACCGATCTGGATGGGGCCCGCCGGCGATGGCATCACCGAGGGAGGTATTCCCAGAACCCGACCCCGCCGACGAGGTCGCGACTGCTACTTCGGGAAAGGTTTGGCGGAAGTTGGCGATAAACTCGTCGCCGGGCTTTTGCGAGGATGTTCTGCGCGCAACCACGTTAGCTCCCCATTACTCGAAAACAACTCTCAGACACATATCCAAGTTAGATATTGATCGCCTACCCAGCACGTAGCTGGCAAGACGTGCGCGCGAGTTGCAGCTCCGATGAGTGCAGTTACTTACCGATTTCGAAACATCTGGTTGGTGGCTGAGCCGATTATTCAAGGTCGACTACTCGAGGGAACTAGGATTCTCCGCAGTGTAGGAGTATCGAGACAAGTGATCGGGCCAGGTCGAGAGTAGTTGTTCGAAGCATATAGCAGACTCGGACTGTGGTCGTGGGGGACGTTGGAGCACTGTAGTAGCGAGCGTGATGGTACAATTCTATCCGTTGTCTGGTGCTAAGTGGCGCGGCTGTGGTGCGGTGTGATCACAGCGGCGGAGGAGGCTGATGTTATATGAAGCGATGGGTGAATGGGAAGCGGTAGTGACGGAGACTTCCACTTATGTGCTTGGGGGGAGGTTGACATGGGGGGGGGGAAGCATCGGCGGTCTGTACGAGTGAGTACCCACGTACCTCCCAAAAAAACACATGCACGGCTGCAGCGAACTTTTTTCCCTTGGGCTTCCCTATATTTGCCTAGGGGAGCAGACTTGCAGGGTAAGGGAAAGCAACGGCGCCTGGGGGGGGAGACCGTTCTGTAGGGCCGGCGGACAAGGGAGGTTCAAAGGAGGGCAAGGGAAAGCGGATAGCTCAAGCCTTGGGGGAGCTTGGTGCAAGGTTGCAGGGAGGCCGCAAAGATCACGACAGACAGACAGACGAGGACGAGGCCGAACAGGCACAGCAATAATCGCCCATGGTGGGGCCGCACCGGGACAGGCTGCACGCAAGAAGCATTTGAGATTCAGTCAGAAATTCAGAATCAGAGCAGAGCCGAACAGAGCGAGTAAAGCAGCGTCGATTCTCGGGGGGCTGCGAGCTAGCAGAGCACGGTGTACGTGTGGCCTCAGCCACAGTCCCGGCGGATGGGGTAACGATCAACAGAAGAGGTGGCGAGGGGAGGGCAGAGGAGTCATGGCCCAATGCCCTTCTGCACAGCATAGCAGAGCATGGCGAATTGGATACAGATGCTCGTTGGAGGTCTGCTGTCTCAGGGTGTGGCCTGTTAACAACGACACTTCACTGTCGACAACTGAAGCGTGACGCGTGAAGCGCTTCGCTTTGCCGAAGGCTCACCTCCACACCGCACCGCACCGCTTCCGAAGGTGTGGGTATGGCATGGCATGGGACAGTACAGTATCAGGAATCACGCTGAGATCTGGCAATCAACCTTATGGTCTACGTATCTGACGATCTTGTTGAAACCCCATTACGTCGCAAACACTCGTTCAGAAGCCGCGCTCAATAGCTGCTGGCTCTTATATTGTTTCGATATTCGTACACGCCGGGTATGGGGTTGGGCGTCGCCGTGCCACCCAATGCTCGCCAGAACTCTAGCCTGAGACTGAATGGCGTGCTGCGACTGGCCATCTCGGGCTGCGCAGTATCCCATGCCGAAATGGCATTGGACAACCCGGCTCTTCTGGATGCCATTCTCTATCTCCCATTCCACTGGTAAGCCGCCCTTGTCCCTGTTGGTTTTTATTCCTGCGATGGACTTGTGCCGACTTCCAAAGCATTACCGTCACTTCACACTTCTTATTTTGCGCTCTTATATGGCTGCTCTGGGGCACTACTCCGATGGCGTGATAACGGCGAGTCTATCGGCATATCATGCCTGGGCCGCCAGTGCATCGTGCAGTGCACGATGCACTGGTTCTTCAACCTTACGGGTCTGGCATATAAAGTTAAACCCTGTGATCACTGATGAAGTAGCTCTTCTTCAAGCATCAGGTTCCACTTCCAGGCCCTTTCGATTCGACGAAGCCAAACCCCCGAAGCTAAGCTAAGGTGCGAAGGGTCTTCGCACTCATGCGATGGTAAGAGACTATCTCTCTATCTATCGACACATGAGCGATTTGGAGTCGCATTTCAGCCACAGCGATCGGCACCCGATGTCCAGTGTCCACAAAGGTTATTTTGTTTCGACATCATGACTTATGCAAACACCGTTTCTTCTGTAGAAAAGCACCATTCCACCAGAGATTGCAAATGTGTTGCTCGGAGATGAGGCCAGCTTGGTGCCTTTCGTAAGGAGGTCCGCCAACGGTAACAGCTCCGCTATCAAGCCGTTGCAATTATTTGCATGGTTGTCCCAAATTACTGATGCCGTCATCCCTTTGGGAAGAAGCGCACCTTTAACCTTTCCCCCTTCCAGCTCCCAAATTCGCGTATACAGTACCAGGCCCCGGAATATTATCATCTCGCTTAGGATCCAGGAGTTCAGGACAGTAAAGCTTGCGGGAGCCCTCTCCGGATCAGCTCCCATTCCATCTCTTCGTAGCCCTCGCTGTCAAGGAGAATCTGCCTCAGAACCCTTCTCGAAGTTATATTCTCCGCTGTCAAAATCGTCATGCTTCTAGATTTTGGGACGTCCCTTATCACTTTGCCAAATGGGCTTTGACATCCTCGGTGCAGCAGACGTTTAAATTTCCGGCTGTCCCAATAATGAGGCCCTTTCCTCAATGTCAACATCTCCACCACACCGGCAATACTTTGAAACAGTAACCGGCCCGTATTCCATTCCATTCTATCAACGAGCACGATGTTTGCAAATTGCCTAGCTGGGACTGTCTGCTTTGCTTGGATCCTTTCCCCAGTCACAGTCGCATTTGTTTCGTCCACTTTTCGGCGACAATGGTAATTTTGAAAGTGCATGAACACACATTAGGGCACTGTCATCTGGATGAGCGATATCGCCGATCATTGGCTGCGCGTTTTCTCGCAGCTGCAGCGAGTAAGATGAAGACATCAGGAGATATCAGATAGCTAGGTCTGAAGTCGTCAGAGAATATTGGTTTCGATAGTCGCCTTCAAGATCATCTTCGATACTCTCGATCGGTCTCGAAGTTCCCCAATCCATCCAGTCAGGCTCTTCCACAAATGCACAGCCACACGTCAACCAACGCACTTGACCGCGTGTTCCCGATCTGATCCAAAGTTATATTTATGGAAATTAGCTGCAGACGTCAATCACTGCCAGACGGCGTCTTTCGACACAGAAAATTGCAAGCCCGCGTTGTGGTAAATTTGAGGGGCCGGTCACCTACTTTAGGTCATCTCGCCAATAACCGCTAGGGATAGTGCATCAATCCACTGTTTCCAGACCTTAGGGTCCGCCTAATTCGACCTTAACCTTCAAATTACAGGCACTAACCCCGCTTGCAAAAAGTTTCAACAAACTAGATGAGCCATCCGGGCGACAATTGGCCACAAAGACTACCAAGAACGACACAAAAGCTTCCAGACTTGTGGCCATTGACTGAGCCACATGTGGCGCGAGCGACGATCATCCTGAAAGTGCTTAAGTGTGGCGAGGCTTGCGTGGCTTGACCGAATCCACTTCACAATTGGCCGGGTCTTAAGCTGAGGCTGCTTTAGACGGCTTGTCTGCCGCGGAAAGAAGCAAATCAAAGCCTCCTCGTACAAGAACGGCACATTTCCTCTGCTCTGGGTAGCTGCCCTCTTCAACTTCTGTCTTTAGTAAGACGTGCTCTCTGATGTAGTCATCGAGGTGGGAAAAGTTCGCCGAAATCTCAGGCAGGAGAAAGCCACAGCGGAAGCGGGGTAGTTTTCCTGACAATGCATGTGCTTTCCACGTTCTACAAGAACTGTGCTCACGCGGTATGGAAGTGTTTGTATTACTCAAAGTGCTTCGATCATTTGTCTAGCTGGTTTTGCTTTCTTAAATTTTCTTTCTGGCAAAGAAGTCTGTATCATGTTTCGCACGTGGCTTTTCTCACCGGTGCATATGCTGTGATCAATCAACATGAGCTAGCGATGTGTAATGTAGTACTTGTACAATGACAGAGCAAAAAGCATCACAAGGTTCAAAGTGACTTACGTAGTCGGCGCTGGAAGGAGCCCACGGGACTTTTCTTCTCTTTCCGACGTCTGAAGATTTTCTTGGCGGTGGGGTTTGGGGGTCCTGTCTGGAATGCGGCAGGGCCTGCAGAATGTACCAGGTCGCCAAAGACGCCAAAGACGCCGCCGGATAAAACGTCGCAAGCATTCCAGTGACGTCATTGTTCCTTTTCTTTTGCGATGTCTATTCGCTGCACAATGGGTCATTTGATGGGCAGAGTTTCTTCTTGTTGACAAGGTCAACAGAGACGTGGCACAAGCAATCGCATCCCATTCTCCCGCAGGGCAGGTAGGTTGAAAGCATCACGGCAATGGCCAGGGCACGTCGTCGTAAGGGAGGCCTAGGGCTGTCGACGCATTGTGCGTGGATCTGGGGGAACCCCTAGCGCGGTAATCCTGAAACAGGCGCAGCTGCAAAGTGAGGCTCGGGGAAGCACGTCCATCCGATTTTCTGGAATGGTCACATTGTCCACTTGGTGGCTGAAGGCGTGCACTTGGTGGAGGAGCTTGATCCAAGGTATCATGTTACCCCATCCCATCTCGCGGCTCATCTTGTGCAGGAGAATGAAAGCACTGGCATCTCGCATCACAGAGGTCAATATTGCAAAGTCCCCATTCTGCGTGCCTAACTTAGGGGAAGCTACGCCGCTCAATGGCTTCCAACCGACGGCGCTGCCGACAAAGTTGTTCCCGTTTGAAGGCCCATCGCCGGCCGTTGGCGTTGCCCAAAGCTCAGCTCACCAGCCACAGGCCGCTCTAACGCTGACGCTCGTTTCCCGGGGCATCGAAGAGACGACTTTCAACTACCGCCCCGCTTGTCGCTCGCGACCCTGAGCTCTCACGACTGCGCACGAGGGTCACACACCCCATCTGTCAAGTATAGCCGTCAAAAGTTACAATCGCTAGGGAGGCATGCGCCCAGGCCCCAGGGAGACATGTGGATCACTGCTCCGCATTTCTTTTTATTCCTCGTCTCCTCGCAGCAATGTGTCTGTCTGACCGCGTGGAAAACTTGTGCCCACTCCCGAGACCCGCCACGCGAAAGCAGTGTACCATTTCACAATAAACGCCATCATCACGGCGTGCTCGCATGGACGGACCAGGAACACCCCGCCACGATATTGGGATTGTAACTTTTGATGCCTATCACTTGGGAAGAATAAATATATAAAAAGAAACCCCCTCGGAGGTTCCTTGATCTGCAACTCGATAAAGTAATGGATCATCAGCAGCCTTCTGACCGGAGGAGGTTCCTCGAGAAATGGGGCTGGTATGATGTCATTGTTTCTATTCAAATGGGCGAAGCGAGGCGTGGCAGGGCCCGATGTAACCAGGGTCCTGTCCTCCCTGGCACCTCTCATCCGGGACCTGATGAGATCTTCAACGGGTCCCTTTCGATACACCACTTAAGTTCGACGCAGTGCGACACGCAAACTCTCACACGGCACACGGGAGGGCGGCCATGGAAGAATCGCAGAAAGGCTTGGCAGCTTCGACGCTAGGGCAGGTTAGGATGGGTTTATCTGTCGTGGAATCGCGCAGCTGCGACCACGACGAGGATCTTCGGGGGCAGCGTGCAGTACCGCGAATAACCTCACGGAGGCATTGGAACTGTAACCGAATTGTTCTCGGGCTCTGTTCAAGATTTCTGTTCGCCACTGGCTCTGCCACCACCATTACACGGATTTCGAGATTTCTAAGGTTACATTTCAGAGAAATGATCAAGAACAGTACGAATGATCCTGGATTCTGGATTCTGTGATGGGCATCCATGCTGATATCTGACCCTTTATGCATGCAACTGAGCTTCAGCTTATGGGATGCTGGCTTATACGCCAGAACGTGCACCTGCGGTCTCCTTCCTGGTCAAGAATGGGTCAATTGCTGGACGGTGAGGCTGCAAGGGCTGTTCGAATGCAGCGCCTGTCCCGATGGAATGTGGGGTCGTCGATTACGCTTCGAGTCATGATACCAGGTAAGATATCGCCAAGCCCCAACAAGTCCATTGTCGAACCGAGCTGTTGGTTACGAATTGGAAGTGAGAGGATGTGATTTTCCCGAGGATGCGGTGACGCAGTGTGAGGTGAGGGATAGGGGATAAGGGAAGCCGGGGGTTTGGGGAGCTTCTTATCTGATTTAGGGGGTGACCGTGTCGATTGTTAGCGAGGCGAGCGACGAGTCATGAAGGTGTAAGGACTTAAGAGAAGATTGGATGGGCTGCTTCTAACGAACAGGAACCAAACTAAGCGTTGATGCATTCATCTCGAGTACCAAACGCGAGAAATAAAGCGAAGGTTTGCAGGAATCACTTGACTTCATCTCAAGTCTAGCGCAGGTACCTAACCTTGAAGTTTGACCAGATCCAGATGTGAGAGTCTGCAATATGTAGGGGAATCAATAAGCCCCTCGGATTACAGTGGCAGCGTGACTAAGGCATCACCCCAGCCAACCGCTTCAAACGTGCGCCTGTGATTCGCTATCTTCTCTCCTCCATCTCGAGAATCGCCTCCAGAGCCTCAGACACAGCTGCCATCTCTGTCTAAACCCTCATCATGACCACAATCCCTTCTCCTTCCCATCCCTCTTTCCTTCCTCAACTCGCCTATCCCTTCACTTCAAATTTAGGAGATATTTTTCCATGCAGTGAAATTTTGAATTTTGCGACGTTTTCCAAAGTCCTTTAAATTTGCTGTACGAAGGCAGTGGAGTCAAGTCAAGCCCTAGCCTTGGCCCCTCTATCGGATCCCTTATCGCGCAACGCCAGCGCCTTCCCGTCGAAACCAACGTCACTCAAACCCAACCACATCCTCCCTCCACCTCGTACCTCCAATCCACCCTCTGATACCTAGGTACCTTGCAACAACAGCTGCCCACCACTTTTCCCCCGCAAATCACAATCACAACTCTAATTCTATAGCTCTATCTATTTCGTAAAGAAAGGCATATATGGTCATGGAATCCACCACCTCCGCCGAAGACTCGCCCGCGAGCACGGCGCCCTCGTCCACAGCCAGCGAGACAGGGACGGAAGCAGGGGCAGCGGCAGCACACACGGCAGAGAAACCGCCCGACGATACGAGTAAACTGAGGATGTTTTTGGGGATTTTGAGGAAGTGAGTTGTGTGTTCTGTCTGTATATTGTGGGAGAGAGAGGAGGGGGGATATACCGTACACCGCTGGGTGAGGCGATGCGATGCGCCGTGGGGGGCATTTCAGAATCTCCGGAGGTGGAAGTGGAGGAACAACTTTGAGGAATAGAGTAGAGGCTAATGTCTTGTTGTTGCGGAATACAGGTTCATCGGAGTAGCGGATATCGCTTCTGTAAGGTTCTCCCTGCCAGCGCAGCTGCTGGAACCGACGCCGAATCTCGAGTACTGGAATTACCTCGATCAGCCGAATACGTTCATCGCGATTGGCGACTCGGATGATGAGTTTGATCGGATGCTGGAGGTGCTCAGGTTCTGGTTCACGAAGGATCTGAAGTATGTGAAAGGGAAGCCGTGTAAGCCGTATAATTCGACGTTGGGGGAGTTTTTCCGGGTAAGAGATCTACAAGGCATGTTGTGGGGTTTTGGAGTGGTACTGATGGGTCGATAGTGTAATTGGGAAGTCGAGGATAATGCTCCGCTGATAGCGGCGATCAAGTCTGTTGCGAGCACGACTGGCAGTGCCGCCTCCTCGATCAAATCCGCGAAGTCCGGTTCGCGCCATGCTTCGTCGTCTAGTATCCCCAAGATCGCCAATATAGACGTTCCTCCCCCCAAATCCGGGAAGAAGGTCAAGGTTTCGTATCTCACGGAACAGACTTCGCACCATCCTCCCGTATCCGCATTCTTCGTCGACTGTCCGGAGAAGGGGTTGACGGCTAGGGGCTTTGATCAGTTGTCTGCTAAGTTTACCGGGACGAGCATTAAGGTTACTCCTGGGGAGCATAATCTTGGCATCTTTATCACGCTTGCAAAGCGGGACAATGAGACGTACCAGCTTACGCATCCTGCTGCTCACCTTGGTGGACTCCTACGCGGGAGTTTAAGCGTAACGGTTGGCGACCAATGTTACATTACCTGCGAGAAAACAAAGATAAAAACGATATTGCATTATATGGAAGAAGGCTGGCTCGGCAAGACGCAGAACAAAGTAGAAGGAGTGGTGTTCAGGTATGATCCAGAGAAGAACGATAAAGTTAGGATACGAGACGTACCGGAGAAGGACGTCCTGGCACGGATATCAGGGAATTGGAAAGAGAAGATTTACTTCTCGTTGGGAGCGAAATCTGTACGTCATTTCCCCTCCTACTTTTCATCCCCAATCAAACCCCCTTTCCTTTTTCGTGTATAAACTTGGTTACTGAAGGGAGAAGGAAACCCTCATCCCCCTAATCGACCTCACGCCCCTCACCGTCGCCCCCAAGATCCTCCCACCCCCCTCGCAACAACTCCCCAATGAGTCTCTCCGCTTCTGGTCCGGCGTCACGGAAGCCATCACCGCGCGGCAGTTCTCACTTGCCACGTCCCTGAAACAGGAACTCGAAGAGAAGCAGCGGGCGAAGGCGAAAGATAGGGAGGAGAGTGGTGTTGAGTGGAAACCGAGATTTTTTGTTGGTGCGGTGACGCCGCTTGGGAGGCCGGAGTTGAGCGAGGAGGGGAGGGGGGTTTTGCAGGGATTGCAGGAGGGGAGGTGGGAGTTGAAGGAGAGTGTGGTTACTGGTGCTTGAGTCGCTTCTTCCCCCTTCTAGCTTCGGTTCTCCTTTCGCTGCTCCTTGGGTTTCGTTTCTGGAGTGTAAGGTTGTTAGGTGCGTTGTATAGATTTCGACTGGATTGGATTGGATAGGAAGCATGACGATGCATATACGGCTTGGGTCACTCGTTCATACATACGTACATACATACATACATCTGGCAGGCGTTTGGTTTGACTGTTTATGATTGGAATGGAACGGCAGGTAGAATTCGAGATGATAGATTTGGGATCGAGCAGGGGTTGGGGAAAGGAGGGGGAAGGGGGAAGAGAGGCGAGGAGAGAGGGGAGAGAGAGGGTACATAGGGATGACATGAGATTATAGGCTGAGTAGAGTAGAATGTAAATGGATATTGAATCTTGTTTATACAGCTCTTGCTTGACCATAATATCTCTCTTGTAGCATTTCGGAGATGGGTGGGACTTCATCATGTTGAGAAATTGATATAGGTGGGTTTTTTCGTAATAGGAAGGGGAGGGAAGGAGAGAATTGGATTGATGAAGAGGGAGGTGGATGTAGGGCTACCCCCGGAGAAAGGAGAGGACGGGGGTCTTGTTCTGGGCTGGTCTTGGCTTGTCTGGGATACGGACGGGTCTGGGTCTGGGTCTACTTTCCTTTGTATATTTCGATGATTTGATGATTTGATGATTTGTACTGTAACATTATAGTGCTACTGAAGTGATCTTTGGAGAACTTGAAAAGAGTTGAGGTGAGCTGTTTTATGTTTTGTGCTGATGATTGGAATGGAGAATAGGATATGCACACTTTCGAGCGAAGCTTGGAATAGATTTAAATGGGTGAAAGGACTGAAGGGCAGGGGGCAGGATAAGGGTGGGGAACGGGGGTGTGGGAAGATCTTTTAGATGAAATGAGGAGTTCAGACCCAACGAAACTTTAGATGAAAAGAAATCTTCAGATGAAAAAGCCTATGTGCAAAACCTAAGCATGTCCTCTTGGAGATGTCATCACGATTGAGGACTGAGAGCTAGAAGCTTTTAACTCGTATTGCTGGCTAGTTAAAGTCAAAAGACCTCTCATCGCTGATTTCTTACGCTATTTCGTTTTTCATCGGTTGATGTGCAGCAGTTCCTAGAAGGATGGTTGCTCAATTGCAACGAAATTGAAAGAATGGCATTCTCGCTTCAGTGGTTAGGGGGAGTAGATGTGATGTGGCAATGCCAATATATGAAGTTCAATTAAAATGCCTTTAAGAGAAATTTCATGGAGGAGATTCACTGAAGGGTTGCTTGATCGGCTGAAAGTAACATCGCAACGCCTGATCTGACTTTGAGCACTGAAACTTCCCGTGCCACGATTCACGGAAAACTGGACGTATATTAATACAATCCTAGGATTCAATATCTCTATCCAACCCCGTTATCTTCCCAAAACTCATAAAGACTCCACTCTCAATAAAACAAACTCCTGATCAATCCAATCAATGCTCGATAACTCCACCAATGCAATGCAACGCCTCTCTACCCCACCCACAAAGAATACTCAAACAAGCAAAGCACTAACCCCTTCATAAGCCCTCTCCACACTTCTCTTGCCCAGCCCAGGAACAGCAATCAGCTGCTGCAAGGTCCTGATATTACCTCCTTCATCCTCATTCTGCAATTCCAAGAACTCAACTAAATCCCTCGCCTTCTTAGCTCCTACACCGCTCAACCCCTTGATCATTGCAATATCCCTCGAATTAACGATATCAAGCAGATGTCTCGTGCGAGGAGTGAGGGGAGCATCGGTATCGTCGGCAAAAATCCGAAGTGAGGATTTGGGAGCAGACTTTTGTTTAGACTTCTTGGGCTTAGAGGATTTGTAAGAGAAGCTATCATCGTCTTCGTAGTCTTCTGCTTGCATGATTGCAGAACCGTTGAACTCGTCTTCCGAGTCTGCATTTGCTTTTCTTCGTGACTTGGAATGAGTTTCTTCTTGAGGAGCCTCGAAGGATGTTGGTGGTGAGGGTAATGGGATGGGGGCAGTGGCCGGCGCTTTTCGACTCTCAACACCCGGTGCGGAAGCCCTCGCTGCCTCCTCTCTCTTGGCTTGGATCTTTGCTCGAAGGTTTTCGATTTTCTTCTGAAGCTTTTCTTGATCCGGGAAGAACGGTACGGCGAGTTCGTACATCTTCAGCGCACTTAAGTCTTCACCTCGCTCCTTGTGTTGCTTTGCCATCAGCAAGAATCGCAGGCCTTCTGCTCTGGCCTCCTCAGCCTCGCCACTCTCGATCTTTCTTTCCAGGGCCTCAAGTCGGCGTTGAACCGCCTCGCTGATATCGGTTGGTGGATTTGGTGCAGGCTGGTCTAAAGTTCGATGTGCCAAAGCCTCTTGCACCTTCTTCTCAATCATTTCTTCAATCTTCGCAGCAGACATTTCAGCATGTGATCGAACTCCTGTCGGATTAGGTCGCGCCATTTTAGTGGGACGAGTATTGGCGTTGGAATCGGAGGGCCTCTTGTTAGTTGAGTTTGTTCGTCGGATAGATTGAGGAACAGTGCCTGACGATCGTGGACCAGAAGCTTTGCTCTTATCCGAGTAAACTGAGAACGCCTTTGCAGGCTTGTCTCCTTTTTGAGATGCTCCATTAACATGAGTATTGTGAGCGTTCGCCAACGGTCTCAAGGGTTGACGCTGAATTGATGTCCCTGTAATTGATGCGGTCTTTCTCGGTGGTTGCGTAAACACAACTTCGTTCTCTATCTCTCGGACCTCGATTCGTTTTGCCCTTGAGCTGACATTGAGACTTGAGAGCGTGTCGAGGTGGTAGGATCGCAATGGTGCTAAATTTAAGATCATGATAGTGATACCGTTGTTTTGACCCAAGCTGAGGATTCTCGTCATCTTGCTTTCTCGATAGCTGTAATAACACCCGTTAGCTTCAACCCAGCCTTAAAAGTTTCCAAAACTATTATATAGAGGGCTCTAAGGACACTTACGGAATTCTCTTGTCCCCACGTCCGATAGCATCAATACACGAACTCAGCACAAACAAGCTCTTGTTAATACTCGCCGACTCTATCAATCTCTCCTTATTATTCTCCGTCCGTCGATTGTCCTCTGAACCAGCCAGATCAATGGCCGATGCTGTACTAATCAAAATTTCATCCCCATTTGTTTGGATAACCTTGACCATCAGAATAGCATGACTTCGACTGCTCTGCGCGTTCAGCTTCGTGCCTGCCGTACTCCGATTATTGTTCGCCTCGATGTAGAGTCGCTCGAAATCCTTCAAGTCATCGCACGCTCGTTCTGAGAGGCCCACAACAATTGTTTTGCCATCCTTCTCACGGAGAGGTAGGCCGGCTAAAGAACGCTTCTCGGGTGGTTCGAAAAGATCGTAGACTTTGTCATTGTAGATTTCGTAGTATGAGAGCGTGACTGTGACTTCCGTCTCGCCGCCAGAGTCCTTTGTAATCTTCTTCCCACGTCGGTATATGCCACTGAGAAGTCGCGGGATCACTCCTCGTTCTGCCAGCTTCAGTCCTCCTCTCATGGTATGCGTCTTCCCTGTCCCCGTAACACCATATGCAAAAATTGTGACATCGAGACCCTGGAAAAGAGACTTCAAATGGGGCGCAACTACTATTGATCAGCTTTGCGATTGGTCCAGGGAGAATCTTCATACCTTCATTGGTAAAGAGCTCCTCTTGTGTGGTTTCCATATCATAAACCCCATTGAACGTGAAACTAAATTCCTCTGCCTCATTCTTGGGATTCGGTATCCGAACAATGTTCATTATCTTCCCATCACCGCTGCTTTCTGCGCGCACAATCGTGTCTTTATCCAGCTCCTTGTCAAGGAGTGGTCGGATTCTTGCTACCACTGCAAGCTAGTCAGTGCAGCCCACGGCGCGCATAGCGAATGGCGGAGATATTTACCTCGAACAGACATTGCGGACCAATTAGGAGATATCAGAAAGGAAAAGTGGTCAAGAAGCGACTGCAATGCAAAACTTATTGTGCGGAGACACTTGCCCGCTGTTGTGGGAATTCTTGGGTCGGTCGTTAATGCAGCTGTGGTCGAGGTTTCGCGATTGAATTATGTTTTGCCGAGTGGTTGCCATGACAACGCGAAGTGGGAACCTCCGACGTCCTGGCGTTTTGACAGATTTACTCCAAGCAGGGACAAATAGTTTAAAAATCTAAGTGAAGATAGAATTGAGATTCATTCCCCGAGAAATACCCTCTATTTAATTAATCAATCCATGTGTCGACAACTTTTCAAGCGATTTGGCTGAATTCGTCTCCGCAGGTTCCCCTTGCCGCTTTGGTCTCGAGACTCTTATTGGCTGAACCACTTAGAGATGCTTTCCATTAGCAAAGCTATGACAAGGAGTAGGGCATTGACTAAGGTATCTGCGAGCAAATGATCCTCATCGAGAAGTCTTGAAATATTTGGTGCTTGAACCAGGACACTCGAAGGCAAATAAGCTAATAATATTAGAACTGTTGATGCCATTTCTTTCCATCACCTCCCGAATACACACCCGGAACATCTACACTTAAGATAGACCTCCCGTTCCCAATCCACTCAGAAATTGTCAGCCTTGCCAAAACCAACTCAAGTCACGGTCTACAACCAGTTGATCCCCGAATCAACTGGTTCGAAATCTATGAAATTCGACAAGTCCATATTCCCAACACTAAGATCCTCTCCCGTCTGGATTAAATTTTGCTCAGTGACATTTTGTAAGTTATCCACGCCGGGAGGCATGTACCACATCTCATTGCAATCAAATCCCGGATATTGATCTGAAATTTGTTAAGGTACGTACACTAGAAGGAAGTCAATACTTACTCAATGAAGTCCATTCAGGAAGGTCCATTAGTGGTGGTATCTCCGATGTTTGACAAGTTGCCGGTGCCAGAATCGGTCCATTTGCTGGATGATTGAAGTAAAAAGAGCTGTCTAACTGGTCATGCGGGCCCATGCCTATCAAGTGGTTATCGGTTGATGTCCAAGTCCCCATCAGCTCACATTTGAGTGGCTGATACGGTGTAGGCATCGACGGTATTAGCGACCATGGTTGTTCTGAAAACCCCTGGATCTGGTCATACTGTAACGAATATATCGATTGCGACAACGTCAAGTCAGAATTAAATCTAGGAAGTTCAGTGGGGTCCACGACCTCTTTGTCTTACCATGGCAGTAGCTTGCCATCATTGGCCTCGGTAGAATTTGCTCTCCGAGGCTGCGAGTCGTTCTTCCTCTTATGTTTTATCAGCGATTTGGAGGCACTCTGTTTCTCCGAGCTCATTTCACTATACATCTCAGTACGTTATGCTTGAGAGGAATGGCTGCTCACTCACACTGCCGAGTGCCGAATTTTGACTTTCTTGAACCTCAATGGGCTAGCTTCCGGTTCATCGCGAAGGTCTTCCAAATCTGTATCTGAAGGTAATGTTGTCCGTGTCATCGTGGAATCCGTGGGAACATCTTGCGTTGCTCTACGGGATAAATTGTCGATGATTATGCCAAGTTTCGTTCGAAATGCCATTTTACAGTCCGAATTTGGGCTGGTAGAGTAAGGTCCAGGACATGGCTCGAAGAAGAAGAAGGAACTCTCACCATTCAAGCGGAAAGTCATTCTCCGCTTCTGATACAAGGCCGCATCTTTTGCAAACAACACTAGGCTTGAAATCGCTTCCGAAGATAGATCCTATTTTAAACTTCCGTCCTGGCCTGGATCTTTGAGACCATGGTCTTGTCCTCGCTAAGTTCTCTCTGGGCACACGAATTCCGATCTTGAATACCTTTTCCTGGATTCTCATCTCACCAGTAACTGTCAAAAAGTTGTCAATGCTGTCAATTTCCTACTAGAACATTAACAACCTGATATAGCAATGACTGAAAGTTATCTTACCCTGCATACTAAGATTTTAAGGCGAAACGCTCTGGGTAAGACGGTATATGCCATAGTTATAGGTTCTGGCTTACAGCACGAAGTACAGCTTGTTATTCTGCTTTCTCGTATGTTGACTGGTGTTAATACCTGCTCGAGAGTTTTCCTCATTTGCGAGATTGACGTTTCAAGTTTAGTGCTTCTGGTGTTAGTCAAGGTCCACCACTCTAGAAATCATGGAAAGCAAATACTCACATCGTTCTCAGTGAGTTACGGACTTCTTCTACGTCGGTTTCCATGGCTTGTCGGCCACGCTTCCTGGATTCTTTGCTGAGAATCATTCGTTGATCCTTTGCAACACAGGCTTGACGTTCTAGCTCATCTTTGACTTGCATCAAGTTTGTTGTGACCATTGCTGAATTTGATCCTGGCCGTAGCCTATGTTTCGCTTAGAGATATTCAATGAACCAAGGGTCAGTACACTAACGCTGAAGCTACCTGCATGCATCCATCACCGTCAAGATCCTGAGCTAAGCCAGGAGAGACAGCGGCAGGTAGTTTGCGTCGTGAATTGTATTTCTTGTAGCCCCATTCCTCGAGTTTATCCTTGTAAGCGCGAACGCTTGCCAATTTCAACGATCAATTCTCGTAGACAGCTCCTAACAATTACTCACGAGGCACTGAAGTTCTTTTTATCTTTCAATATCTCTTGAACCTGTTTGAGGGATTTACCTTCCTTCATGTACAATCTTTCAATGTCATCCTTGACCTCTCCCCAATTGAACGTCATTGCGATGTCTTTGGTTGTCTAGAGATCTTTGTGATACACGTGATACCAAGTGCGGAACATAATCAAGACGAGGCTATGGAGGAGAAAGTGCAAGGCGCGGCTGGAAGCACCTCGAATGCAGAGAAAGCCGATGGTGGTCGATATGAAATTGAAGGGACCATGGAGCTGTATTTAACGTGTCCAAAAAGTCAGTTGGCTTGGGCTTTTGACGTCCGACTCATAGTCAGGTTTGAACGTTTCGTGGTTCGAAAATGAAAGTGCAGTTTTGGCGGCTGCAGGCTGCGATCAGCCCAGCCACTTGTAGGCACACCGCTATGCAAACTACCCTGGTCGCATCGAATCCTTTGACAATCCTCCTCTATCTCTAGGAAGTGTATTTTCTCTCCCTACACAATACCGTTTACCCCTGTCGTTCATTATCCATCTACTATCAAGTTTCGGAATGATGGCTTATGCAATCATGCAACAGCCTTCTCTATTCATTCTGATTAGACATATTCCGTGAACAGGTGATCGCCTTCTCTTTCAAAGAGAGCCTGGCCGGAGATCGGCAAGGGTATGGGGTTATCTTGCTTTAATTACCGCATCCAAAGAAACCCGAGGGAGTGGGAAGCCATGAGGGGGCCTCGTGGCTCGCCCGACTCTCCAGAGCTTCTGCCCCTTTCAAAAGTGCAGGGCTCAAATGACATGCATGAAATGTTACTTCCATGAAGACTCTGAGGAAGCGGGGGTAAGCATTGATAAGGCTGTGGTCCTAGAACGTGCTCCGTAATGGTGGGTTGAGAAATCTGATAAGGCTATGCGTGGTATCTCCGATTCTCCACGCTTGTCGGGCCACTAATCAGAAGAACTGCACTTTGCTACCGTGAAACCACCCTGGTCTCCTGCTCCCTGGAATGCTCGTGGCGAATCGCGGCCGTGGGGCGGGACCTGGTCCAAAGTCGAGAGTGCACACCACCTTCCTCGTTCCCCTCACGAATCTCCCATGAAATCAGTACGCATTGACGCAGCCATCACACCAAGGAAGGGTTGTTCTGAAAGAGGCTTTGCCAAAATTGGCGAATTGTTCCCTGGTCCAGGTAGGCCCAAGTGCAATGTCCACTGATAAAAGCCCGCAGAAAGGAGGGCTTCGCCAAGCGGGCCAATTACTGGACCGGATAAATGGCCCCCTATTCTAAAGTACGACAGCCCTACAGCGAAGGATCGTCGGGTTACCATTGTCTTGCCGCAGCTGTCAATACAATTTTGGGAACAACGTCGCAAACTCGATGCAGGAGGAGTTCTTGCATTATTCGCAGCAATGTGGATTGTGGTCAAGGCGCCCAGGTACGGTTGTACCTCCCCTTCACATTCGAACCCGATCCCCTTCTTATCAGAAACAGACTCGCTGGGGCTGCCCAGCATCATTTAAAATTTACTCATGCCCACAGCTCTTGACTTCTTCGTTCTTTCTGTACGAAATGCGAAAGATACCTTCTCTAGACGTTACTGTTCTTGATCTCGAGCTTAGCCTCTCTTATTCCCAACTTGAAATAAATACATACCGAATACAGTACACTCGTTGATACTCTGTGTAAGTACAATGCTTTCAAGCTTCCAGTCATGGTCGATCTGAGTTCTGACCTTAGCTAGGCAGTTATTCAACCACATTTATGTCTTCTGAAAGGACGGTTGCTTCGACTTCAGTTCGGACCGCTCCACTTGATGAAATTTGGGAGGACGTCGAGACCCTGGATAGCAATCAGTAGGTTTGTCTTAGTCTGACTTCAGCCCAACTTCCAAGACTTTTACCTCATATGTCGCATACTTCTGACAGGTGCAGTCCTTGCACAACTCCAGGGAACGCTGCTGTGCATGTCAAGAATGAGTCTTCAACCAACAATCACCCGTCTCATCTAGCCACCGCTGACAATTCTTGTCTGGATCTTCGAGACTTGAGAACTTCGACATCGAATACTCCCTCCCTAATGTCCAGCTTGTCCTCAAATGATAGTTTCGAACGCCAAAGGCGGTCATCAAACTCGAGCCAAACAAGCGTAGAGTCTGCAGATTCTGGTCGGGTCCTTTATCCTACCCTTGTCAGCCACATCGTTGTCTATGTGCAGAACATTGACCTCTTGCACATTGGCGCACAATTCACACACATCTTGGCAGGAGGTTAATGGACTCTTTGATAATGCGGGTGGGTAGGTCTTGTACATGGCTCCCGTATTGGAGGTCAATGTGATTCTGGGACAAGCAGCTTCGCTCCACTAGTAAGACTGGTAAGGAGCCTTTCGAGGACTACCAACACATAAGTAACGATAACGAGACAACCCTTTGGCAAGAATGGTGTGATTAAGCTTGGTTTCGATGCTTATTTAAGCGACGACGCTCTGATTCTCTTGAAAATAGAAGGGATAGGTGGGGGTTTGAAGAAGTATTTTTGAAGTTTCTTAGCAAGCTGAATGCAAAAAAGTTTATCTTTTAACTGGCACTGATAATAAATAACCCTAAACCCACGACCATAAACTCGAGACGATAAGCTACTTGAAAGGATGCTTCGCCAAGACAGACGAGCTCTCTCCCCGCATTGCTTTGTATTGCAAGGCACACTGGCGGCTTGACTTGTTTGAGATATCAAAATGGCGGCCGGTATGTTGGCGCGAATACTTGAGACCATAAGTGGAGATTGGATGGAAGGTGAGAAAAAAGGTCTTAAGCGTCTCTCAGCTTACGTTCGCTAAGAGTGATGACCTGGACAGAACGACATGCTGACTCAGGCGGGAGCCGAAGTCTATGACTTCGTACGGATATACAGAAAGTCTATTCGGATTCTCGCGTTTCGCCGCTGGAAGAAGCTCCGAGCTGTGCCTATGATAGCCCATCCATTAATCTCCATAGTCCTTCATACACGTAGTGAGTCATTCGGTAAGCCGGGCTCAGTAAGGAAATGTCTTTCGGGAAGGATTGCGGACCAATACAGCACCGAGCCAGCAAATTGTATGGTCTCGTCAAGAACATCAAGGCCCACATTGAAACTTTGCAAAGTCAAGATCGTTCTGCTTATATGCAATATGACGAAGATTCAAAGGCTTCCTTCCTGACGAAACTCGGTTTCTCTGAGCTTGAGAAGACGGCATACATTGATATGGGTGAAGTTGGATTTCAAGGTCCCTGGTTATCGATAAGTAAAGGATGAAAGCAGCAGAGTCGAAGTTGAGATATCTTCCACATGAAACGCCGTCTGCTTGCTCAGTCAACATGAAGTTGAGATGAAAATCGTAAGAGGCTTTGCGGGACCCCTGTTCGGTTGACAGGGTTCAGCCAAATGTTCATTCACTCGCTAACTCAGGGGCGCAATTTAGCGCATAAACTAGCGAATCAAACCGACTGTTTTCCGTGGGGCTCGCCCGTCTTCTCGGTCTTCGGCCTCTGACATCGGAAGCGAGCAGAATCTCTCCGTATGTCTCCCATGTCTTATAAAGAATGCGAGCCGCAAATGGTGTGAAATTCGAAGCCTTCCCAAATGTATCTTCGTAACTCTCTTTCGCGTCTTCCGTAATCTTCTTAGAAACGGAGACTAACTTTGTGAAAAGTTTCTGTTTTACATTGTTTTGTTATTTTACACAACTTACTTCTGAATCTCCATCCTTAACTCCGAAACGTCGTTATCCCCTGCGTCGCATTGTACAAATGGCTACCAATATCCCTTCTTCTCGTTCGTCTACAATTGCAGATGAGAACATGGACGACAAAGTCGACCCAGTGCCTTATGAAAATGGCCACAAGCATTCCACAGAACGGCCAACTCTCGAGCGAATAGGAAGTCAGAACAAGGAGACTGAAGCCAACATATATCCAGAGCCTGAAGCCGTAGCGGAAGCAGATCTTGAAAAGACTGGAGTTGTTCCTAAATCGGTGGCACCTCCAGGAGGCGTGAACCCAGCGGATTTTCCAGAGAGAGAGGACTCGAAGCCTGGCTTGTGGTCTTGGGAGGCTGGTGTTGCCTGTTCGTCAGCTTTGGCTGGATCAACTGCATTGGTGTCTTTCAAGAGTACTATCAAGAGAATTTGCTCAGGGGCTACTCGTCAAGTACGATTTCTTGGATTCCCTCTTTAGAGCTATTCATGATGTTCTTTGGAGGCCCGTTCTTTGGGAAGACTTTCGACAGCTTCGGACCTCGAGGGCTCTTGGCCGCGGGCACTGTTCTGCACGTCCTGGGCTTGATGATGACTTCGCTGTCAACGAAATACTACCAGATCCTCCTCGCGCAGGGAGTGTGCTCCGCGCTTGGCGCGAGCGCTGTATTCTTTGCAGCCATGAGTTCGACAGGCACGTGGTTCTTCAAGAAACGAGCAACAGCTTTTGGCACCATAGCGTCTGGGTCATCGTTGGGTGGAGTGATCTTTCCAATTATGGTCTCCAAGCTCATTCCAAAAATCGGGTTCCCATGGACGATGAGATCTGCCGCATTCCTGATCTTGGGCATGTGCGCCATTGCCAACCTGACAGTGAAGTCAAGATTGACCCCTCGACGGAAGAAGGTTGATGTCATGGAGTTCATTCGTCCTCTGAAAGAACCGGCTTTTGCTATTACCTGTGCTGGAGCCTTCTTGTTCTTCTTCGGGACATTCTTACCGTTCAATTACGTTATTCTTCAGTTAGTCAACCCTCTCATTCACAGCACATGTACGCACCTAACATAACATAGGGCTCTGAGCCACGGCATGTCACTCAACTTGTCCATCTACGTAATCCCCATGCTAAACGCCGCCTCGTAAGAAACCCAAAATTCTCGTCCTCGCAGCATGCTAACTTTTGTCCAGTATCTTTGGCCGTATACTCCCAGGGATTGTTGCCGATAGAATCGGCCGTTTCAATGTCATGATCATGACCACCGCCTTCTCCACCATAATCGTGCTAGGGCTCTGGCTGCCCTCCGCCTCGAACGCGCCAATAATCGTCTTCTGCGTTCTCTACGGTTTCTCATCCGGAGCTTTCGTGTCCATGCTGCCATCGCTAGTTGCCCAAATTTCACCAATTCGAGAAATCGGGGTCCGTAACGGAACGATATTCCTTTGTGTGGCGTGTGCTGGGCTGACCGGAAATCCAATCGGAGGAGCCCTGCTTTCGAACGACCATGGGAATTTCTTGCATATGCAGATCTTTTGTGGTGTTACAATGGCGGCTGGAACGTGTACTTTTATTGCGGCTAGATGGGTACAATGTGGGTTTCAGCTCAAAGTTATTTGAGAGGGTAAGAGCATATATTACCTAGGAGTTTGGGTACATAAAATAGATACCAATGTGGATAGATAATTGCGTAGACTTACTGCGTGAGCAACTCTTTGTGAATATATATATAATATTCTGCATTGCTATGAATTTTCCTTTTCTCCAAGCACAAAGTGCATTGCATAGCAAATGGTGAGGGAAAGGAGCACCTGTAGAATGCGATATGCAACAAGACGAGTTGATTGTCAGGTAAAATTCAGAAGAAAATGAATATGCGCGAAATGGCTAGAGTTTTCTCAACAGAAATCGAGAGATATGCAACAAAATGACGCAAAAGCTCAGATAAAAGATAAAATCTCTACAAAACCCGCGAGTTATGCAACAAAATGCTCTGATTAAAGAGTGAATTGAGGGGATGTAGAGAAGAGATGAAATAAGCTAGGATTGGACTATCTATCACTCTAGGTAAGCAATGAAAAAGACAGTCACTAGACTGATTCGCCAGATTTCTATTGCCTACAGACAATCGAGCATCTCAGAAAAAAGGCCTTCGAAGCTTCAGGGCTGAAATTTTCTTGTATAATACATTGATGTCATCGTTGCTTCATATCCTACACATTCAGCCCTACCTCGTGAACTGTTTGACGTCCTTTGCATCCTCGAATACAACGCTGCCATCTCTATTGACCTCCACCACATGGAAGCCAGTCGGTACATCCGAAATCTGTTTCCTCGATCCCTCGTCCTCTTTCGGCATATTCACCAGCGTAACAGCATCTTGCACTGCGCCTGCAGGCGAATCCGCAATCTCATTTACATCCCTCGCCGTCAATACATCACTAATCCTCGACGCTCTCGAGGACACCAGAATGGTCGTCGGGCCATGGAACTTCAAGAATAGTCGATCGCCCCATATCGTCCTCCTCGTTTGCGTCCTTAAATTGAACAGCAACCTCGTAATGAATTTCCACGTCTCCGTCTGCATCATAACCCTGAAGAACTTGATGTCTGGCACCAGATACCCCAACCCTAAATTCGGGATCTGGAATCTAAGATTCGAGGACTTGAATCTGTATGGTAAAGGCGGATGTTGTGTGATCGTATACGCAACCACATTTCCCGGATGCGCAACATATTCTTCTCCCTGCGTCAACGTAACCTGATAGATCTGGCCCGGCCCAGCCAATGCGACCAGTCCCCTTCCTGTGATTTGGGAATTTCCCCAATGGGCAAGATTCATTTTCGTATTCGCGGTAGGAGAAACGGAAAGGGTGTGCCCGGTCCAAGCAAGTAGTGCTTTCCGCTGCGCTACCATCCAGTCCATGGTGCCATTAAGATGTAATACGGTAAAAGATGTGAGTGGTGATTTTGTTGATATCAAAGCTGTTATTGGGCTTGTGGAGGATATTCGTTGGTAAAGGAATGGAATGCCGAGGACTGCTCTTCGGAAAGGTTCTAAGATGGATAATGTGGATTGTGCCTGGAGTTCAATCAGCAATTGATTCGAATTGTATAAAAGTCCGTATTATTAAACTAACATTTTCTGCCTTTCCACTGACTCCAACTAATGTGCCCCTCCTAGTATACAACTTCTGGGAAGCAGATAGAGAAACAGACAAAAGAGAGTACGGCGCGCCTAGGACTTCGAATCGAGCATCTATGAAACATCACATCAATTAGCATATCTCTTGAAATCAGTCTGCTCGGAGTTTCCCACCTGCAGGGTCCGTCGACGCATCAATTGAATTTCCCAGAACATCTCCAGTGAGTATTGGGGACTCGATCGTCGGCGTCGCGCTGATCTGGATAGCTCTCCGGGCATGAGGTCCAGCACCAGGTCGTTGAAGCTGCCGAAAGCCTCGGGAAGCATTACCCAGCGGTATTCGACCGCGCATGGCTGCTGTTGTTGGTGGTAGATGCCAATATCAAATGTCGTATCATGAGCTTTCAAGACTTGCCTCACGAGAAGCGCTTCTGCCTCAGGTTTATATTCCCAATTGCGTAATAAGCTTGGACATCGACATCAACCCCCGCAAAAGCCCTTTCCGTCTGACTGTACTTTAAGTGCAATCTTTGCTTTCGGTGACGCGTTTTAAGCTCTGCTCGACCAGCTTTCAACTTTTTCCCTTTGCCAGCTGCCCTTCGACGCGAAGAAAAACTCCGCGAAAGCTACCCCTCCAAGCTCTCTTCAAACCAGCACAAAACGATGCGGGGAGAGCCGTTGATTGCTCTAGGCCGATCTACGAACTTGGGCGACAATGATTGTACGGAGTCTACATAGATTTTCTTGCTTGGGTGCAAGAGCTTCGTTTCGTCCGCAGCCATGGAGGGAGCCTATTCTCGGACTGAGGGTCTTCACCAGCACTAGTCGGTACTGTAAAGATGATGAGAAACGAACGACGATCCAGACTCAAGCTCTGAGAGAGCCGAGAGCAGCAGACAGTGTCCCTGGGAAGATACCAGAAACGGCGAAGAAGGCAGCACCTGCTTTCACCACCACTGCTCGAAAAGATCCTCTAGCTCTGGATGACAAGACAAACAAGGAGCAGCGAAAGGCCGACTGGGCGATAATGAAGGAGATGGCGAAGTACTTATGGCCAAAAGACAGTCTAGGAACAAGATTCCGGGTTGGGCTATCGTTGGGTCTGCTCGTCGGAGCGAAAGTATTGAATGTCCAAGTGCCGTTCTACTTCAAGAGCATTGTTGATTCAATGAACATCGATTTCGTGGCTGTTGGCGGTACGGCGACTACGGTGGCTGGGTCTATGATCTTTGCATATGGACTCACTAGAATTGGGGCAACTGTTTTCTCGGAATTGCGGAATGCCGTTTTTGCTAGTGTTGCTCAGAAGGCTATTCGGAGAGTGGCTTGCAATGTGTTTGATCATCTTCTTAGGTTGGATCTGAACTTCCATCTTACGAAGCAGACTGGAGGTCTGACGAGAGCCATTGATCGAGGTACCAAGGGCATTAGCTTCCTCCTCACGTCTATGGTCTTTCACGTCTTGCCGACTGCTTTGGAGATATCGATGGTTTGCGGTCTCTTGACGTATCATTACGGAGCCAAGTTCGCTGCTATTACAGCTTTAACTATGGTTGCGTACACGGCATTCACAATATGGACAACGGCATGGAGAACCAAATTTCGCCGACAAGCCAATGCAGCAGACAACAAAGGTTCCACTGTTGCGGTTGATTCATTGATCAATTACGAGGCTGTCAAATACTTCAACAATGAGAAGTATGAGGTTGCAAGATACGATTCGGCTCTGAAGGCATATGAGAAGTCTTCAATCAAGGTTGCAACTTCGTTAGCCTTCCTCAACAGCGGGCAGAACTTGATATTCTCAAGTGCCTTGACAGCCATGATGTACCTGGCAGCAGACGGTGTTGCGACTGGAAACCTGACTGTTGGTGATCTAGTTATGGTCAACCAGCTTGTGTTTCAACTTTCTCTCCCGCTGAACTTCCTGGGTTCAGTGTACCGAGAGCTCCGACAGTCGCTCTTGGACATGGAGACGCTCTTTAACCTCCAGAAGGTTAATGTGGCCATCAAGGATGCTCCAAATGCGAAACCACTACAGCTCACCAAAGGAGGAGAGATCAAATTTGAGAACGTGACCTTTGGATATCACGCCGACCGCCCCATTCTCAAGAATCTAAGCCTCACAATCCCAGCTGGCAAGAAGATTGCTGTGGTCGGGCCAAGTGGATGCGGCAAGTCCACTATCCTTCGGCTGCTGTTCCGGTTTTATGATGTTCAAGAAGGAAGAATTCTTATCGATGACCAGGATATCCGGCAGGTCAGCTTGGAGTCCTTGAGAAAGGCCATCGGTGTGGTGCCTCAAGATACACCTCTATTCAACGATACTATTGAGCACAATATTCGTTATGGCGATATGAATGCTTCTCCCGAGCAGGTCCAAGCAGCTGCGCAGAGAGCCCAGATCCACAATATCGTCTCCGGCTTTCCGGATGGTTACAAAACTATGGTAGGAGAACGAGGCATGATGATCTCTGGTGGAGAGAAACAGCGACTGGCAGTCTCAAGGTTGATCTTGAAGGATCCTCCGTTACTCTTTTTCGACGAGGCTACCTCAGCACTCGATACCCATACAGAGCAAGCTCTGATGCAAAACATCAACAGCATCTTAAGAGAGAAGGCAAGGACAAGTGTGTTTGTTGCTCACCGATTGCGAACCATTTATGACAGCGACAAGATTATTGTTCTCAAGGAAGGACAAGTTGCCGAAAGCGGCACGCATCGGGAACTCATTGATACTGGAGGGGTATATTCTGAACTCTGGAGTGGTAAGAACTCTTTCTACCCCGCCTTTCCACTTTCTCTGACAACAACAGCTCAAGAAACCTTGTTCAACGAAGAGGGTGAAGAACGTGAAATTGATATTGATGATATCGACATCCAAGAAGAAAGGGAAGATCAGCCGAAATCGTGATGACTGATCACGAATCATAGCGTGACAAAACACGTTGAGTCGATACCATGGTGATAGAGAACGCTGCAAGCTGCAGAAACGGATAGTATAAATCTGTAACAATTAAGACTTGCCTCCTGCATGAGTGGCGACTCTGGGGCGGCTTGACAACCAGGAAGGTGCTTTTCCTCTGTCTCAGACCCCCGGATGACCCGTGCACTTACACGATAAGTGGCGGGACAGGGCTTCGATGTTTGCTTGACACGGGTGATGGTTCTGTTGGAGGCGGGACATCGACCAGGTGGCACATCTCGCATGAAATGGTGCTTCATCTCCAATCAACCGTATGCGCAAAGAACAATTTAACCAACTCTAATCCGTCAACTCGTCAGCATCTTAGAATCTCGATTGGGTGTTTACAGAACGTTGGGCCTTTTTCCTTGATGGTGGCCAATGAGGCCGGTCTCTTCCCCTGCAGGAAACTGTGCTCTGGGCTTCGATGGCATGTTCTTTAGCCGTGGGGACCGCGGGACAAAAACGTGCTACCCCTATCGGCATCCTGGAATTTTGACACATCAAGCCGCAAGGCCGAGATTTCTCGCTCGAAGATAGGCTGGAGAGCCTGAGACCCTGGGCAGCCGTGCATTCGGGCCCACCTTAACCCTGGATTTTGGATGGATTTGGCGGTCTTGACCCTGAATGGCGCATATTACCTACAGGTGGAAATAAACGTTAAATAACACCTGATTACAGGGTTTCCACCCGGCGAACTAGCTAGAATAATAAGGTGGTCTGACCAATCACCTGTCCAGATTCCAGCTTTTCTTGCTGTATGTAGTTAGATACCGATTAACATTTAAAGACCCCTGTAAGGGATAATAGCACCTGTTAGTATGGACAGGCCGCGTCCGGGGTGAAGCTCCTTTGGGATGGACGGACTCTTGGTCGGCGGGTTAAGATGAGCTGGGTTGGCCCTTATCGTAAGGGCTTTTCTCGTTTCTGCTCGCAACGTCGCGAAGAGTCATCTGCGATCTCTTCCATGCGGTTTTTGATACCCCCAGACTTCTCGATAGACAGCTGATCGAGATTTGTCGTACTGTTTGTTTACTTTGCTTTTTTAATTGTCAACATATACATACGATCCTTCCACCCACCTCTGGCAAACCCCCAGCAACGACTCGAAGTCCTTGACGGAACTTCACGACAAGCACGAGAACACATCAACCGATCCTTTGCCACGTACATCCGAATCCAAGTGCAATTGCCTACCTGGATTGAATTTTCCGACCAGCTCACATACGCGACCTGCCTCTGAACCACCGCCCACCCACCACATCTCTCAAAATGGTCAATATCTTCGACCTCATCTCTCAGAAGATCGAGCTGTTCCGCCTTGAGCAAAGATATACCCGCAGACGCAACCGTCGCAGTACTTTCGTCTCAGAGGCGCAATACGTCGACGGCGAATACATCTACTCTCCAACCTCCACATACTCCGCGAAATGCAGCGCAGGCGGCAGTGATAGTGAGGAAGAGAGCCGGAGCAAGGAAAGCAAGGGGAGCAAACGGCTGAGTAAGATGGGTCTCGAGAAGATGGATTGGCGGAGAGGGAGAGAGGACAAGAGGCAGAATCGGGTTTCCGTGCGGGAGGTAAAGTGGGATGAGGAGATTCGGACCTAGGCTATGTTTATGGAGAGAGGAGAGAAATAAAGATGCACAACTTGGGTTGCATGCATTTGCTCGATACCAAGAGCGAAGTTTTTATGTCTTTATGATTATTCTTGGTGGGTTGGATTGGACTGGACTTTTGTTCATATATTGGATATTGGATTGGACAAAGCGCACAACCGCTTACTGCAGACACTTTCTTGTTAATAGATATTTATTTCAGGCTAGGGGTGAGATCGTCATCAACCAAAACATTTTATATATAATCTATTCATGGTAGTCCTGAAAATTTCGATTATTGTCTGCGAAAGCATTTTCTGGGTTTGACGAGATATTTTGCGGTTCCTCTGTCATTCATACTTGAATAACCATTTCAAACCTATCTTAGATGTTTGGAAATTGTTTCTCTGTTGCAAAATTGGTATCAGCGTGTCAATGCCTTTGAATTAATATTCCGTCATCTAGGTTGTCGCACGTTGTAGATCCTATGAACATGGGAGGCCTGTCGAGTTATGCCCCTCATTGGCACCAGGATCTGCCTGTGTATCAAGAGCCGCATTTGCCACTAGACTGCTTGATAGTTCTCCGTGGTCACCTCGCCGGGTCGAAGTCACTATCACTAAAGAAAAAGGTGCTTCGTGCGCCTCTTCAATTAGATGATCAGCTTTCTTTTTTCTGTCAGCAACCTCCTTGGTTCAATTCCCAAAGTGTCTATGTTACTGTCGCACGAAACGGAGCGTTGAGTGATTGCTGAAATGGTTGTCTAAGGAGGAGAAGCTCGTAGGGAGCATCTGAGAGAAATAAAAGGGGGTGCTGCTGAGTAAGCCTAGTACCGGGAACAGTACGGCCATAAGCTCCTGGTGCTATGGCAACCAGTCACCCTGATATGCGACAGTTACTTAATTCAAGAATACTCTTCTTGACAGCGCATGCAATGTACGAACAATGTCCATGTTGAGCAGTCGTGCTTTCTCTCAACTTCTCTTTGTTCTCGAGATATGCAACGAAGTATCTCTTGTTAAGCCGAATGCAGGGTCATAGTCATTGACAAACAAAGCGACCGTAATTCGTAGACTTGCGTATCTTATGTCTTTGTATGTTCTTGTAATACTATCACCTCAAAGATTGGATTACTGTTCAAGTCAATTCATTTCAGGATATCTGATATACATCAACTAAAACCCCCAGGTTCGCCAAAATGGCTGCCAATTCCCCACCAGGCCGGACTCCCTATGGAATCGACTCGGGAGCAGACTCACCCTACCGCGGCGTGTGGAAAATGTCCAGACGCCAACAGGAAGAGTGGCTTCGTCGTTCTAAAACATGGGATGGTTTGGACCCGAGCATTTGGAAAGCAAAGAAAATCATTGGCATGGGAGCCAATGGTCTCGCTGGGCTCTGGGAATACCAAGGAGCGGATCCAAACATGCCCAAGCGTATGGTCATCAAGCAAGGCAGAGATGACGATGGAATGGGATGGGAATCTCGGTTCTTGAAAGCCCTGGCGATAACTGAATCTAACCATTTTGTGAAGTTGTATAAAGCCAATCATCACGTGGGAGGGAGTGGCACGTCTCGAAAATTCGATCCGATACCCTGTCATCGTAATGGAAATTGGTATGACCCCTGCTTGGAAGTTAATCATCTGTATCTGGAGTTCTGTGAAAATAGTGATCTGCAAGCGTACAACGAAAAATGGAGAGATGCTAGGAAGGTAGATATGTATCCACCCGAGGAATTTATATGGAGAATCTTTGGTTGTCTTGCAAAGGCGATTTTGGTATTGGAGAAGGGTTCAGAAGATCTGGATATACCAAACCCAAATTGGTTCTATCCGAACGGGATTGCACACCTTTACATCAAGGAGCCGAACAGTAGGTTTCAATGACGGAGAGGTTATTCTGAATTTGAGCTGACAGTGGAACAGTTCTTGTTGGAGAGCCAGACGCTATGGAGCATAGTAGATTCAATATTTGCAAGTAAGTTCTTTTCCAAAATGTCTTGTTCTGTCACTGATGCACAAGCTGCACAATACATACAATGCTAACTTTCAATCTAGACTCGCCGACTTCGGACTAGCATTGCCAGTTCCAGAAGCGAGATATGTAAGAGGCATTCATTGGAAGCTAGCCAGCCAGTGGCGAGCGACAGAAGGCTACCTGCCTCCAGTAAGTATACTTTTCCCACCCGTTCCAAGCAAAATCTGACGCTCCCAGGAACAACGTTACCCCGAGCACCCTAACCGTCTAATCAGCCACCAAACCAACGTCTGGGCCGTTGATGCAACAATGCATCATCTTCTCTCCGGCCGACATGTAGAACATCTAAAATTTGACTATAGACTTACCCACCCAATCACTTCTGTCGAAACGACCCTCATAGTTTAAGGAAACATCCTCCTCCAACCATCAAAATACCCACAGCCAGACGGGAAAGAAAGATACCTCCCATACTCCAAGCTTCTGATCGACACCATTCTCTACTGTCTAGTCTTCGATCCCTCCGAACGTCTCAGCGCAACAGACCTCGTGCGAACTACCCAGAACACACTTGCTATCTACAACCAAATGGCTGCATACGTGCCCCCTCTAGCAAACTACCCCTATTCGGTAGTCTTTCAACCGAACATCGCGCCTCAGAACCAAGCTCTTATTGGAAAGAACCCTCCTCCCCAGCTGAACTTGCAGCCTGCTGGAGTACGTGGGCAATTCGAGTATCAAGGGGGTAGACTAGTGGTAAGGTTATTCCATACTGATTTGACAATCCTCACATGAGCAGGGAGCCGTTTCTCAACAGAGGCTTTTAGGCCCTAAGCTCTCTGTTAGAATTAGTGATATTGCGTACTAATTGGATGATAGGGCCTGAGTCCAGCGAACCCGAACCTGTTGTTTCCAGATCATGATCCCCAGAGAGCGAGACGTGTTAGGAAATGGCAGTATCCTTATTCAATGGATCCCAGATAGTCCTGTTGTTAATGATGTAGATATAGAAGAAATGCGGTTGTGTATGTTACAGTGAAGGGTATTTATTAACTGGGATTTGAATAGATGATTTCACGAGATTAAGTAAACATTGAGGTGATCCGCGGACGACATCACCGTTCCGTCTGATGGGCCCCCGAATATTTTGCTCCTCGATTCCAATCAGTGCAAATATAGCATTACTTAGTAATTGGATTGGTATTTTTCTAGTTCATATCGATATGTGGCTGGCTGAAGATAATAGGGATACCGTAGCCTAGTGAGAGGTGCGTAGAGAAAGGACATGGAGGAAACACGTGCATCTTGCTTTGCTGGTGGAGAACCGCGATTCTGTTGTTGGGAAAATCTGTTAAGATCAACCGGCAACACCAAATGTAAACAAACATGCGATCTGCAACAAAACTCAGCAGCTAGATATTCACCATTCAAGGAGAAAATGAAGTGAATACTTACCTCGCTTAATAAAGGGGGTCGCTTCTTGCAGGTGGGAGCGGGTCTAGATGATCCCGCTTTCTTTTGCACCATGTTCTTACCATCAGACCGGATTACTCCATAAGTTCATGCTAATGAATGAAGTTTCGACAGAGCATGTGGGTTGGGAGTATTGGGTGGGGAATTTTGAGAGGGTAACGGTGAAGAAGGCAAGTTATGAGAATGTGAATGTTGAGGAACATATGCCGGAGGAGTGGAGGATCGGCGATGTGAAGTTGGAAGCTGAGCATCAGGGAGAGAATGATTACGTTGATGACTTTTAGGGGGCATTTTTTGGCTTAGTGGAGGAATTATCAGAGGTCTGGGGGATCGAGTGGGTACTGAAGAGAGATTATGAGTTGCTTGATAGACTTCTGCCCTTGAGGGTGAAGATTACCACTGATTGGATGGTGAAGATCGGGGGCACAGGGGATGAGAACATACTGCTATTGAATAATGGTGGTGATGGGCATTCCTGGCAAGGCTGAGAAATGAGAGGAAGATGGCCACTTGAGAGTATTCTTGGAAGCCAACTTGAAGGTCGAGAGTGAGGTGGAAGGAGTAACTTATAAGTTATATCCTCAAAATCGCCTCAGAACTTGCTTGCCAACTTTTATTGTAAAATATTTCTTTCAAGGGTGTCCACTTCTAAGATAGGTCGCACTTGCATGAGAGATAGCGACAGCTTCAACATCAAATTCAGTATGCCTGAATAGAAAATTCCTCAGCCTGGCACATCGGGTCCAGTCATAGGAATGTTATCAATCTCCCAAAGCCAGTCGGCGTTGTCAAACAGAGTCCAATCTATGGCCTCTAGCTCCGTATAATGTAGATCGGGGTCGTCATTCGTCATTCCGCCCCCTGAGCTACCTTTATTTCGTCGTCAGCTGATGTCTGCTCAACATCTATCTTGATTGTAGAGTACTTACTGGTCTGTTCCAAGGTCTTCCCCTTGACATGATACTGTCGCCATTTCCAAAGAGTGTCATATAGTAGACTAGCACTCAGACGACTCTGAATCAACAGCGTTGGGCTCTGTTGCTTGATCTCCTGGTCATCCTGTTGCATACGCCAAAGATACGTGTAGATCTCCAAAGCCCTTAGAAACACATCATTGCTTTCCACTGAGCCAATTCTGAGAGCGGCAAGTCCAGCATTTATGAAAGCCGCACCAGCTGCGTGATCGACGCAGGCGCTGAGATTTGAGCTCAGTACCTGTATCAAAATCGCCAACGCAGCGCTGAGATATCTCAAGGTTGAGATAGGACCGTGCGTAAGGTAATTAAAATTTGCTTGGCTTGAGTTTGCTAATGTGATGAATTCTGTCGCGGTGCTGTATGCCTTCAAGATCCCACTTCTGCGGTGAAAGGTGTATGTGGAATCAAAGAAGTAGAATATCCGCAAGTAAAGACGGGCTTCGACTAGATGAATGATATCAAGTTCTACATTATTAGCCAGATTTTGTTGAGAGGAAGTGAAACCCCTGGACTTACGGGAGAGCTTTCCACTAAATTGTGCTTCCAAAGTATCCAAGTCGTCTTCTAGAACGTTCATCAACAGCACTCTCTCTCCATCGGCCGGCATTCCTAGAGGGCTTGAAACATTCCCGGACATTATTTTCGTGACTCTGTCGCAAAATTTAACCAAGATAAGGTGGTAGCGCATGTCATCTGGAAGCGTGTAATGATTTCCAATCTCGCAAGCGCGATCAATGCTCCAGTCGAAACACCCCAGCAGAGGCGGAGCTCCTTGAAATGCTGACATGCTTGCAGATATTAGTATTGTCCATGTTTTGACGATAGACCACAGATACTAACTACTGTGCCACGATATTACACGCTGCCCAGGTTTTAATGTGTCCGTCCACTGGCAACCTCTCAAATCCAGCATAGCGAATATATTCATGCAAATGCTGTGGGCGATGTAATCCCATGTGGATCGCTGAATTTACAGCAATGCTAGCCAGGAAAAGAGAATTATCTGACCAGATGCGAAAGTCTGGAAACGGCCACATGCACAACAGAAGAAGGGCCTGGACTGCGGTGATCGTTAAAGGAGGGGCTGAGATCGTCGACCACATGAGCTTCGTTACTGATTTTGTGAGGTAGACAAGTATTTTAGACTTTTCGGGATGTCTGCGAGATGCAATACTGATGATTGACCAGAATAGTAGGGGAGAGCTCTCGTAGACTCGGTCAGGTGAGTGTTCATGTTGAACGAGGGGGAAGAATGGATGGTGGTGCTCGAAGAATCTCATTTGCGTCAGCCAAAGTTCGACAAGTCTGTAAAAGACGGAGGATTTACAGATTGAAGAGCAAGTCTATCTCTTCCAGGGAAAATGCTATGGAATCGATGGCTCGAATGCTTTGTGCTGCCGGACGTGCGCCATGGTTGACAGCGAGGGCTACATTCGAATTAGTTGCATATTGTGATCCGATCGATGTATGAGACGACTGTGATAGTGGTGGTGCAAAATTTAGAGCAAGATTGGCCCCATGAGATACAGTTACGGGGCCGACAACATCGGTACTCAAGTTGGCCACAATGACTGGTGGGTGCTGACTCTGGACGGCATCTCTCAACGTGACCAGCTGCTTCTCGAGTTCATCAATCTTACTATCGAATATGTCAGCATAGTTCGGGATCAAATGAAGGGTAGTGGCATTGCCTTCTTTTATTGACGCGTTTGTATCCAGAATCCAGGGTGCAAGGCACATTCATCCTTGCGCATCTTGAACATGGGTGCTTCGGAGAATCGCATCGCAACTGTTCGATCTCAGTAACTAGCTTGGAAGAGGGGTTTAATTGATCATTTGCACGGAAAGAAATACCTTTGACTGCCTGCATCGTATGCAAGCAACCCGCTTGACCTCCCGATGCGGCGTCGAGCTCTCTGCGCTGTTCTCACGATTGGCTGCCCTCATCGTGATATTTGAAGTAAAATCTCATTTGGCTCTCATATGGCACATCTCCTGTTTATCATACCACCCACTTGCATCGTGGAGAGATCTGGCTTGCAGGCGTTTTTCTGAATAAATGTGAAGAAGTTATGTTTTCCGTGATGTTTGGTGGGAGGTTCAATGATTACATCCTTGCATGCTCACATGTACGCCTCTGTTACTACTGATACGCTCATAACGCCCCATCAAAGTTCTCCTCTAGGGCATCGATCTTGCAGTAAACATAAGGAGATTTTAAGTATACTGAGACCAAATATCTCCAATGGGAGTTGCAGAAATATTATCAACTCTGGGTGAGTTGGCACCTGTACATTGCATCACCTTGAAGGCTTGGAATAATGTTGGCATCATGCACATGAATCCTCATCAAAGAATGAATTCAAATTGCTCTATTTATTTATAAGGTTAAAGTCTCGAGAACTACCATGAAACAGTCTCATGTACTCTCAGTTGAGCCATTCGGGGTCTTTTCAACCGGCTCCACCTCCAAAAGTCTTTTCCCGTTCACGACGAGCTTCCCTCTCAAAGTGTCTTTTCCGCTTTCCGGGCAAGCTCTCAAATGGCCCCTCTCTCATTCTCTCAGATTCCATCATTCTTTGCAAACACCACTGCAAATCGAATTCATCATTCGCTTCAAACATCTTCTGGATCTGACCGACCTCCCAACTTGGTGCAGCGGGCTCTATATCCTCCTCCCATTTCAGCTTTTGTTCGTCTTTCGACCTCGAGTTAGATCCGGAGGCACTCAAACCTTTCCAAAGCCTAGCGATAATTGACGCATCATCTGGAATAGATGCTATATCATCATACTCCTCGAAATGTGCCCTCCAGCGGGGATCAAACGGCGCCAAACATTTCCCAAAATCCCTCCAAGTAGTCAGGACGAGTCCGGAACCGTATTGTCCTGCTTCGTACCAATCATATCGGTACTCGAGAGCGCAGTGCTCACACTTCCTTACCCGGGGATTGGAATCCAGATCCTCGAAATCCCAGAGGATGAAGCCGTGATTCTTGTCCTTCGCATAGCGTTTCATTAGGTGCGAGCACAGATGTGTCATCGAGCTGTCTCTCCCCATCAACTGGGCGATATTTTTCATTCCTTTCTCCGAGAGCGGGGTTTCAATGTCAGGTGAGGTATGATACCAGTTCTGAATCCGGCTGAGAAGTCTCTCGCCGTGTTCTTCATCAGCCACTAGATATACTTCTGACGTCCTCACGCACCAGAGGTTGGTGCCAATTTCCGGTAAGGCGTGAAGCAATGGTTTCAATCGATGACCGTAGAACATCCCGTGGCGAAAAAGCTTCATCGCGTATTGAATCTGCGAGAAGCGGAAGGGGGCTATGAATAGGCGGCGAAGGCTAGAGTTGCGGTTGAGCACGAGCTGGCTGGGACAGTCTTTCTCGAGGATAGGTGCCATTGAGCTGTATCTGTGCCAGGGGATAAAATGAAATAATTCACAAGGCCGGCAGAGGTAGCGGCGGTTGGTCTTTTCGTCTAGGAAGTTGAGTACATATTGCTTGAGCATTTGCTTGTGAGATTCGAGCTCGCCAGGTTCGAGTATCCTTTGTGCTATATTCGTGACAGGAGTGCCAGACTTGCTGTTGACTCTTTGGCAGCGGATGTCTGCTGCAGCTTTGACAAGCGGGATGGCCATATCATCGTCCAAAGAATACGCAATTTCGCTCAAGGTGCGCGGGGAAAGGAGTTCGATGGCATCCCTGAGGATAGGGTTATTGTGTACCTGCTGTATTAAATCCCGGAGCTGTTCAGAACCCTCTGGATATTCGGTGATCGCTGAAATTTCCGTCTGAACGTCCCCGTTGTCCTTAAGGCCCTCAACAAAACGGACAGCTTTCTTTTTGTTCTTGATGCCGAGAGTTGTCGCCTCTTCATTCGATATTATTGAACTGGGCCGTAGACAACCTCGACGAGGGGTATGTTGTTCTGCTGGGCCGCTTGTTGTGGATGCAGTGGCAACAGTGAGATCTGAAGAAAGAGAAGTAAATGATTCCACCAACTTCGAGACAGGACAGCAGTTTTCGCATGGTAATACCTCGGTGACTGAAACATCTGTGTGAAGCTTCCCGCATTCCTCGAAGTCTCTGTCAACTCCACCGTCATCTTCCTTCAATGTGGAGGCAGCAATAGAGAAGTCGATAGGCAAGTGGCTTACATCAAGTGGCGCTACATGAAAGGAGTCTTTGTCTTTTTTGTTGTTGATAAGTCCACTCGCAGTTGAGCTTAGCACATCTTTCGTGTAAGTTGCTCTGGTGGCGTCCGAGTTAGCTGAGGCTGATGGAGTAGAATCATGGGGGGCTATAGTTCCTCTTTTACATTGGCAAGTCCGAGAAAATGTTTTGCATGGTTTCTTTTCGGCTTGTGTTAAGCCACCATAAGTTTTCGGCTCCTCTGCTTCCGGTGTGTTCGAGCTGATTGAAGTTGATGAATGAGACAAAATAGTCTCATCGGATGTGTGAAGTCTTTCTCCATCCAAAGCCGCTGAGTTAGTGTAAGTAATCGAACCAGTCGCAGCATCTTCATCAGATGAATCGTTCGGCGGAAGAAAAAAACGTTCGGGAATCGTCTTGGTGAGGCATGGAAGTCTTCTCAATATCGTGGCTGCGTCGATGGGGTCCTCCCCAAAGTATGAAAATCCATGGAAGTTTGTATAACTACAGATTTTCCCTTTTCGTCTTTTGGATGTAAGCAATGAAGAAGAGCGGGGTCGCTCTGAAGAGTCTGCTATATTACGTGCGTTGTAGATTGTCGAAATTACTGAATTGGAAATTTCTTCGTCGGAGAGTATGTTGGGAGGCAGTGCATCCAATAGAGATAAGGATTGAATTCTGGGAGAGTCTGTCATTTTGTGCGCTGTAGCTTATTGTTGTTGGTTGAAGTGAGATTTGTATGGAAGGGAATATTTTGAAAGGGGAAGAATAAAAGCTGCCATCTTGGAAGATGAAACTGAATTATACTGCATGCTGCTCTATTTTGGACTGGCTGGCTCAGAAAGGATTCAACTGATTAGGAAATGGACTGCTGGAAGTCTGGTACACTTGTACTGGGCTCCGTGGTCCCGGTAGTGTATCACGTGACATGGCTAGATGAAAATAGGTAAAAAAGTTTTTGTTCCTGACTGAGAATCTAGTTAGGGTTCATAGCTATCGTCTAGAGCCGGAGTGATCTCTGTAACTATTATTGTTAGCTCTCAGTGCAGCGAAAGGGCCGTTTCTTTCCTTTCGCACTAGCTTCTCACTGGAGTGCTAAGTAGAAGAGCTCGTGAGCGGATTCCAGACTAACAATAACTACGTACTCGATTTCTGGCTACTATCTGCAATAATAAGAGGAGAAGCTGAGTGGCCCGTCCTTTGGGCCCAATTTGGACATTCTCACACATTCTCGAAATGGAATAGAAACATACGGAAGAGCCTAGCGGCCCGGTCCGGACTAGAACGACATTTGACAGCTGTCACTTCCGCCATCGACGTGCAACAAGAAATAGCGAGGGCCCACAACGGTCTACACTCAAAAACTCAATTTACAACAGAGATAGAATAGCGTTTGCGTCTACGTTCCGCGACGAAAGCAGGACCCAAGGATGGGCTTTCAAGCAAATTTCACCAACAGAGATCGTGAAATAAGATATTTCTGGAACAGAGGTGGGACTACCGCAATGAATTGTGCCGAAGCCATTTTAGTGGCGGTAAGTGAGCTTGGGACCGAGAGATTTACCTAGCCCTCGACGCCCACAGACATATCAGGTAGCCTATCCTCAGCTGGGAAGTGCCAAGGGTGTGCGTTGTGCAACACAGTACTTACCCACATCTATATATAGCAGGAAAAATAGCCACAATCCACAACCCCATCTCCCGAGAGATGCGATTCAAGAATAGTAGTAGTAGAATGCCTGCCCCAAAGGCGCCTCCACAGTCCCTTTTGAGCCGTAGCAAGGGAGTAGGTACAGCGCTTCGGCTCCGAGATCTCGCCTGCAGGCAAGGAGAGGAGATAAATGTCCGCATTGGAATACAGAGCTGCAAGGAATGATCTCGCCTTGTGCTCCACCTTGCCCTTGCGATTTTGAAAGTCTTAAGACTGTTGAAAAAAGAAGTGAGGGAAAGAAGGCTGGGAAGGGACAGAAAAGGAAATTGCAAAAGGGACTGATGGTGAAGGCTTGGTTCTTTGGGTATCGTATCTTGCACATTAGTTAGACATTGGGGTTTCCCTTCCCCGTGGACGGGGTGCAGAGAGGATCAGAAGATCTTCCTCCTCGCGCCATTCCCGTTCTCCATCCTCGCCAACGCCTGCTCGATTCCAACGACATCCAGCTCCATCCCATCCGTGCTCTTCTCGGCTAGCACTAGTCGTCCTTCACTCTGTTGTCGGACCTGCTTCCCGGTTGATAAGATGACGAAGCGGTGTTCGCCGACAATTATGATATCGGATTGTTGTCCTGAAGATTTGGCGATCTGTGCTATGGCGGAGCAGCGTTCGCCTTGCAGTTCTACACTATCCAGTTTGATGGAACGAGTACCTGACGTGCCGGTGAAGAGGCCTGATCCGCTCTTCTTACCAACGTGCGCTGCCCAGTATTTCGCCAGGTTAGGGATGACGGTGAACGTCTCTCCAAGCCAGAACACGACTGATTCATCTGCCGGACTTGTAGGCGAGGGAGATGCGACTTCGACCACTGATATCTGTCCCCGTACGCCGATGCTGGATCCCCTCGAGCCGAAAGGTTCTGTCGATTTACGAGTGCCGGGCGTCATGGGTGCGAATCGCGAGGTGGTGATTTGTGGGGGTCCTGAGGTGCGAGATTTGGGTGCTGCATCGATGTAGCCTGTCAGACTATATTCTGACCGCGATCCACCTTTCACACCTTGGCGGCCGAGAAGCCCTTGTGATGCACCAGGGCCCACCCCTTCGATGTCCCAGAGTGCCCATTCGCCGTCACTCAGCAGTACAATGACAGCTCTGCCTGCTGATACCCACTGTGCGTCGATGATAGTCTTTCGGCCGAATCCTGCGTGTGTTCCCAGTGGCGATGCTTGCGAATCGTTTTTGGTGTTTTGAAACCCGGCATAAAGAGAAAGGAGCCAAGTTCCTTCGGTTGCCGGGCTGTCGGGGTCTTCAGTGAATTTCGCGGAAGACTTATAATTGTAAATGCGGCATACTCCAACAGATTCGGCCACCAAAAGATGGCTAGCATGTTGACGGGACAGAGTCGGATTGAAGGAGATGGACTTTGCTGGTGATGAGAGGTAAACCGATTGAAAGGGCTCGAGTGCCTTGTCCGCAGTTTTGAGAGTAGCTCTGAAGAGCAGTAATCGTCCTGTAATCTCTCGAGAATGTGATGCAACTATTATTTCTGTCTCGGTTGGCGTAGAACCCCGGCCCTTTTGCTCACTCGCAAATTCTAGAGTCATCGACACTCCGTCCGAAGGCTTCTGATGTCCGTTGAGCAGGACAACGGTCTCGCCCCAGGTCCCTTTTCCAGCTAGTGTCTGTGTAAAGTCTGATCGTAGTTCTGGCCGTGATTTACTCTGTGGGGATGGTGGTGTAAGAGGAACAGTGACAAGTCGAAGCGAATGATCTGCGCATGCTGCAGTAAACACGATCTTCTGCTTTAATGACTCCAGTCCACGCCAAGATGGCCCATCAGCTTTCAAGACCGGATCGGGTAAAACTGTGAGATGAAGCACGTCTGTTCCGAAGTATAGATCCAGCTCTTGCAAGATGCTTGGGTATGGCCTTGAGGGGTCGAACTCCTCTTCCTCATCCTCAAATTCCGGCTTATCTTCAAATGTTTTGCCAGAATCGCCCTCATCGTCGGAATCGAGAGATATAACAGCGTTCCCTGTGCCATTTGCTTTCTGAGCAGCCGCAGTAGAACCTTGAGTATTCTTGAATGCTCTGCCACCCCTCCAAACAAGCTTCACACCATTTTCATGTCCGTAAAGAATAACCGTCGACCCATTTGAGGAGCGGATAGGATAGACCTTAGCGGTATGTATTCGGTGGGGGAGCTCGTAACTACAGGTATGTTAGAGACTTGCGTTTGGAGCTCCAACGATGTTCACCTTAGCTGGGTATTTTGGGCATTCTTAGAGAGCCTAGGTTTGGGCAAACTGCCTGCCATGGTGGAGATTCAGCGAAGATACGTCCAGTTATCCAAGTGTCATGGTGGGGCGATGGAGGAAGAGGTGCCGCGAAAGAATACAGAGCTCATATTTCGTCGCGTATGAAGTCGCGACGTCGGCTCGGAAGAACATTTCGGCGATCTTCCCTTGGCGAAACCTGGACGTTCAACTACCGTACCTCGACTTAGTGGCAACACAGTCAAAGTCCAGGCGTATAGCCTGCAATTAAAGATGAAAATTTATCCAAGTTAACACTCCAACACCGCAACACCCCCTGCTACTTTTTTTACCTTTTGCAAGATCCTTCACCAATGGTTGACTCACGTGATCTGTGTCAGCCGTCCGAAAGGCTATTGCTAACCACACTCGGGGTATTTAACCTCGCCCCGCTTATCGGGATCCAAAACAGGCCCTGCTCTGACCCACTCGGCAAAGACGGCACCTCCCTCGTTTCCCTGACTCCTATTATGGAATCACCCTCTTCGCTCCTTTTCGTCGTTTTGTGTCCATACCGCCAAAACCCGCCCTATTCGGCGCCTTTCTTGTCCAAAAGGGACTTCTCTTTGGTTGTAAGAAGGCCGGTGAAACGAAAATGGGGCAAGAATAGTGCTTAGAATAGCATGTTATATTTTCCCTCGTACATAGGCGTCTCTTTTCAAAGGCGTTGAATTGACATGCATGACAAGCCTGGAAAGAACGACACTGGTTCTCGTTATCCCTGTGCGGAATATCTCCGGCGCCCCAGGAAGAGAATTTGCAAGGGCAGGGCGGGTTTGTCATTTATTTTGGCTCGGGGTTATCCCCACTATTGCCGCATGTTCACATCTCCTCACTTCTTTCTTTTCCTTCCCAGACCTATCTCTTTCCAAAGTCAAGGCATAAAAGCTTTATTCTTGTCAAGCAATTATTTTCTTCCGCAGTCTTTTCAGCAATCAATTGCATAGAGCATTCAAGAGAATGCTATTGCAATAGCCACAATATTCGCCACTGATCGTACCAAATGTCAAAGTGGGCAGACTTTTGGTTCTTTTGTTATTGAGCGCGCATTCATAGAAATATCACTCGTAGAGCAAAATGGCTCTCTCAGATGACCCTGAGAAGGACAGGTTCCACGAAACAGATTCAACAGAGCGCTCAGCAGAACAAAGGAACTCGATAGAAGAGCTCGAAAAGGACGGGCACACCACCGCCTCATCACCAATACACACGTCACATGCGAATTCTTCTCACGATACCATCAACAGTAACCCTTTGTCGCCACTCGAATGTGCGTTAACCCCAGATCTCGAAACAGATGCTGAACACCTTGCACGCCCAGCATTAACCTACACAAAGACTGGCGCTTCATTTGCAACTACAGGATCGAGGATACCTTCTTTTGAAGTTGATTTTGGGGCTGAAGATCTCGACGATCCAAAGAATTGGCCGATGTGGTATAAAGGTCTTACCATTGGAGCTATCAGCTACTCAACATGGACTGTTGTTCTTTACTCGACAAGTTATACAACTTCGATGCCAGGAATGATGAAGGACTTCCATGTGACGAGCGAACCAGTGGCTACTTTGGGAGTGACGGTGTATCTTCTTGGTTTAGCGGTGGGAAGCCTGATCTTGGCGCCCTTGAGTGAGGTATATGGGAGACGACCTGTGTACATTGGGAGTTTGGGACTTTTTTCTCTGATGGTACTGCCATGCGCACTAGCTCATTCCCTACCGACAGTCCTTGTCTTTCGATTTCTTGGGTAAGAAACATCTCCAGGGTATCTAGCTCAATTCTAACATGGCTTAAAGAGCATTAGCGGGATCAGCCATGATCGCAAATGCACCAGGTACCGTCAATGATATCGTCGATGAGCAGTACCGAGCACTTGCATTCAGCATCTGGAGCATAGGACCCATGAATGGTCCCGTGACAGGCCCTCTTATTGGCGGGTTTGCTGCCGAGTACTTGGGGTGGAGGTGGACTAACTGGCTGGTCATGATCTTCTCCGGGCTAGGGTGGATCATGTGCTCGTTGGTGAAGGAAACTTATGCTCCGGTACTGTTACAGAGAAAAGCCGCCAAAATACGAGAAGAGACGGGAGATGATAGATGGTGGTGTCGTTATGATCAGCGATTGAGCAGTAAGTCTTTAGGAGATGGATCATTAAAGCTCTCGGCAGCTGACCCTTAACTCTTAGTCCGCCAAATCCTGAAGATCAACCTTTCACGACCCTTTGTCTTGGCCTTTACAGAGCCGATATTATGGTTTTGGAACGCGTATATTTCAGTATGTATCTTTGAGGAAGATATTGAGCTGCCGAGTACTTGCTGACTTTCCATTCAAGTTGATTTATGGCATATTATATCTTTGCTTTGTGGCGTACCCGTTGATTTATACTGGACTGCGTCATTGGTCGCAGGGCATTGCTGGTTTGGCATTCGTTGGAATTGGAGTGGGAACCATGCTTGCAATTGTGACAGAACCAATTGCTCGAAGAGTCGTCAATTCGCACAAAAAGGACCCCGAAACAGGTCGTGTCCCACCCGAAGCGTCTATCTCGATTGTTTGTCTTGCAGCTTTCTTGTGTCCCATAGGACAATTGTGGTTTTCTTGGACTTCGGTTCCTATTACAATACATTGGGTTTGGCCTATTCTAGCCGGAATCCCCTTTGGCGCCGGTAATGCCTTGGTCTTCATCTACGCATCAAATTACCTCGCTGGCTCCTATGGCATTTACTCAGCGTCAGCACTCGCAGGAAATAGTGTTTTTCGATCATTCATTGGAGGAACCTTACCTTTGGCCGGGCCCGCCATGTACGCTAAGTTAACACCGCAGTGGGCCGGGACGTTGCTGGGACTTGTTCAAGTTGCATGTATACCAATACCTTTCGTGTTTTACAAGTGGGGAGAGAAGATACGAGCGAAGAGTCCATTGATCAAGCAGATGCGTGCCGATCAACAAAGAAGGGAAGAGAAGGCGGCCGCTGCACTACGGAGACAAAAGAGAAGGGATGAGGAGAGGGGAGAGAAGATGGTGGTGATCGATGAGAAGGAAAAGAGTAGCTCGGGAGAAGAGGCGGTGGGGAGGACGCTGTCAACAGCGGAAAAGGAGTGAAGTATTGAATAATTAATTGTATAGACGTACTTAAGAAATATACCCAGCAACAGCAGCTTTATCAACACTTCGCTGTACCCACCCCAAGTATCGAGTTTGCAAGCCGCCAAAGTTCAGCGTCACCAGTGGTTGTCAGAATTTGTGACGCAATACTGGCTTTTAATATACTATGGCTCGAGGGACATTTAGAGCCTAACTGCCATTTTGATTTTTTAGCTGTTCCCTGATTCGAGGAACAATCTGAAAAGTAGTGACTCGTCAGTTTACGAATGTTCCTCAGTTATAAGTTAGTACATTGAAACGCAGCTTTGCGCCACGAATATAATTCTGAGAACCACTAGTGGCCTTATCACAAAGAGCCCCTCAGTAGCCGACAAAAGCTAAGCCTTGGCATAACGTTTTCTAGCTGAATCAGCTGGACAAAGGATCTGACTGATATTTAGCTGGCATCATTTCTCGTTGCAATATGTCAGACTTCCAAAGGCACAAAGCTTAGATCAAACTAATTTACGATTTATTTATCATCTGCGCTTTCTGCCCTGATTTCTGCCGGCCGTTGCTACGAGTACCGGGCTTAGCGCCCTCTTAAAACGTCTTAGCGTATCCGCACTACAAAAATACTTTTGCGACTCGCGATCCTGACTTCTCCCTCACTTCTCCACGTTCACAGGTACCGTGCCAATCTATTCCTACCGGTGTAGTCAATCTTACCCTCATTCTTCTACTGTCGCGCTGTTCTGTCGACTCTTCAAGATCTGCAGCCTGGTCTCGCCATTATCTTGTGACCCCGCCATCGCATTTCTACCACCACTTGCAGAGCCACCGCCAGATACAAAGAACTTGCTCCTCGAAAGCCTTTCACCACCAACGGCAAAGGATCTCGACAGCCAGGACGCGACACGAAGACCACAATCCAATCTGCATCAAGAACCCTCTGTGACTTTCAGTAGTCATGGCAGTTCCAACGCAGGTTGCATACCGAACACTGAAGGGGATTGGCATCTTGGATGCCGCGCCTGTGTACGAGCCTTTGCCTGGGTTTCAGAGACCGGAAGGTAATTCACGCTGCTGTGTCTATTCACCATGCGGCAGATACTTCGCCTGGGCTTCCAACGAAGGCGTCACGGTCATCGATGCCTCTGTCGGACACGTCATCACCACGCTCCCCACGCCGAACGTGTACGAATTAGGCTTCTCGCCTCGTGGCTCGTACATCATTACCTGGGAGAGACCGTCCAAAGATGAAGCCGGCGATGCCGTCAAGAACCTGAAGGTGTGGCGTACCGTTGAGGATCTCAACGGTATAGAGAAACAGGTCGTGGGAAGGTTTGTGCAGAAATCTCAGACGGGCTGGAACCTGCAATATACCGCTGATGAGAGATACTGTGCTCGTGTTGTCACCAACGAGGTTCAATTCTATGAGAGTGGTGACTTGGGCACGGTCTGGAACAAGCTGCGCGCCGAGGGTGTTGCCGACTTTGCAATCTCTCCGGGCAATACCCATTCTGTGGCTGTTTTCATTCCAGAGCGCAAGGTATGTGGTCTTTTGCTCAGTGTATAGGTTTAGCTAACGTGCTACAGGGTCAACCAGCTGCCGTCAAGATCTTCAATGTTCCTCAATTCACAGCCCCTGTATCACAAAAGACCTTCTTCAAGGGTGACAAAGTCCAATTGAAATGGAACCAACTCGGCACGACCTTGATCGTTCTGGCGCAGACAGAAGTGGACAAGACAGGGAAGAGTTATTATGGAGAGACTACACTATATGTGCTGAGCGCAAATGGTGGGTTTGATTCGAGAATAACTCTGGACAAGGAAGGACCAATTCATGACGTTTCGTGGTCTCCCAATTCCAAGGAGTTTGGGGTAGTTTATGGTTACATGCCAGCAAAGACGACAATCTTCAACCAGCGGGCTGTTGCAACTCATACCTTCCCACTCTCGCCACGAAACACGATCTTGTTCTCACCAACTGGTCGTTTTGTCTTGGTAGCCGGTTTTGGAAATCTTGCTGGGCAGATGGATATCTATGATCTCGAGAAAGATTACCAGAAGATCTGCACCATTGAGGGTGGAAATCCCAGTGTTTGCGAGTGGAGTCCGGACAGCAAATACATTTTGACTGCTACCACCAGCCCCAGATTACGTGTTGACAACGGTATTCGTTTGTGGCATGTTGGCGGTGGGATCATGTACAATGAGGACATGGTGGAACTGTACCACGTCACCTGGAGACCTCAAGCATTTGATCAGTTCTCGCCTAGCGATCTCTTGCATCCGGTACCAACCCCACACGCATCAGCTCTAGCGTATCTAGGCACTGTCAAGACACCTTCAAAGCCAGCTGGTGCTTATCGGCCTCCAGGGGCACGGGGAACATCGACACCATTGCATTTCAAGCGCGAGGATGAAGGCGGAGCTGCACATATTGTTAGCAACGGGACCTCATTAGTAGGCTCGAATGGGTTCGGCAGGCCAAGAAGACAAATTCCGGGAGCAGAGACTGTTGATAACCTTCCACCGGGAGCCGCTCCCGCAAACGGTCCAGCTCCAGGAACTGCCGAGGGGGATGAGAATTTGTCGAAGGCAGCATTGAAGAATAAGAAGAAGCGTGAAGCAAAGAAAGCGAAGGATGCAGAGGCCAAGGCAGCTGGATTGATGCCAACACCCGATGGACCAGCCGCTGCAAGTGGGGAGCATCGAAGCCCAGAGCGCCGGGATCGACGAGAGCATCAACGGAGCCGTTCCAAAGGACAACAGGACATCCGCACCCCTTCGCAAGGTCGCTACCGCAGCAACACTCACCAAGGAAAGCATAATGGACCGCACAACGGATCGAATGGTAACGCGCCCGCTGGCCAGATGAACAACTTGTCTATCAATCCTGCGGCCACCCGTACCCAAGGTCCACCTGAGCTTTCCGTCACGTCCCCAGGTGGTGGCAGCCCTAACGCCAAGAAACTGCGAGGGCTGCAGAAGAAGATCCGGGCTATCGAGGATCTCGAGATGCGTCTTGCGGGCGGCGAGAAATTGGAGGATACGCAGATGAAGAAAATTGGAACCAAAACCGCAGTACAAGCAGAACTCGCTTCCCTGGAAGCCGAGATCTAACGTATTGCTTGACGTTACATCATTGCGGTACTGAAAAGTCCGCACAGCGTGGAATTTGCTTGTCAGCGTGATGTTTGGATCGTGTTGGATGGGGGTCGATGAGATTGCATCATGGGCAAGGCGTCGGAAATCAAAGATGAATGAAAGACGAACGAGTCCATGAACGATTCGATGGTGTCATGATTCGACGCGAGCGTTGAACTGGCTGAGTCTGGGGATTGCATGCTGGAGTTTGACGGCATAGACTCTATAGATTAAATGAAGACCCATGACCTCGGACGAGCTTTGGAATGTCGAACGTACCAACTTGTGGATGTTGATTGCGGTGTGCGTTATGGGCAAGTGCCTACTGTACTTCGATATTATGATTACCCCATTACTTTAAATTTCCATCTTGGGAAGCTAATTGGAGCCTGGAGCCTGGACTCTAGACTATTAATGCTGCACCTTGGATTTGCTTTCTGTCGTAATCGTTCTTATCTTTTAGGCAAATGCGATTGAAATTATGGGCGCCTGCAGGGCCGAAAAGAACAGAAGCCCATTCTCTTCTGATTTAACCTCCTTGAAACTTTGGAGCAGACTCATTCCTGACGCAAAGGTCGCAAGATTGATACATCATAACAGGCGATATACTATCTATAGATCTGTCGACAATTGGCTGCCATTGATAGAGGAAATCGTAGGTTGAAATTCGATAGATAGAGAAAATGGAGCTGACTTCGCCTTAGCTTCTTTCCTATCCCGTCCCGACCAATTTGTTTCCACAGGATGTAGAGACTAAACTCCAGAGGAGTTATTCCAAAGACACCAATGAGCTTGCAAAGACTCAGGTGGACGAATCTTTCTCGAATGGAGATACATCTCAAGCCAAAAATAGCCCTACCGAAGAACCACGCTTGGCAGAGTAACGTAGTTATAATAGCTATTTCTATAGCTTAAATTTGAACTTTTAGATTGATAAAAGACAATGACAAGAAACAGCCCTACAAATTCGACCATAGTAATAGGCCTTTAGACGATAACACCATCGTTGGATATGTTCTGAAGCCTCATGCATTATCTCTCCTCCAGTTCTTGATTTAGAGTACCTTGGCCGGTACAGTTGCACTTAAATGAGATGCCATATATGAATCCCTAGGAAAAGGCGAAGTTCTTGCTGGCAAAAGAGACGAACGAGAAAACATGGCATGTAATTTTCCAGATGCCTTGGTGAATCCTCTACTTTGGTTGAGCTTCACTTTCGCAAGTCGTCAGACAGACCAAAATCGGAAAAGAGGCAAAGGGTGAGATGCTTGAATTCTGGCCATCTATAACTATCAGGGAGGAGACCTGACCATTGAATAACCACAGCTGTCAAGAGAATCGCTAACGATGCTACAAATTCCCGACGAGATCATTCTCAGGATCATAGAGGCCTCTATTATGTCAATGACATATCTTATACATAAGGCGAAAAGGCTGATTTACTAGCCATTCGAAGTGCATGTAAAAGGCTTGCTCGCCTCGGTCAAGGCTTGGCCTTCGAAAATATCACATTTATTCAAGACGAGAAAGGCTACGATAGACTGCTTCACATATCACACTCTACACCGCTTTATGCGAGAGTCCAGCGCTTAAGTTGCTATTTTGGAAACTTCGACTCCCAGTCCGCTTTAACACTTGAACGTTTCTCACAGTCTGGTATCATTGATATAAAAGACCGGACGCCAGAGCAGATCAGCGATATTTATCAGGGATATCGACGAGGATGCCAGTATCAAGATCTATTGGAAGACATCAACTTAGACTTAGCTAGCCTAGCTGCTGCTATATCCCGTTTCCAGAGACTCCGCTCGATCAAGGTCTCACAGGTACTGAGAGATGGCGAATATAACGGATTCTCACTTTACAGGAACGAGCTAAACGTAATTGCGGGTTCTCCAGTTGGAAGCCGATTCTTCAAGGCTCTGATCAGTGCTTTGTCCGTTTCGAGACTTGGGATTGAGAGTTTAACTCTTGGCTCTTGTGACCCATGCTCTTCCTTTATTATAGGCGATATCCAGGGTCTTGCTCCTGCGAGAAGTCGACTCTACCAGCGGGCGTTTGGAAACTTTAAGCGCGTGAGAATCTTACTGCTACATATTGTTGATTACGAAGACCACGACGACCTGAACAAATTTAACTTCGCTGGGGTTTTGGCCTTGATTGAGACGGCTACATTGCTCGAGGAATTGAGACTGGAATTTAATGAAGACAGAATTGAAGTAATATCCCGCCAAATTTCCCATATAATCGTCCCCGACAGTTTTGCCCACTAGTATCCGCTTCCGCCTCTGGACCTGAGTAGTCGCCGCTTTAACTTTAGCCGAGCTCCTGTTCCTATCCCTCTTTTACTTCCTTCGTAATGGAGAAAGATAACGTAGAGGCTATTCTAGAAGACGGTGGGATAAAACAAGAATTATCTGCAGACACAAAGAACATAGAGGATATTATTCAACGGTTTCTATAATTAATAATCATTTCTATTATGCTTTTGTCTTATTTGCCTCTGTATCCATCTAACCCCAAACTCCTGAATCGGGTCCCAAGTCTGTTATATACATATATTTCTGTTCCGCGTAAACTCCTCGCTCGTTAAATGCCAAAAAAAAATGTGGTGGAATAAGTATTTGTATAATAAAATGCAGGGCCAAAGGCTGAAAGGCCAGATATATATATCCTGACCACATGCAGTCGCATTCGCAGTCGTAGCGCGGTAGCGGTTTGAGAGCAGGCGGAGGGTGACGGAGACGGAGGTGTAGGGGCCGACTCAACGCAGGGGATAGAGAGGGCGATGTTTTTGGTATGGCGGAAGTAGTGGCCTGGGAAGTCGAGATCGAAGAGCGATTCTGGGAGCGAGAACATGCAAGTATAAATATTTTAATATTTAATTAAGATTACTTATCTTTTTATAATAAATTATTAAAATTTAAATATCGAGAATTTTATTATATATATATTAAAGTCTTTAAAGTTAATTAACAAAAGAAAAAAATTACTAGAATAGTTAAGAATTTCTTGAAATTAAAGTTAAGAAAATAAAATATAATAATTACTTTCTTAACTTTATAACCTTTAAACCTAAAGAAATAAGTCCTAGCTCGAGCCTTTGTTCTTACCCGGTCTTTACTTTTGCTTGCCGCAACTCACCGCGCTTCACCCTCACCTTTCTAAATGAAAACAGATTTCCTTTATGTTTGGATTGGCTTACTAAACTAAGCTTTAATAACAGGAGCTTCAATGTTGTTTTAGATATTTTGTTTTCAATACACCACGTAACTACACCAAACACCCGGAAAAAGAAATGTGAAGCTCAACTACACCTAGGATAACTAATTCCCATGTCCACGTATCATCGATTCTTCATGAAATGCCAAAATTGTCCTGCATCATTCCGGAGGAGCAGCTGCGGCCTCTGCCGTCCTAGTTGGATCGACACTAGACACTTTTGAGCCAGGGCTATGCAAACTGGTATTTTGCTCTCTATTCTCTTTGATGGTTTCTGCCAAAATTTTAAGACATTTTGTTCCTTGTTTGGCATTCATATCTTTAAGGTTGGTCAGAAGTTTTTCGGTTAGGCGGTCGATTTGCGAAACTTTGGCTAAAGATGCGAGAACTTGAATTAGTAAACAAGGCGTGCGTTCTTCTGGGAAGTAATCCGATTTGTTAATCTCTGGCATTTCCCAGGCACAGCTGCATTGCTCTTCATGCTTTTCATCCTCGCCATTTTTTATGCAATGCGTGAACCATCGGCTGCTCCGTTCCCCTTCCCGAGTCTCACATGCTTTTTTGTATGCCTTGTACTCGTCGATTGTGAAAACGGAACCTTTATTCTCAAACCATTCCTCTATTATCGTGGGAAATCTCTCCTCCTTGACGGTATTTCCGAAAATACCAACAAGGGATATTCCTTCTATTTTCATCCACCCTTGATCAAGAATTTCACGGAGGTCAAACAAATGTTCGATACACGAGATATCGAAGAAACGGTTGGGCTCTAAAATCAAATTAAGCTTGAAACATAGCTTCGGGGAGGTCTGTACTCACGAGAATACCAAGCCATATCGCTTCGACGTTGACCAGTGCGATCCATCAAATTGAAGCGGTCCCGACGCGTTTCCCACCACAAGAATCCAACACCAGCCAGCCGGGGCATAAATCCTCTTGTATCCAGATCAGGTATATTTCGAATAATCACTTACTCTTCTATCTGAGATAATTTCTGCATTCCAGGGCGGCGCTCAGGGAGGGAGACTCATCCGTTCATTCTAGCACGCAACGTAGATTCAGGAACGTTATAGGTCTTTGTAGCAGGTAGATGACTCCTTTTTTTTTTTTTTTAGATAATCGGATAGCTTCAATAGCTAGGATGATTCGTGCTTCTTGGGTTTGAACTGGCATTTGTGATTGTTGAGAAAACGCGTGTTAAAGTAATAGGGGTAGGAAATCGGGAAAAGTGCGCGGGGTCCTGATAAACCACGTTATATATTAGGACATTAGTAAGTCGATGCAGACAAGCAGATGCATGCTTTTCATGTGGTACCTGAACTATATTTAATTACTTACTTCGACACGATGAACTTGCATAGCCGGCTCATGGTTTCTTACTTGTATATATTTCTCTCTTTCTTAAACCCCAGTGCGCAAGTAAGTTGACTCGGTATTGAATTATAACATAGGCTTTATCCAGCTCTCCGCTTTGTCTCAACACTCTGGCTAGCCACACAACTCTCGCCAATTCCTCTCCCAACTCATCCGATCTTCACACCTAGGAACGTATCCGTCATCGTCCCCATCGTAGGCGATCCCTCAGTGCCCTTCCTCGAAGCCATCTCAGCATGGCTCACCAATGAACCCTCAGAGATAATCCTCATAATTCCAGAGCCAAATAAGGCCTCCTTTGACACCGCCATAAAATCAATCTCGCCTACGAAGAAAAGCACAGAAATATCAATCCTCACGAATGGTCCATCTCCAAGAAAGCGCCAACAACTCTCCCTCGGAATCACCTCAGCGAGAGGGAACATCCTAGTCCTTACAGATAGCGATGTCCTTTGGCAACCGTCGCTTCTCCCCTATCTTCGAGCAGCATTCCAAGACCCTTCCGTCGGCGGCGTAGGATCACTGACCAAGATTCTCCGCAACTCTTCCATATCAGCAGCAACAATACCAGAATCAATCATGCACCGCCTCTTTGCTCAGCGTTATCGGCAGCTCGCCGCCATGTCTGTCGCAGACGAAACCCTGACCTGCCTCTCCGGCCGTACAGCCGCGTACCGCTCCCCAACACTGCAAAACGCGAGCTTCATCCACCAATTCACCTATGATTTTTGGCGAGAGGATCAATTATCCGACTCAGGTGATAATGCTTTCATCACGCGCTGGGTGCAGGAAAGGGGATGGAAGGCAGTGTTGCAGGTGGCGAGGGATGCGACGGTTTCCACCTGGGCAAGTGTAAGCACGGGGAAATTGGCTAGGCAGTGGGTGAGATAGACAAGGAATTCGAAGAGGAGCTCTTAGAGGTATCTTGCAGAGGGCAGGAATTTGGCCAGGTAAGTCTTTTAAGATTAGAGTAGCAGAGGAGTGTGTGGAGTGTTGATTTTTTATGGGGTTAGGAGACCTTATTTTGTGTTGAGTTTAGTAGAGGGGTTGCTGAGACCTTTCCTGTCGGTTTGGTTTCTTTGGGGGCTGGCTTATAGGAGGTAGAGAAGGAAAATGTGTCAAATTTATCGATGCAATAGAGGCCGGCAGCGTATGGTGTACAACCAAGAGTTCCTATCTGCAAGTATGTCAGTCAATGCCAATAATTGCCAGTGAGAAGGTGGTTTTTTTTTATTTTTACCAAAAGAGCCCATTTGGGGGTAATCCGGTTGACAATGGCGCCGACAAACAGACTTCCAACAGTTAGCATTCCAAATACCATGGCATTAGCAGTATTTGAGATATTAGGGCTCGCGCCTCCTCCGGCTCCCAAGCCATTCAATGCGCCAAATATGGACGGACATGTGAATGCTGTTCCAGCAACCAGAAAAGCGCAGAAGATCGTAGATCTATACCACTCCACTGGTACTTTCTCTTCCCTGGCAGACATCTTGTAACTTTTATCTGTGATCGCAGTGTGTCATTGAATATCTAGTCGATGATTCAGAAGAACGAGTCGCTGAAAGTTGGAGAGCTGATGGGTGTACGAAGACGCGACCCGAAAACTTGGAGATGAAGATTCAGGAGACTTTATGATAAGTTTAATGCCTTCTGGAGCCACGATGGAGATTTGGATCTTCGGGGTCGTCTTCTCTGCACATGGAATTCATTTTGAAGCAAAGACAGTGATGTGTCGGTGTCCCAGCGGAACTGACGTGCTCTTCACTAGACGCCCCTTGTCACGGCACCATTTCCTAAACAGATTTCAGTCCGTCAGCAGTATTTAGCTCAACAAACTACTGCAATACTCATAGATCGTGGGTTCGAGAATATCCCTTCATATTCATATCATAATCAAGTAAAGATCCAAGGATCCAGCCTCGAACACGTGGAAAACTTCCGTTGGAGACCAATCACAAACGTTGGAGGCAGGAATTATCTGCAACGAAACATCGCCAAGGCTTCATTCTCACAATAAATGTGATAAGAATTGCAGAAGTGGGATGATCGACATGTTGTGTATAGTGGATATTATTGCGTTTTGTGCGCTAGACAGGGGCTCGCTTACCTTCGCTACAGGTCGTTCACCCGTGAAAATCTGGGAAACACGGGGTTTGGAATCTAGAATAGAAGTAAACTGATATTCGCCCCAGCAATGCCTAAAAATACACATCACAAAACATACTTTCTATCACAAAGCCCTCCGCTCAGACAGACTCGCAATCACATCCTTGACTCGAGGAATCTTCTCTTCAAGAACATCGACAACCTCAGTCCACATTGCCTTTTGCAAGATCTTGCCTTCATCACTCGTAATGTACTCGCCAGATCTATTGTATTTGTCAGCGTAACTCCATTCTCTCTTCTTGGAGGTTAACTCACGGCCTGTAATTTCCATCTGCAGACCACCACCGTCCGTGTGAATCCTCCCCTAAAGTGGATGCGCCAACAAGCACGCGAGCACCATTTTCCGCAGGTCTCATGAGCAGAAAAGAGCCGATGCCCTTGGCAATGGCCCATAGAGTGGTGTCGAACTCTCTTGCAACGTCACTCCGGCATGCACCAGGACACGCATCATTAACAATCACCGTTGGTTCACCATTGGCATCAAGACAGCGATATGCCAGCTCTCTTGTGATCCACATCATGAACAACTTGGAGGCCACATGCTGCTGATACGGTCCCACGCCAAGGTCACTGTTGTATTTGTGGAGAAGCTGATCTTTGTCTTGAGGTTTCAGCTGCGCGTCGATGTGCCCTGTCGATGTGACTACAACTAGATGTGCCGGTGAATCTGCAATTCGGGACGCTTGCAGCTTTGGAGTGAGGAGGATCGCTAAGAGCGCAGTGCCAAGAGTATTGACTTGAAGATTGTTCTCCCATCCCTTCTCAGACAACTTGAAAGTGCGATTAATGATGCCTGCGTTAAGAACAGCGACATCGACCCTTTTCAAGCTCTCAACTCGCTTGGCGAATGCATCGATACCTTCGAAGCTGGCCATGTCCAATTCCCATACTTGGACAACGCCTGCCCGCCCTGTCGCTTTTTCAATTTGCGCTTTTGCTATTTCGCCCTTCTGCAGACTCCTGACACCCAGAATGACGGTTGACGCGGCGAGTTGGACATATTTGAGGGCGGTTGCATAACCCACGCCGGTATTTGACCCTGTCACGATGACGGTCTTGCCTTCGAAAGTCGTCGTGATTTGCTTGGGCGGGAAAACCTTGCCCCTGAGAAGAAATACCGGACCCGGACCGGACATTCTGGAAGAACTATGGAATAAATCTTTTTTAAGGAGTCTGATAAAGGAAAGAGTATGATATGATGATTATGATGGAAGTCTTTGTTCAAGGTTGATGGATTTTGTGATTGAGCTGCTCCATGGCAGCGATCGAAGTCCTTATATATAGCCATAGGGGGATTGGTCGGCAGCGGATACTCCTACTACTACACGGAAATGATAGCATGGTGATTCTCGGAGGCTTCCGTTAAGAGAGCGTCTTGCTATATCGTGCTGCTCAAGGAGAGAGTCGGGAGGCACGGAAAACACGACATGCCCGATGTCTTAGCACTAGGCCTAAAATAGTTTAAGCCTTTGAATTCCGCTGACGTAAGCGGGCTTATCATTTCGGGTCGGAATGGCCGCTGCCGTCCCGTATTTTCCGACGGACCTCAAACACCAGCTGGTCCATATCGTTGTACAGTACGAAATCCCAGGTCACCACGATGGACGTACCGGAACCACCATCAATGATAAATCTGCGGGTAAGGAGGCGAGCGTGCCTCAGCTGCACCAGCGCCAAGGTCAAGTGCACTTCTGCTTCGTTGGGCGCAGAATCATGCGGAAGATGTGAAAGATTGGGCAAAGGATGCGTCTATGCAGAGCCTTCTTCTGAGGCAAGAACAAATCGGAGAGAAGCCTCGTGAGTGCCACAATCCCATCTGCTGTCTGCATGGTCTTGTAGGATTAGAGGTCTATGAGAGCGCTTTGGAATAGCGTGCACACAAGAAGCCACTTGAGTGCGTGATGACATGCCTCAACTCAATCACTGAACTCGACCTAATGACCGAAGTGAAGTCACTTATTGAAGTGGACTCGACTCAGTGATTGAGGACACCCTTCCATATACACTAGGTATTTCATCGGCATAGAACAAGCTAATTCGTCCTCAGATCTGCCAAGAGACTCGAGGAGAAGGTGGAGCTGTTGTCCACGCAAGTAGCTACTTTAACACAACATATCCATTCAACCTCATTTCAAGGACCCCGAACTAATCGCCCTACCACTGAGATTCTTTATTCCAGCTTTTCATCCTCACACGACCGGATAAGTGGAAGTCACTTTGCGTCTTCCGGATCCCTGCCCAGGTCCAGAGACGTTCATAATGATAGCTTGACCAACGTTGTTCTACACGATCTGGGAGGCCTGGCAGCTGCGGATCGTCGACTGGAGACTTTCCGACGAGGTTTCGTCAACTACTTCCCATTTGTGGTTGTGCCTCCCACAGTCAGCGTGGAAGCTCTCCGATACGACAATCCATTCCTTTTCTTGTGTATTATGGCCGTCACTTCTTTTGAGGATCCCATACTACAGCGCAGACTAGGACAGGAGATCAAGAAGCAAATTTGCGATCGCTTAGTGATGGGTCATGAAGTTAGTATGGATCTTTTACAAGGTCTTTTGGTATTCGTAGCTTGGTATCAATACTTCTGTGTGCCTGGGAAGCATCAATACTTCCTCATGTTACAGCTCTGTGTTAACATGTGCCATGAGTTGAGACTGGACTTGAATGAGAAGGGAAAGAGAGGTCTAGAGGAGGGTCTAGAGGAGGCTCAAACTCAGGGGAAAGCGCGAAATCCGGCAGAGATGAGAGCTCTTCTTGGGACATATTTTTTATCATCTATGTATGCTCTACCTGCACAATGGCAATTGTTCTGAACGTCGAGCTGACTGTCAACTCTAATAAGGTTATCAATGGTGTTGAGAAAACGGACGATTATGCACTACACATCGTATATGGAGGATTGTTGCACATATCTCTCACAACGGAGGGATGTTCCCAGCGATCAATTGATCGCGCCATTTGTGGAAATCCAGGTCCTTCAGAGGAAGATTAGTGACGCTTTCTGCCACCACGATATATCTACCTGCGACATAAGAGGGGAGCGCGCACTCCAGATCACCGTTGATTCTTTCTCTCGTGAAATTGATGGACTTAAGAAGGGCATTGGCTCAACAAACAGAAACGCTATTCTGGTCCAACAACTTCACTTCCTGGAAGTCTGGATTCGTGAAGTTGCGCTCTACAACGAGCTTTGGCAAAGCACTTTCGTGCCTGCCCGACTCACTCAACCAGAGACTGACCACTCAATTCAGTTCTCAATGCAGCGGACTAATATGCTGTGGCAGCTCGTCGCAGCAACTGTCTCATTTCATGATTGGTGTCTGTCAGTTGAGAATGCCGAGCTACTTCATTTTCCATTCTCTTGGTGGGTAGTACTTTCTTACGTCTTTATCGTTCAAGTCAAGACTGTTTTCCTCGATTGTGGGGCTAGTATCACAGGAAAAGAACAGATAAATCTACGGGAACATGACCAAGCAGAATCGCTAGAAGCTGACTTCAGAAGAGCTGCTGAAAAGGAAGTCATGATACCTCATATGCTGGATGTGTATATGGGGAAATTGGCCACAGTGACCACGCAGCTTGTTGATGATGACGGCAACAGGGACATGGTATATAATTATGGGGTTTTGCTCAAAAGCATACAATCTGGGTATGAAAGCCGAATTGGGGCTGAGAATAGACCTGCTCCGGGGCAATTTGAAACGCAGCAAAAGCAGTCATCCCTTTCACAGTTGTCGCATCCGGAAGTCAGGAGTACGGACATACAAGGATCGATGCCGCCAGCAGTCAGCACAAATCATGTGGAGCTAGAAATAGGTGACCAGCACAGTTCTTCTGCAAGTCAACTGGACTTGCAATTTGATTTGACCGAACCTGGATTTGACGATTTCGTGTGGGACACGATGATGAATGATTTCTCATTCTTCACGCCCCAAAATGGACCATCTCTTTGATGTCTCACCGAGGTTAGCTCACACAAGTTTGGAATTATCATCAAAGCTGTATCAATACACTGCTTTTGAGCTACTCGAGGGTTAACACCTGCAAACGCTCATTTCCCGGATGTCAATGTAGTCCTACAGTTGATACATGCGACACCCTACAGTCATGTGAGGCTGGGGGATGCGAAGGGGCCATCAGCTGTGGAGTACCGACTTGCTAGGGCGGATTCGCTAGGTGCTTGTCTGAGCAAATAGGCTCGGCTTTTGTAATCTTACCAATCTTGTACCATGTCAGTTTGCTGACTGTGATGGGAAAGTGGTTTACTCGCGTAGCAACTTGGGTATTTGTGAAGGAGGAAGTTAAGCAGGGTGCGCCTTTGAATCAAAATGCTTCTGCTCCCAGATTTTGTGGTACAATCAAGTCCTACGATCCCAATGGCTGGGAAGGAACACAAGTTGGGGGCAGGAAGCGCTTTTGGGACACGTCAAGCAGGATCTGAATTTGGTTGCGAATGCCTTTCCTAGTTATGGACAACGATTTCATTAGAGCCTCCGGAGGTTATGGAGTAGCTTAGGGTGGGAGACATGATCGAAAGCTCCCGACACATCGAGCAGGAGGAGGCTTACGACATGGCCTTGGTCTCATGCATGGTGGATTTCTTCCGTTAAGCGGTGAAGTGCGTGCTTTGTTGACATCCCCTTCTGTCCTCCGAGGTGCCCTTCTAGCAGGAGCTTGTATTTGCTAATAGCATGGGAGATTCTGAAAGCTAGGATTGATTCCAATACCTTCCTTAATATATTAAGTAAATTAAAGGAGAGGGGCATATTCAGTAATATTAGCATTCCACCTTGTATAATATAATATCATGGACTAGTTAAAAAATATATACAGATCAACACAAACAATAGAAAGCGCATCGAATATTGATTTCTTCTATTCTACACACCCTCAGCAAACACTCCGGCAGATAATACACCTCACATCCTTCACAATACCCCCGCTCCTCCATTTCGATCTCCCACTTCCTTCACACCTCTCCACCTTCAAAGCCAGCAATTTCACCTTATACCGTCTCCCGTCTCCCTTCTCCTCATCCCTCCTCTACCCGACCTCGCCAAAATCCTCCCAGGAGCCCACCAATCTCTCCAAAAACCACCTAAACCCTTCCTTCCTCCTCTCTCCCCAGTCAACATCACCGTCTACGTCATCCTACACAAAGCCCTTCCTTAAAATATTTCAACCTATTCTCTCATGGCACCCTCCATCTTCATCTTCTCAATCCTTCTCAACAGCGTCCAAGGTACCAAGGCCACGGAAATACTCACATGGATGCACCATCTCAAGATATCCTTGCTGAGAAGTTTGCTGATTTCGAAGTCGTCTGACCCGAGGAGGTGTCCGACCATGAGGGTTTCCACCCTCAAATGTTTGGACTGAAAATTTATAGATAATGCTAGTTTTGAGGGCGTGAGGCAGCTTTCTTCTGCTCGTCCCTCTTTTTCTTCTTGAAGAGTTTATAGATGAGTTGCACGATGGTAAGTTGGTAGCACCACATCCTTGGCTTCTCTCAATGGAAGTTAATCAGAAAACAATGCAGGGAATTTTGGAAGACACTGTTCGGCGCCTGTCAGATTTCTCTCGTGGTTTTGATGCAAAGTAAGTGTCGTTATGAGCATGGAGTGGGGCTAAGGGTTAGCGAGCCTTAGGTACGCATTTGGTAGATCTCGTCACGTGGATGCATCCATTGTTCAGCTCGACTTTAGAACATACATCCATCTAGACTAATCATGAGCATTCCCATTCCCTAGGATCTATATTCCCGCCAAAATGCACCTTTTCCGTCCACCGCTAAAATGCAAGGACCTTACCGGGCCAAACCTCCATTTCAGCAACTCGTAACAACATAACGTAGCACTACTCTTGCGTCCCAATCATCCACACCCTGGCCTTCAACCTCTCCACAACTTCTCTTCGTATCCACTGCATATCTTTTCCATCGCTCGTCGCTCGATCTGCCCAATCGAACAAAAGCCTCAGCCCCAACAACCGATCTCTCTTCCCACTATCGAGCGTTGCATTCTCAAGTACAAGCCTAGAATCCACGACAGTCTGATCTGTCCCAGCATGGATATCACTTGCTCCGCCCTGATTTGGTGGAAGAACCAACGCCCTTTCTGCTTTGGTGAGGCACGCAAACGCAGGAAGTTCGAAAAGCCACTCAAGTGAATTTGGTGGCGAGGTTTCTCCATCGTTGAGAGCTTGTAAAGTTGCTTGGAATACCGAGGTGTTGGCGGCATGGGCTGGTCGACGTCGTACGTAAATCGTCTGAGTCGCCTTGAATGCAGCGATGTGTGTCTGGTTGTGTTCGAAATCGAGGGCAAGATTCCAGTACTCGGGACTTGTTGTGCGAACTGTCTGAATCTGATCTAGTTCTGGCAACAAGCAAGGCGTATGCCGCTGAGTTTGCTGACCGTTTCGAAGGGTGATTGTGATCGGAATTGGTGTGGGCAGATTGGTATCGATATCCTTGGCAACAAGACATCTAGCTTCTGCCGCCATAACCCAAAAATGTCGAAAAGCTTGTAGATGAGATTTGTTGTCTTGTACCGATGATGGGAAAATGGGATAGAATGCCACCAGCAATGCAGCTATGGCCAAGTTTGATGTGCCAAAAGTAAAAGTTCCGCCTCCTAGAAACAGAGCACCAATCGCTAGATGTGCTGCAAGGTGACTACCATATGGTGTCTCATTATCATCGCGGCCGTGCATGGATCGAAGCCGGCGGAAGACTACGAGATCTCCAGTACCAGCCATTACTGTGGCAGCTGCAAGAGCTACCAAATCTTGACAGTTTCGCACAGTATTTCTAGTCAACTTCTTATCGAAGGTGTTCGCCTCGATACGGCAGATCCGCATAAGTTGATCAAGGTAATGGATCAGCAAGTCCCGAACAACCAGCGAAGCAGATCCAGCATATCTTAGTGCAATGCTGAAGCAAAGTCCGGTGATGATATCGTAAAAAGGGAGATCTTCGCTTGTCAAAGTGTTCACACTTTCGAGTCTGCTTCGATCTTGATATGCTCGAGGTAAATTGACCTTGATCCAGTTGAAAGAAGGTTCAATTTTGCTCCACATGATCAAATGTCTGGCAAGTGTCCGAAGGAGGAAAATATCAGGTCGGATGTAATCGAATTGGAGCAGAGAATCTGGCACATCAATTTTCCGGGCTAGGACTTGATTCTCTGACTTCATGCAGATTAGAGCAATCGCCACGACAGCCGCAGCCGTCGCTTTGTCCAACACATGAACAAGATCCACTTTTTTACTGCCTGCTGCAAGTGCAAGGAGTCTCTCCGTGAGCCGCATATCTTGAAGTCCCTTCAAATCCGATCCTTTGCCGAGGTTGATGAGGCCAAGAGCAAATCCGGCAGCAAGTCGATAGCCCTCATTTCGTAACGGCTCCTCCTCAGTCTCCGTATCGATATGCTCAATTTCTGACACCATTATCTCGCTCATTCGACGATGTTGTGTGTTGCAGTACAGGAGACCAATCCCCATGATGCCAGTAGTTTGGGTCAGAGGCGAAAGATTCAGCTCCGCAGCACCTGGGGGAAGCATACGAGTCACATGGACAGAGAGCAACCTAGTTATCAGAGAGTCCATCGTCCCGATGTACGAAGCAGCCAGGCCGAGAAGCAACCCGATGGAAGTCATCGTGTGCTTCGGAGTCAAATATTTGAAGGCGACCCACTTGGCCACCGATTTCAGATGCCCATTTAATCCCAGAGCAAGCAAAAACCCAGCATGGCGGTTGTTCAATTCGGTTGGAGGTTTGTTGTACAGGATCCAAGATGTATCGATCCCTTTCGCATCACGAGATATGCTGAGCCCTGCCGCAACTCCTGCATGGAAGAAAGCCCAGCACACCTTCTCTTCCGTGAATGCGCTCTTGTCGACTCCGACACTTATGTTTTCGGGTTTCATTATACAGCTCAAATTAAAGGTAACAATCCTGATTTGTTGAGTGAGAAGTGGTATTCGGGCGCTGTAGTAAAGTAATCCCCGCCCCGAGGAAATCGCCAGCGTCCGGTGAGCTAACATCTGGGCGTGTTCTTTTTGTGCTTCGAGCAACTCAGATTCTGTCCACTGTGGCTCGGCTCTACAACGTGCAACAGTTGGTTTTGTAGTATTCAAAATGGCTGAGGCTTCATTCATCCTTCGATCGTCTTTAAATATGGAACGAGTAATCGCCAGACGATCTACCTCTGCAGACCCGTCAAACGATCTCGTGGTCTCATTATCCCCTGTAAACAAGCAGATGGAGTGTACATCTAAGCTCGCTTCGTGGGATGGAGCCTGGTCCTGTTAGCATCGGATTATCAGTGCATTCCGGTATTCTTACCAGTATTGTTGTCTGGGAATGACGCGGTCGTTGTCCTGGTGTTAACAGTGTATTGACATCTTCCCGGCCTACAATGGCCAGGAGGTCTTTGCTCCAAGAAGTCGGGGGTTCGTTTTGACATTGAACTATAGCCTCTTGAAAAGGGGCAGCGATGGCTTCTGGCAAAGTTTCTAGCATGAAGAGGTCGACGCCTGCAGCAAACAAGGCTTCAACAAACTGGACCGGAGACCAGTCGATTTGCATCGCAGAGAAGAAGCGGTCCAGCATGAGTGTTCTTGGAGTCAGCCTAGTCCATTGGCTCAAGTCGTGAGCATTTCTGCTAGAGGCTGGAGAGCGGGTAGCCACCATTTCTGGGAGCGTCATGAAGGGTATCAACCGATGAGTGGCTAAACAATTCTGCACCCAATCGTAAATAGATGGGCAGTCAAAGAGTTGCGAAACAGCAGACTCAATGGGGGAGTCTAGATTGCATTGTTAGCTTAACAAATTGGCATTCAAAAGTCTGCTTGCCTGTATCATAATCCACATCAATCAAGGAAGCATCCTCAAACTCGTAGTGTTGTATCCAGCTGTCCCAACCAAGCCACCTAGCAATTTGACTGAGGATAGGGCTCAAGTCCGCCACACCAGTACTGAATAATTCGGCTGCAGTCGTATCTAGCCTTTGCTCTTCTCGTAGAAGGTGTAGACATATGAAAGTGTCAACGAGAGCAGCTTTCCGATTCTCGATGCTTCGCTCTCCTGACGTTGGAAGACAGCCGAAAATTGCATTCTGGCCGAATTGTGTGCCTGAAAAATCCCTGGCGAGCTTGACATGTTTCCTGATAAAAGAACCTCTGTCATTATTTTTGGCTGCAAACAGCGGAATTTGCTCTGAATCAATGTCGTTCATATCGGCATCATCGTCAGCAAGCCAAGCCCAACCAGAATTGTCAACCCAAGATGGCAGCGGATTCCCATTAATGGCTTCCTGCTCCAGCATGAGCTCCCAGTTTTCTAGGTCCAGCTGGGCACCACTACTTGATCGTAAAAATCCAGATTTAGATTTTCGCTTTGCGTGCGTCTGATGCTTTGCTGGTTTCGAAAACTTACCCAAGCTGAGCACCATGGAAAATAAGACAATGACAAGGGCAGACCACTCAGGCTCTTCTGATTCAATAGACTCCAATCCGAGCCATTGCATGACGTTCCACCAACAATTAAGAGTCCCTTCTCCCGCTCTTATTCCTGGAAGGACAGCTCGACACACTTCAAGAATTCTGCATACGTGAGGGTTTCGAGGTTGTAGTTGAATCTGAAGCTGGTGCATCTTGCCCTCATCGTCAACGAGGTCAAAAAGGCCTCCTGGCTTTGAATTCTTTAATCCTCGTAGAGCTCGAGGTCCTTGGCTGAGAACTCTTTTGAAGCCACCGTCCCGTTTCGCTCGTGGAAGAGGGTTGAGGCTGAGATTCCGGATATTGTTAACGGCGAACTTTGGAGGAAGGGGAACCTTCATCATCCCGCACCAGGGCGCTTGCAAACTGAGCTCCCCATACCCATCTGCTGTCTCTGTCAAAAGGAGAATGCGAGAAACAGCCCCATCATCAATCCTGCAAGCATCAATAATATTTTCCGCCCTCATTGTCGGTCCTAAGGTGACCACGCTAACTTCCCGCTCCGAATTCATACCATTGATCTGGTTCGGAGAATCAACATCCACCTTATGGATCTGTGTGAAGAGGGTCAACACCAGAAGCTTCTTTTCTTCAGTGTCTAATGCGCAGTAAACAATGGTATTTCCCTGCTTATTGTCTGCTGCAGATGGTGGCGCTGTAAGTGTGAAGATCTTGCATTGCGTGGAAGCTGGCAGATGTTGGCTCGAGTATCGAACATTGGTATGTTCGGCGGGAACATGGCATACTTTGCTGAATATCACTTCTTGCTTAAGGCCGTCGAATTCCTCGTCATCGAGGCCCATATTGTGGAAGCCCTCAAAATCTCCACCGGCACGAAGTTCATCCAAGAGGTCATCAACCGGCGCTTCCAGATAGCTGTTGAGACTATGATTAAAGTTCGGGGTTTGATGAAAGCTCTGCCCAAAGCTTTGCCCGTTTACCCCTGCATGGGATCCAATACTTGTTCTTCCATGTTGGCCGCCCAAAGACTCTGCTCGTCTTGTAGTAGAGTGTTGAACCCCAGTTGCAAGCTCCGAGAAGGCGGAACGCTCATGGGATGCAGACAGATCTGCTCTTGCAAGCATCGAGCTCACCCTTCGAGACTTCCTCCGCGGAATTGCGGTATTGTCAAAATCGGGGTCCAGGGTCGAAGCAAAATCGGGAACCTTATCTCGGGATTCATCTTGCACGTTTTTATTCTTCTTCGACCTCGGCTCTTGCTGATTGCCTCCCATACTCTCTCTGAACGTCTGCTGGCTATTCATGACGGGAGTTGTGGCCCCAGTTCCTGTACCCGGGACGAAAGAGCTTCTTCGACGGGACATAGCACCGCTCGGTATCCTTTGCCTCTCACCCACACCGGCATCTTCTCCAGCGATAGCAACTTTCCACACTGTATACATGCTCGTTTCCCTATTTAAAGTCAATGCAAGAATGAGAGGGTCCTTGCTGTCCTTGGGAGAAAAATCATCTCGACGAGACACATGAAGAATTTCTTCTGCAGTATCCAACGCAGATGGCTTCATAGATTTCCTCCTGTGTCCGCGATTTGGTGCTTTGACAGGTTTGGCAACAACCAGCCCCATCTCGGCAAGAGGGTCAGATAAGGAGAATAATCGTGGCCAATTCGAATCATTTTTTAGTGCTGGCGGATCCCACATATCCTTAAGGGTCAAATTCGGCATTGTCATCTGCTTCGGCGCCCCAAGATCTGCGATGGAGAAAGTTGATATTTGCGAGCTTGATGCAGACCATGGTTGTGGTTGAGAAGAAACGAAGGAGTTCGGCGGGACTTTTGGAAATTTGAGTGACGCTGGGACAAGGTTGTCAAGCCGTAGCTTTCTTTGAATAATGAGGCCATTGGGAGCAGCAGATGCTGTCTCGACCTCGAACGGCAAGTGTATGACATGGCTTGTACCAGAGAGGAAAAACACATGCGCTTGGGTCTTGAGAAAAACCACAATTGCTGCCTCTCTCTGATTGGTGTTTCCCTTCTTTCCAGCTGATTTTCTCTCCTTGGCAGCGAGAGGGCCAAAACTCGGAAATGTGGTCAACAGAGCTTGGCTGACCTCTTCCTTCTCCAGATCAAAATTATAGCTTTTCCGAAAGACCCCGGCCCGAGACCATATCACACATCGCGGAGTTACCAGCAACTCATCATCTTCGAACGTGGAGTTGGCATTGGAATCGAAGTGATTGAGCCATTCGTAGGATGTGCTGGAGGGTTCTGGACGCAGGACACGTTCCTGGATCGCATGTTGAAGTCCTGTAGGCTGATGGAGGCCTAACGAAGTGACCGAAGCCATTTCTCAGGATCTGAAATAGATATCATCGACGCGTGGGATTTGGCATATCGTGATAATATCGAAAGCATCAGCTCAATGGCTTTGAAAGACTGGCTGCGGGTGTTGAGTTGTGTGTTGGTTGCAACTTCCCGCAGGAGCGCGTCGCGATGTTCATTTGGCAAGGCTGAAAGGTTGCCCCACGCTAAAAACTGGACCCACCTTCCATCTTTCTCTCTCCCTTCCATCCCTCTCTCGATACGCCCAGCACAATTTATTGAACGACTATCTTTCAAATTTACGTGCTCAGGGCCTATCACACTAGTAAAAGTTCCATCGGTCATTTCAACCTAGAAAATCCGCCATAGGCTGAGAGGTGGTAGCTAAGTAAGCCCAAACCTTTTTTTGAGCACCTCTCCTTCCTTTTCACCACCACTTCTTCAGCAGCCACAGCAGCACATGGTATATCTTTTAACACTAAGCTTCTCTTTTGATCGACTTGATGACTTGTGACTCATTGTTTCACTTGAGAGATGTCCACTCACTGATGTTTCGATGATCAGGCTACAGTACAGCCTCACCACTAATGCCGATAGTGTCTTCCAAAGACATGAAATCAACATAGGTTTCAAGCGTCATACCTCTGTTTACTTCCCCGTTGCTTCCGCTTTGACAAAAGTAACATATTCCTTCTGAAGCAGTGCCAGCCCCCCTATGCGTATGGTCTTTGTCTGAAGCCCGACAACAATACTCCACATACAGCCTTGCCATCCGTTCCCCAAGGAAACCATTCGCAGTGAAAAGCGGACGAGCCTTCTATATATCTCTGGCGAAGCTATCCAAGCAAATTTCGCCCCATAACCTTCTGTGAAATGGAACTTTGCAATTTTTGCCGGGATATTAACCTCCGAGCGGTGTTTCCTCCGTATCTTCATGCACGCAAAGGATTCAAACACCAACCCGATTTGGTAAACATGATTCAGGCAGCCAGATTGGGGTGTGAGCTCTGTCAATTCTTCCTGAAATGTGCCGAAGAATTGTCTCGAGATGAATTTGAGAAAGTGCGGAATGGAGGCCAGCTTTATCTTCGTGGTTCATTGCTCGGTAAATGTTATATCTGTAGTGAAGAGAAGGCACCATTATCTTTGGCCCCAAGACTTTGCAATTTTTATTGTTTTGCGCCAGACTTGAGTAGGTCATATCCTTTACCGATGCAGATGACGGCTGCTAAAATAGCCTAGAGGTTTCTCACTTGATCAAACTCGAGGTCGAGACGCCCAGTGCAGATTCATCATCAGATATCTGCTTTGCAAAGATAACTTCATGGCTGACACAGTGCATCACTAAGCACCCAGACTGCGGGAAACCTTGCGAAGTGGTCCTACCTACTAGAGTGATTGACGTCGGATCATTCGATAACCAGAATATCCGTTTAGTAACTACCAATGGTTCAAGAGGGAGTTGGGTAGCACTAAGTCACTGCTGTGAGTATTCCGATCTCTTCGAATCTGTATAATTTTCTCTCCAGGTTCTTTGCTCTTGATCGCTCCACTGATCTTCTGGTCCTTGTAATTTCCTTTCCTTCTTAAATGGCCTTTAGGGGAAATATAACTAATCAAAGAAAATTGCCTAGGGGGAAACTCGGTCTCTTTGCAATTAAAACAGAGATTTCTGACTGAGATGGAGAAATCAATACCAATTGAGAGCCTACCACCCTCATTCCAGGACGCAGTCCACATCACAAGACGGCTGGGTTTCAAGTATCTTTGGATCGACTCTCTTTGCATGATTCAGGACTCACCAGAAGATTGGGCTCAAGAGTCAGGACAAATGGCCTCTATCTACAGTAATTCCATACTCACTATTGCTGCTGAGGCTGCCAGGGACGACTCAATTGGCATCTTCCGCAGCGCCAACATGTGCCGGCCGAAATTTTCAGTTAGAGTCAAGGGCCACTGGAATAACCATGCTATTGATCACGTCTGGTTCAGAAGCCCAAGCCTTCCAGATTCTGGAGGGTTTCATTTACACCAACGGGCATGGGTTTTACAAGAAACGTTGCTCGGACCAAGAGTACTGACATACACATCTGAGCAATTATATTATACGTGTCGTACAATACAATATAATGAGTTCGAGCCAAGCCGATCCATTACTTTGGGATCTAATTATCCTAAGAAATTCGTTTACCACAACGAGCGGTGTCGTTTGGCCAAGAAGATTCTCTTTCGTGCCTCATCATTCTACGACCAACCAGTCATGGCCCCAGAAACTATGAATGAAGGTTGCTTAGACTCATATCCAAAAGTTCCTAATAATGATCGAACTTCCCAGCGCCCATCAAACTTTACTCCGAAAATTACGGTCGAGGAGGTGCTGCAACAAACGTTCAAAATCGTTGAAGCTTTTACCGTACGGAGTCTGACCTTTGAGACAGATAGACTACCAGCTCTAGCAGGAGTTGCAAAGGTTGTTGGCCGCTTGACAGATTACTCATACAAAGCTGGACTGTGGGACGAGGACCTAATCCGAGGGCTTGCATGGTCCATTAATAAACCCTCTACAGATGGATATAGAAGGGCCCGATGCTCTGATTATGTTGCACCATCATGGAGTTGGGCCTCGATTCCGTCTCGAGTACGGCTTGTCGGTGGAGACGAGGTTAAATTCCCTTTATACTTCGAAGCTGCACAGGATACCACGGTGTTGGAGACTCATCTTGAATATTTCAGTGATGATCCGTATCTTGGGGTCTCCTCCGGACTCCTTAAAATCCGTGGCCGGTGTCGTTCATTAGAGCCGAAAGATTTCGGTGCATCCAGTCCGCAGTTTGGTTGGTCTCTAGATGACGACTTACACAGTCATCTGTATCGTAAAAGCACCGATGATGGAGTCAATCGGCTTTTTTTGCACCTAGGGAAAGAAGGAGGGTATCATATTGCTCTGATCCTCAAGGAAACCGACCTCCACGGAACCTATAAGCGTATTGGACGTTGGGTAGCTACATGTGAGACCGAGATTCTCAACAACTGGACAATAAAAACCCTCACAATCATCTGAAGGTTGACATCAACAAGTCATTTCTAAAATCAGGAAGAGGGCTGGTGTTTCCAACACGCAGTGACCATCAGCACCGGTCAACACGCAGCTCGCTATTCGGATGACAGAAAAAACACACCGAGACCGGAAATCCTTATGGGGGCTACCTTCATTTCTCCGGACTTCTCGATACTCAGCAATGGATTCAGCCTCCCAGGAAGGTGATTTCACTCGTTGCCATGGGCGAGAATGAGAATCCGAACTGGCTCCAGATGCGACTTCATCTACATCCTTCCACTTGTGCCCTCAGATCAAACCGATTAGGGCTTACAGCAGATATCACCAAAGCTCCACGATTTATATGATTCTCGACGTCTCTTTCCAAAAATAAACCAAAAAAAAAAAAAAAAAAAAAAAAAAAACTTCCAGAGCCAGGTCTTTTCTCGACCTTCATTACGAATCTGCTTCACGACCTTTTTCTTCTCGGCAGTCTCTACTGCCTGGCGCCCGCAAGGTTTTCTTTCTTTCTTCTTTCTCAATGAGATGATGGGATTCGCTGTGTGATTCATGGATATGGTGCAGCTCCAAGGATTTGCTAACGAGATCTCCTATTCTGTTTTTCGGAAGGTTCCTGAGGAGTGAACTGGGAAAGGAGATATAGACGCAAGGTGGTTCACAGCATGAGAGCTATGACTTGATGAAAATTTGGGCAGGCTATCAAAATCACGAGGAGCGATTTGCTTTTTCAAATGCGGATTCAATTCTCTACAAATGACGCTGCACATTCAACTTCAACACACATTGACTCCAAAATGATTGACAGCGTCACAGCGACCACTTCTCTGGTATTCCATATGGCGGCGTTCCGAGTCTCCGACAAACTTCCGTCAAGAAAAACCCGCCAAGTCAAGGGAATTAAGGGCCGTCGAGCTCTTCTTTCCCACCGCTCGGCTCGCTTGCAAACTTGGAAGTGAAAAGTTGCCAAGTGGAGCGATGCAAACGCCAAGACGGAATCTAATCTTTTACTTTGCCAAGTCAAACGAGCCAACTCAGCCAAGCATGACTTTTGATTTCTTATTTGCGGATCGCTGAATAGCACTTTGTTACGAAGTGGAAAACCAAGACGTAAGTGAGGAAGTGAGGTTGTGCGGAAATTGCTTGATTGTTTAGGAGGTGCTTGGAGGAGCTTAAATACACTTCAGTGCACAACACAGCAAACCTGCATCGCTACTCGCGCTTGGAAGAGCGATTTGGAGAGAGTTGCGAGAGCAAGAGAAAGGGCTGAGGCTCTCATGGGCTTTCTTAAACTCATATCTTATCTCTCGCCCCACAAATAACAAATGCCGGAGAAACAATGAGCCTAAGATCCGCTCATCCAAATTTTCTTTTGAGAAAATTTAAATTAACTTTCCAGAGTCCAGACGGTCTCAGAAATCAAGCGGTCGCGACTCACCAGAGTGGGTTCAATAAAAGTGGAAAGCTATCTGATGATCGAACCCTGACTCGAGGCTCTCGAGTCGACGCTACGAATCCGGATGCTCACTAATCTCTACGATCTGATTGATGATTGATCTGATTACCGCTTTGGAGCTGCCGCGCTGTACAACGGCCGCGCATGCCTAGTGCAACTTGTGATAGGGCAGCATAAGCACAAGCACAAGCACGCCAGAGAAATTGAGAACTGTCCAACTGCCACGCGTCGCGAGAAGGAGACTTGAATGAAAAAGACAATCAGCAATTGTGACTTTCGGCACATGTGGAAAGATTTTCAAAAGTTCGGATGAAGTTAACTTTGTCGGTTTTGACAACTGATGGTCTGATAGCGAGGGAAAGATGCCGGTTCAGCCGCGATGGCATGCAGGTACCATTACCCCTGAGTTCTTTACCCGCTTTGGCTGGGGCTACCCACGAGGCTGCATCGTCATCAGTGGAAATTACTGTAAAGATTCCGAACTTTCGGATCGTCCAAGATCCATGGATTCATAATCTCTCCGACAATTGGCGAACAGAACTGACAGAAGTGATCACGCGAGACCCTATTTTTATTCTTTCTTCTGAGCCGCAATTGGAGCTTTCTTCAAGATTTCATGAGGCAAGAGACCGTTATCAATCAATCGCTCAAGGTTCAGGAGTGGTGCGTTTCGAGAGGAGCTGATTGGCAACGGTGGCTTCAGGGGAAGGGTCCGGCTGCACAGGGAAAGCTAACAAGAACTTCCAACCGCTACCATTGATCTAATCGATCGTTGGCTGTTCGCACCACCCGTCGCTCGCGAATGGTGAGCGACGGGCTCTTTGCTCCCATCCTTCTGGAATCGGTCTTTACGCCTTGCACACATTGAGGTTCATTTTATCTTCTGACAGTTTGATTCACGCAGCGGCGCAGCATCGAATAAGCGTTCGTCCCATGCGAGGCCAGGACACCGCGGCGCAAAAGGTTGCGGGGGATGCCCGGTGCTCTGAAGAATGAAGGCTTGCCCCTGGAGATCGCGTTCCCATGTGGAGCACCCGACTACCCCCTATCCGAGGGTTTTATGCTCCTTGTGAAGATCGCTTGTGGAAGCTGTGGCCGTCGATTGGGTGCGGGTGATTTGGAGATTCAGGGGCAAAAGCCACAGACCCGTATCTGATGGTCGGCCGCAAGTACTCATGAAGCAGGACTTGCGATTCGTGGATCAAGTCAGGTACTTAACCACCGATTACGTGAAGGTAGGTACAGTATGGACGTTGGGCTTAAGTTTTGGGTCGCAGCGCCAAGAGTCGCAAAGTCTTGAGCCTCCTTTTGCGCGACAGAGGGCATAATACTCGGTCTTCCAGTGAGTCAGAACCCAGCCTGTGAGGCTCATCTTGACTCTTGAGTTGCTTTGGCTGAATACCGTCTTATTGAAGCTGTCAGGGCTGAAGCTTATGCTGCCGTACGGCACCCGAAAAGCTTGTCCTGTGGACGTGGATTAACAGGTCTCGCCTATCTTTTGTCAGCCCCGTATTACAATCACATGCCTCATTGAGGCAGCTTCATGTAACCCCACGACTCATTATCCCGTACTCGCTATCCGGTGGGTCGGGAGGACGCCTCACGAGTGCAGGAAAATATTTAACTCCAGGTGCAACGGTCAACTGCAGCCGCTGACGACAACTCTTCAATGCGGAGGGCATTGAGCATGGCGTTGAAGATATTTTTGAGATTCCGACAGGGGGCATGGCGAGGATCCGTCTTATCCGTACTTGGCATGCGCGCTGAACGCCACAGCTCAGGTCCGCTCAGGGGTAAAATTGGTCGGGACTCGGGTGTGTACCCCGTACTCTAATTTGCCAGGGCGGTTGCTTTAAAGGTCGATGCTTGGCCGCCACACCCCACTTCGTCCCATGCACCCAGCCGGAGAGCATCTTTTGACCCTCTCCACTTTGCCTACTTGGCCTGCTCGAAACATATACAAGCAACATCCTTCCCCCTCTTGGCAAGCCACATTCTGTCTCCCCATTTTCTTGGCCCCCCCCGGGAAGATCACTTCGAAGTACTTGTCTCAACTCTCCTATTCCTAGTGGCCTCTCTGCATCACTGTCACTACCACGACCACGACTTCCCTTGGCTACTGGCAAAAACCACGTCCATCTCCCACGTCCATACATTCTAGCACGTTGCTGCAATTTTGAGGCGTGATCACGAATGCAGTCGACTATAGATTGGTGAGCGCAACATGAGTAGTAGGCCGGAGAACATCAAATGGGTGGATGTAAGTTGATACACTTTTCTCTCCAAATTAATTCAAATGCAAATACCCGTCTGAATTGAAGCTGACATTTTCCACAGGGCCTCCGTGGCCTGGCGTCCGTTATGGTCGTCGCCACACATGTTGCGCGCGCTTTCGATCCCGATCTCATGAAACCCACGTCCGGCGAGGGACTTCAACCAAGATTCTTCCAACGGCCCATAACTCGAGTTGTAACCCAAGGTCGGATTGGCGTTGGTATATTTGCTCTGGTAACAGGTTATGTTTGTGCACTCAAACCGCTACGGCAAATTCGAGCCGGCGATCGAAATACCATGTATAATGGGGTCGCGAAAAGCGCCTTTCGACGAGTGCCGCGACTGATCCTGCCCACCACCCTCGCAACGATTATAACATGGTTCTTTTGTCAGTTTGGGGTCTTCCAGGCCGCGGCGAAGGCGGACAGTTGGTGGATGAATTTTTCTGCGCCGCGCATGACACCGTATTTTGGAGAGGCGATCTACCAACTGCTTTTGGAGGTTATTACGACTTGGACGAAAGGTTGGAATATGTACGACCACCACACATGGACCATGCTCCCGCTGCTCAAGGCCAGCATGTTAGTCTTCATTTTCCTTGTCGCGACCTCATACTGCAAAACGAGATACCGCATGATGCTGGAACTGGGCATGTGTGTTTATTTCTATATCAGTAACGACTGTAAGTGGCAACTCTCATTCAATTTTCCACTCCGTATTGACTCCCAGCAGGTACATTCGGCATGCTCGGTTTCTTCGGTGTCTTCCTCTCCGACCTCTCCCAGGACCCCAAACACCAGGCCTGGTGCCTGTCCCGAAAATGGCCCTCGCGAGTCCTCGCGCCGATCCTCGTCCTCATCGGTCTCCTCCTCGGCTCCTACCCCGAAACCGAACCACAGTGGATGCCCTGGTCCGCAGCCATGCAGTACTACTCTAACTACATCTTCCCGCGTGAGAACGAGACTCACCGTTTCTACACGGCCATAGGACTCATCTTCATCTCGCTCGGAATCCACTTCTCGCATTCCGCGAAGGTATTTTTATCAAGTCGGTATCTGCTTTGGTTTGGAAAGCACTCGTTTGCTGTATATCTGCTTCATGGCTCGCTCCTGCGAAGCATAGCCGTTTGGATGTTCTATGGTATTCATTTACCGGGGGATGTTATTGTTGAAGGTGGAGGAGTTGAACCTGGACCCCCGTTGCCGATTTGTGGAAGATTCCAGTTCTGGACGCTGTTGCCGATTTGGGTGTTTATTGTATATGCATGTGCGGTTGTTTGGACAAATCATGTGGATCCTTGGTGTGCGAGGACCACGGAGAAGATGGTGAAATACGTGTTTGAGGATTCGAAACAGGGGGATGCTGAGAAGAGGATCTTGCCGCAATGAATGGGCGTGAATTGAGGAAGATGACCACCTTTATTTTGGATATCGAAAACTCGCACGGCGGCGGAAGATATTTAGGAGGACGAGAATCGAGAACAGCCATTTTGAGCAGTATATCGGTGGCCAAGATGAGGCACCGAGGTCACCTTTGAAAATGCAGGGCCCACGGAGTTTGGGACATTTGGCATTAGATATGCATATGGGAACGGCGAATATGAGCGGCGTTTGGAGCGTCGGGAGATCATTGGGCGTTTATGCCATTTGGATGAACGCTTGAAGCGGAGATTTCATGTACGCTTACTGGAAAGTGGCATTGTATATATGCACATAATACCCAAACCGGAATTTACTTTGTCAATACCAACTTCTCTAAACTACTATGTGAGCAAAGCGAATACGGAGTATCGTAACGCTGATGCATACCTACCTCTTCCCTTCATCTAAACCCAAAACTCCTCAAACATCCCACCGACAAATACCCAATACCTCGAACCCATTTATTTCAAAAGATGGAAAAAGCAGCTCCACCTCCACTCTTGAAAAATAAAAAATTGGCTCAGAGCCTGGTCTTTCTGACGTCTCACAAAAAGCAACCAGCTCCCCTCTCTGTTCTGTCGTCCATGTGAATCACGTGCATCCAATAGATATAGATACCTACCCCGCCCCACTCTTCACCACTACACCGCTGACCTCCACCTCACCTCCACTCCACGGTCCGAGATCCTATCGTCACGACACATCTTCGTAGCAGCTCGCTGGTCCTTGTACACGTAACTCCTTTTACAGGTCGTGCGAGAAGGTAAGGCTCGCTTGTTGGGATAGTGGAAGTGGGTGACACAGCATAAGCGTAAGCGGCGCAAGGATGGCGGGCGAGGCGGTCGGTTCGGGGGTTGAAGTTCAGGGGCATGGTAAAAATTCATTGATAAGTGGACAGGTAGGGGATGAGGCTCTCCAAGTTGAATCTGAAGCGGGGATTCAAGATGGCGGTGAGGGAGAGGGAGAGGGAGATGAGGCGTTCGAAGACGTACGTATTTTCTAGTTGGAAGGATATGAAATGTGGAGCTGAAAATTACAGGTTGCTAAAGATGTCAGGGATGGGAATGGGAGTGCAAGCATGAGGTCAGATTCCGACTCTGCTATTGGGAGTTATGCGTGAGTGGAAGCTGGAAGTGGAAGTGGTGGGGAAAGTAGAAGGTTCAAATTTGCTGATGGGAGTGGGGTAGGACGTCGACGTATACGGTCGGGAGTAGTTTGGCGGATGAGGTGGTGGAGGAGAATGGGAGGACGTATCATGTTTTTAAGGATGGGAGTGAGTTTTTCCCCAAAAGTAAAGAAATGTGTTAAGGGTACAGCTGATGAAGGGGATAGAGTATATGCTTCCGAACGATGAGGTTTGAGATTCGTCACGGGATTTGATTGGAAAGTTTGCTGACTTGGAGATTAGATTGAGTTGAATAGGCTGGGTGGGTTTGTGGAGTCTTCAAGGTGAAGATTGCCAGCTAATTGGGGTAGATATGCAACACAAGATGTGGAGCATCACTTTAGATGGAAAACTGCACTTGGCGCCCATTGGTCCAAATCCGCAGAACGTCCTCGATATTGGAACCGGAACTGGTATCTGGGCTATTGAGTTTGGTATAGCCCCTTTTGCTCTACGTTACACACGATACTGACCTTGCCAGCCAACACCTACCCTTCAGCTCGTGTAATAGGAACAGATCTCTCCGTCATTCAACCAGCTCAACCAGAAGTGTTTGTCCCGCCCCTCCCCCCTTTTTTTCGCCACAAGCTAAACAACTCTCAGCATCCCCTCCAATCTCTCATTCGAGATCGACGACGCAGAAGACGAATGGATCTTGCCTCAAAAATTCGACTATATCCACGGCCGCACCCTAGCAACATGTTTCAAAGACCCCCCATCCATAATCGGCAAAGCCTTCGACGCACTTGCTCCAGGTGGTTACTTCGAGCTGCAAGACATGTGTCTCCAGACTTCCGACGATGGGAGCATGAACGGCACCGCGCTTCTCGAATGGCAGACGCATGTCAAAGAAGCTGCCACCAAAACGGGAGTGGAATGGACTAACGTGCCGAACTACAAGCGCTGGATGATCGAGAAGGGATTTGAGGGTGTGACGGAGGTTAGTTTTAGGTGGCCGAGTAATCAGTGGAGTCGTGTGAGGAAGGAGAGGTTGCTGGGTGCGTGGACCCAGGCGCAGATTGATAATGGGATGTTGGAGAGTGTGAGCACGAGGTTGTTTATGATGAAGTTGGGGTGGGAGAAGGAGAGGTTGGATGAGTTCTTGGCGAGGGTGAGGAGGGATACGAAGGATCCGAGGATTAAGGCTTATTCGCCGATGTGAGTTTCTCCTCCATTACTAGAATATTGACTGATGGGTGGTAGAACGGTCGTTTATGGGCGGAAGCCCTTGAGTGCTTAGCTGCGCTCCTATCGATCAGATCCACATAAATTTTCATCCCGGATCAGCGATACTTTTACATATGTCTGAATCTGAGTGCCTGCCCATTGCATATAACATAATATAGAAATGAAAAAACTTGCTTATCCAATCCTCATCTCCGCACTCGTATCTTCATCAAGTTCCCCATCATCAATCAACCACTTCCCACGTCCCATCCCACAGCCTCATCTCATCCACAACCTCCACCGGCCCTCCAACCTCCCTCTTCCACGCTCTCTCCGCCCTAACCCTCTCAATCTCCTCCTTACTCCTCCCTACACCCTTCAAAACCAGATTCCCGACCTTCTTCACACCATTCCTCACACTCTCCAACGAACCCTTCTCAATCCTCTTCCCGATCCCTACCTCTTTCAAACAACGCACCCACACATCCCCCACCTCGTCCCTCACCTCATACTTACAACTCTCAAGCACAAGCAGGAGTGCAGCTCTTAGTACAAACTCCGTCACATTAACCTCCAAGTCGGACGGGGACTGTAAACGATGCAGTAGCTTTGCAATCGAAGACGAGTAAGACGGACTGAGGGTCGCGACGTCCTGTGCCAGTTCATGCATATCAAAGATACCCGCGACTTTTGAAGTCGGAGGAAGGCCGAGAGAGTGGATGAGAGTGAGCGGGGGTTGGAGATCGTTCCCTACGCCCGTGGAGATGAAAACCACGTCTCGATTCCCGGGGAGGAGATCAGAGAGGGAGAAGTATTTTTCTGTGGCGAAGATCAATTCCGAATCTCCGTTATATGGGACGGTAGAAGCTGGGTTCATCAAACAGCGAGGGAGTTTCGTTGTACATGTATGCGTTGAGAGTATATTTTCGGGTGAGACGTGGGAGATATCGAGAAGGTCGAGGATTGTGAGGGTTAATGGAAGTGAGGATTTCGTCTTGGATGAAGGCGTAGGTATTGAGATGAATATCTGAGGACGAAAGTCAGCGGCGTCGGGTTGAGGAGAGGAAGTTAGGCCGAGGAGGGTATGGAGGAGTTGTAGGGAGGATTCTGGACGTTTGGCTGCCATCGTTTCTTCTCCCTTGGAATAGTCGAGTTGATAATACGAACTGAGACTGTCATGCGAGGGGCTTATTCAGTGGTTTTTAATTTTTTGGATTGTATAGGACTGTTATTTTGATTTGGCCTGCGAGTGTCCAAGAAACTTATTGTGGGAGTTTGGGTCCTAATATGGTGCGGACCGTCCCTTTATCATTTGTTAGATTGATTAGGAGATTTGCAAACAATTTAAAAATGAGAGATGCGCGGAGATAAATACAGGGTAATAAATTTAAGGATGTATGCATCTCTTTGAAAGGATGAACAGAAAATTTGCAAGTAGATTCACAATGACAATGCAAGGTGTGTAATCCTTGACCACAAACAATGACAACAATAAGTCAGTCATAGTTTGATGTTGAATTTGGTTTCTTGAAGAGAGGGAATTTTGTCTGATAATGAAAATAAGGGATCAACTATGATCCAGAAGGACGAGGACGAGGCACGAAGAGTCGGTGGCTTGGCGGCTGAAATGGCCGAGTAAGTCCATGATCTTAACAAAGCGCCTGGAACATTCCAGTTTAGCATTGTTTTTCATTTCGCACTATATCATTCTACGGTGTGGTCTCTAAAGAAAGTGGTAGATTTATCAAGAGAGAGGCGCTCGTGAGTTCTGAGTGTCTGGGTAGATCATGGTATTATTATTGAAAGGCTATCCGTTACGCTGCGGCAGCGCCCGTGTTCCTGGTATCAAATATACCCCAAAAATGCAGCAAATCAGAGGGCACGAAATCCCGAACCTGATGATATGATTTGCTACTCATGTTCGCTTAAATGTGCACAGGCCAACACGGGCGCTGTCGCAGCGTAACGGATATGTGGCTATCTTTGACCTAGGTCCTTGACCACAGAACCCTTCTTGGGTGACCTTCTCAGATTCAGAGCTACCTCTCTGGACACTTCAATTATCGTAGCTTCTCGTATCTTGCATATTGTTCATCCGTATGCCCATGCACATTCTTCAGATACTTATTGAAATCTGCAGCGGTCTTGATAGTATGCTCCAAATGATCCCACGTTAGCCTTTCTTTCTTATATAAAGCCAGTTGTCGAGCGGTCCCCAAGGCATTCCGTATCTCTCGCCCATTCATATCATGGTCCGCCAACTCGTCCATATGCAACTTAATCTCGTCGACGTCGACATCTTCGCCATCTTCTTGCAGCATGTTGAAAAAGTTTTGCCAGATTTTCTTTCGAGACGTGGGGTTGAGGTTGGGATAATGAAGCGCGACTTGCATTCTTGAGCGGAAAGCTTCGTCGAAGGTGCCGACACGATTGCTGGTAAGAATGAGGATACCTTCGTAATATTCAAGGATGCGGAGGAAAACTATAATTAGTTGAATAACTTTACATTAGCAATGGAAAGAAGAGCTGACCTGATACAAAGTTGTTTCGTTCAAAGTCAGCCAGGGTCCGTTCTTCAAGAAATACATCCGCCTCATCCAGCAAAAGCACTATATATTTGATTAGCATGAACAGATCAAATCTCTATCGAACATACCACAATTCCAAGTATTTCCTAGGTACAGAATTGTCTGCAAGTACTTTTCAACAGCTTCGACATTAGTTCCGATATCACCACAGGTGACCCGATACAATGGCATTTCCGCGAGCTCGGCGACACTGATCACAATCAGCAAATGGCACTTGTCCAGCGCTCCCACTACTCATAATAACAAATACTAGGTACCTACCTCTCTGCGTGTCATGTTAATAACACATCATTTAAATTGGGTGCGAAACTCACCAGCGGTTAAAGTCTTTCCCGTTCCAGGGCCACCATGCAGTAGGATAATAAGACCGTTTCCCTTTGACGCAATTATGTCATCTCTTTTACCTAGGTTTGTATCTTGTCTCTTCCCATGCTTTGAAGCTCGGACCATAACAAGGGCTTTCACCAAGTCTTTTGTCCTCGATGGGAGTACCAGTCTCTCAAATGCTTCTTTATTCCAAGATACTTCTCCAACATTTTCAACACGGAGAGAAACTATTAAGTTTAGTTACAATCATGTCAGAAGTATAGAGTTGCGCCAGCTTACCCCACTTCTTATCTTGTATAACGAATGCATGGACGTGAGGCGGCATCATGTATAAGTCCTCTTCATTCGGGATATGCTTTTGTTGACGCATGGGCGCCAATCTGTAGTCTCTTAAGGAGAAGTCGTCTAGCGGGGCCTGTCCTAAATTGAACACAGGAGCTCCGGGATGAAATCTCCGATAAGTGCGGTAGTCAACCATGCATCTTGTTGCAACCTAAGGATATTAATATTAACTTGGCTACTAGTCAATTTTAGGTGTCTGAAAGCATCTTACATAGTTTTCATCTTTGAAAACATCCCACCCAGTGTACGAGATATAGTGTTGAAATCTGAGATTCCAGAATCTTTCTCCGCGTCTCTTCAAATCGTTACGGAGGTCCTGGGGTGCATATTTTATTGGGTACACAGGTAGTTCTTGTATTGGAACTGTAGTGCGGATTTGGTCTGGCCGAATCGATAGAGTAATACACTTCCGCAGGAACTGCACTCCGTCAAAAGTCCATCCCCAACACTCGAGGCTGTCAGGAGGGTTAAGCCACGATGTCAAGTTATATGCCGCATATGTTACCTGCTTGTAAGACAAAACAATATCGCCTGGACAGAATAGATATTCAAGGGTGCGTTGATCTGTTTTTCCGCGGCGAAACAGCTCGTCTGCTTGTTTGAATCGAGCTCCGAAATTTCCCTCGACGTAATCAAGTAAAGCTAAAATCTGGTTCCTAATAGAAGACGTGCAGTTTTTAGCATGTTCTACGAGCAATGACCGGTGGTGGTACACAAAAGCGTAGGGCGGAGTCAATACCAGGGGATGAAGTGCAACGTCTAGAAATGCCCGTTCGATATCATTGAAGACCTTTGGGGGATGGCAAATCGCTGCCCGTCTTATAGCCGTCTCCAGACTGTTTGAAATGACCACTATGGATTCATCACATGACTGTTTACCCCTACCCAGGGACGCTAATCTGGGAAATACTGGTTTTCGATGCCTAGGTGCATACCGACGGGTATTCGAGCAATTGTATTCTCTGAAGACAAGAAAGCTGGCCCTCGTCTTAATAGTTGATATATACCTTTTTAGGCTAGGAACTGGGATGTGACCTGAGAGATGCCGGGATGTGACTCCAGAATCCAGACTTTTGAAGGGAACATCTTCATAATATTCTGCAAAATGATGGCGTAGGACTTGTGAATTGCCACATCGAATTTTGCATAGGATTCGATATTGCATTGCATGGCTCCAAAGACGTGAGACTTCCTCAAGATTTGGTTCTTTGTTTTCGGCAGAAGAAGCTGGCACGTGGGGAAGGATTGATGGATCTTTATCCTCCATCTCGTCTTCGTAATCTGAATAATTCTTGATGGATTCGGTATCGGAGAAAGATGATATAGATGCTGACTCCTGATCTGATACGGGATTCATCTGGACCTCTTGGAGCAATTCATTCTCTCTTTCTGTCAAGGGCCTCAACATCCTTCGATACACTGACTGCTTCATAATTAGCTGAAGTATTATACCATGTAAATATATGATTACTTGCCATATGCTTCGCTTTTGACAGTTCTGATGTTGGCCCCTCCGATGCATCGGCATCCAGCGATTGTGTATTGGGGTTGATATCTAATTGAGGTGCTGAACCGAGCCTAGCCTCATCCTCTAGTTCAGTCCTTAATCTTCTGTTCGCATTAACTTCCGAGTCGGCATTGCGCTTAGGCCTGGCTGTTGTTGAGGCAGAGCCGTCCGAAGAATCCGACATTGAGTTTCCGCGCCTGTGTGGACGAGACCGTCGGCCGCCATACCTTGGTTCCAGCTTGATTATCTGGTGGAGTTGAGAGGAGTCAGGCTCATTTGGGACGAAGGACTGCAATGAATTATCCATAGACTTCAAAGAACAGTCTTCAGAAATAGTTGAATTGATGAGAAACTCCGAGGATGGTGGTAGTGGCCAACCCGGCGGCGGCGGCGGCCTTGATAGATTCGCAGGAGGAGGCGGCGGCTGAGGTGCTTGGTACATGGTGGCTCAACAAGAGCAAGTTTCTTGCAATATTAGATTGAACGAGTGTACAGGATGGAAGAGGTCTTGTAGATTTAGAGGTTGCTTACGCCCAGCCCGCCAGTGATGTGATCTACGGGATCCGGTCTGAGTAATACACGCTTTTGATTGCATAGGATACTATGGGGAGCGAGAAGAACCAGACGAAGCATTGCGCTCGTCTACTTTTGATTGGATACAAAATACCATGTGATTCATTTTAGGCGTCAAGGTTGAGATTGCGACCACTGCTGCCTCTCGCACCCATCAGTGGTCGCTATTTTTAGTTCTAGTAATAATTCAGGCCCGTCAAAGACTTCATTCCTGGATTGGTTTTCTTTATCACCATGGAAACGTCCAACGCTCTCGTGCAAGTAGACAACCCGACTAATATGGAAGTTTCTGATCCAATGCAACCTGCGTTTATGGCTACCCAAAGGCTTTCGAATTCGATTCCTTCCCTGCCACAAAAGCAGCTGGCCTTGGCACCAATTTCTGCTGTTGAAGCTTGGTACACAAGTTCTACAGGAGCAAAGTTAGCTCGCAAGTGTCTTTTTTGAGCAGTAGCCTTACTAATACTGGTGTTGAGGTCTTCCGATGAGATTATTCGTCATGCATACAATGAGGCCAAAGCGATCTTCTCGACTGAACTCACTAAAGATGAGTCTAAACTTACATGGTTGCGTGAGAAGGCATGCATGGCCGACATCATAGCCCTTCTTGCAGATCTAAAACAGAAGTACGATAATAAGCCCGAATCAAAAGCTCGCAAATGGCTCGCTATCTTTTCTCGAAAGATAATTTATTACGGCACTGTCTTGGATGTACTCGTACAACAGTACCCTGAGTACGTGTCTTTAGCTTGGGGTACGATGAAATTTTTGTTCATTGTCAGTGCACACATCCATTCTCTATTATAAAATTGGAACTAAACCCTCAAGGCTGTTAACAACCACGAAGAGAAAACCCAACAACTCGCCAAGGCTTTCTCGCGAATAGGAGAAATACTTCCGCGAACGGACCTAGCCCTGATGCTTTATCCAACGGAACTAATGAGCAACGCTGTAGCCCATCTCTATGCCCGAATTATCAAGTTTATGATTCAAGCAATGAAGTGGTATAAACAGGGCAAATTTGTTCACACTTTCAGCGCAATAGCAAAACCGTGGACACTGGATTTCAAAGACAACGTTGAAGATATTGCTGCACAATCTCGCTACATCGATGAACTCTCAGGCACGGCTTCAAAGGCAGAACTTCGAGATACTCACCTCGACCTTCTCCAGACCCGTGCAGAAGTTAGAGAGGTACGGCTTGAGATCAAATCTCTGGCGGACATAGTAAATACCAGAGTAAATCAACTTCTTCAAACAAAATATGGTAAGTTCAAAATATATTATAAATTCCTCACTAACCTTCATCTAGCCTCTGACGCATTAGAAAGGCAAGTTCGATTAAACGTCAACTCAGACAGAGAAGCAATTAATAGCAACCAACTACCCCAAATCGCCGCCCTCCCGGTTTTTGTATCACTGCCACCATCATAAGCTACCCTAGATTACTGTTCATCAATGCAGCGACGAAAGAGAGGTTCACGAAACCGCTCACGGTTGGAGATCTCTCGCCTGGAGTTATGGGCCACGTCCCCACAATCTTCACTCCTAGTTCTGGATCATAGCATTGGTCGCCCATCGAAGGATCTCTTCGTCGATTTAGTTCAGCTCCTCAGTGTATCGGGTAAGCCTTTGATCTGGGCCCTCCGTTTTGCAGACTACTGGGACACTGAATTGTCTCTTGCCTCTATCCTCCGTATGCTTGTCATTCAAGCCCTTCAACTAAATCCTTCCCCGTTAACTCGAACACCAAATCCTCTCACATCTACTCACTTTGGCACCGCAGTAAGTGATATGGAGTGGCTTCGCCTGCTTAATCAGAGCCTATCAACCCTCCCACAAATATTCATTGCAATTGATACCGCGCTCATGGCTGCTGCGACGGGCAATAGCACATATCGCGCAACGCGTTGGCTACAGACACTTTTGGAAACAGTGAAGTCAACTAGTGTTAAAATATTCGTTGAGTCAAACGCAGTGGATCTCGATTATATATCAAGGAGTTGGGAGGAGGGAACGTGGAGTAGAGTTAGTGCTGTGGATATTAGCGAGAAGAGAGGTACGCCTAGGAGAAGGAAGGCGCGGGATAGTCATCGCGGGCGTGCCTTCCCCAGCTTTCGGTAACTACTTTCGGTTACTATCAGCTGAGGAGAGAGAAGAAGAGAGAAGAAGGCAGTGATTAAACAGGCCCATAAGCTGGCAAAGATAGACGACATCGACGTTGCTGTAATTGTATATAAGAGTGGTTAGTATGGCACTTACAGGTCATTGGACCAGGAACCTTGGGCATCAATCATGAAGCCGATTGTGCGAAGTAAGTCGAAACTCCTGTCTGCACTTTTACACAGAGTTAATATTAGGAAGCTAGCTTCAAACTCTGCCCCTAAGTACCTCCTCCCACTTGACACAGAGAGTCTTTCAAAGCTACGTCCATTGGAGACTAACATATGTCCTTAAGATTCTGTTATAAAGGTCTCGCAGCCTTATAACCCCATCCGGCGTAGGCATTTGTGTATATTACACGTTCGTAATCTTCTACTGGCAATGCTCGAATTTGCTCGAAGCCTCCTGGGTCTTGCTTTCAATGAACAGCTAATACGCCTCTCGGGCCTAGTCGATGTGAACGATGTGATCAAGGCAAAGCTCGCTCGAACGCGGCCGGTTGTTGCCAAAGTCTTGAGTGCGGGCTTTGCCTGAGAGGCAAAAACAGAGCCACCTTTAATAGTAGCTTGATACAGGAATACTGATTAAAGACTCGATACACTAAAACTTCCCCTTACACACCTTGCTCAGAATCAGTCCGCGAGAGCTACTCCTCAAATCATTTGTGAGCACCATGGCCACCATGTCCATGGACCGAAGAGAGCCCAACACCAGGGGCATGTCCAGAAACTGAGCCAGAGGCATGGTCAGACCAGAGTGGTGTTCATGTTCCGGCCCAATCTCCGAAAAATACAAAGACCCATCTCCACCAAGACCTTGCTTCCCTACCGGCATCCACTCCATAATAACCCCTTTCCTCGCCTCCAACCAATCATCTTTCTTAATAGTATACGCCACACTCGGCACACTCATACCTTTCCTCATTCCATAATCTGGTGTACCCTCTCTTGCCAGATGTTTCAAATGAAGACTTCCCATCAGCGCCTGCATCGCAAAATTCTTCATCCCCGTCTCAACAAACGCTTTCCCCGAACCCAGACCACCTAAATTCCCATTACTCATTGTAGTTGGCTGGCCCAGGAGGATATAATCGAGGACAGAAACGAGTGCTTCCTTCCCGAACTTGAGTTTAGCGACTTCGTGGTGGATTATAATCCCAATATGAGCCACTGAATCTTTAGGGTCATTAGGATGCTGTCTGAGATCGAGAGACAAGTATCCAACAACAGGAGTAGTATCTCTGATCAAGATTTTCGCACGATCGAAGTTCAGTTTCATATGGCCGTCGAGTTGTAGCTTCAAGAGGATATAGAGATGGATCGTGCGACTGATTTCTCGTAGATGCTTGTCTACCTTGAGTTGTACGTCCCAGTCTGTGATAGTGGCCCATGCTGGGTTCGCGCCTTCGTGTTTGTTGTTCGCGAGGAGGATGTGTTTTAGTTGTGTGACTTCTTGAGGTTGTACGTCGCGGGGTATGAGGCGTCCTGGACTGGTTTCAGTACCTGTTGAGAAGCCGTGGGGTTGTATGGCTAGTTGGGCTAAGGACATTGGGGTCATCTTGCTACGGGTTTCGAGGAGTTGGATTGGTTAAGAAGTTGAAGGACGTTGATTAAGTAAATGAGTTCTGAGGGAAATAGTTAAAGGGGAAAAGATAGAAATTTGGGCTTCTTGGGTAAACAGAGCATTGGTGTTTGGCAAAGGAAGCATTGAAAACCCCAAGGGGTTGACTCGATTTATAGGCATGGTGACTGAGGTGTGACTGAGAGCATTTGAATGTTTGCCTTACTTACGTGTCAACGGCATCACTCAGAGATTGGGTTCAGTACGATGTGAAACAGAGCATTTGACTACTTCCACGAGATCTCGGGGGCATTATTCTGATCCTTAGTGCCGTGATCGGACTTCCATTTACATTCTTCATCCACATATACACACCAGTTCTAGGGGTGGGAAACGCACATGCTTTTCACGGCCCAATTTACGGAATTTGAACTCAAGCAAGTTCAATATTTCTAGGCTGTTATTGCTTACGAAACAAACTGATAAACGTTCTCTTTTACTAGTATATTTTTGGGCGTTTTGCTTATAGGGCGTTTTGTTCCTAGGTCCTCGTTCCTGGATATTGCACTTCCTGGGCGTTGCACTTACTGGGAGTGCTAGGAGGGCGTTGTGGGTACTGGGAGCCCTAGGCAGTCTCGGTAGCCTCCGACTGCCTCGTCTTGTGGCGAGTTGTGGCTGGGTGTTTTAAGGGTGTTTCGTGAGAGGGTCTCGGCCTTCGGGCGTTTTGAGGATATACTTTTTAAGCGAGCGAGACTGTGGGGGTAAGGGCAGGGGTAATGGCCGTGCATCTTGTGCAAAGAGAAGCGAGCGCGAGCAGGGTCGCGAAATGGTATATAAGAAAGTGTGGGTTTTAACAAAAATGTAAAGAAATCGGGCCCCTTAATAATGGGGGATAGGGGGCAAGTACTAGTATAACTATAACTTCAGCTTTGCTATTGTTATTTTTAACCCCCCATCTAAAAATGAGTTGACGCAAAATTAGATCCGGACCCTTCCTTCTTGAGGATACTTGAAGCTTTGGGATGGTTTCCCGGATCGACACAGGGATGTTGTGGTCATCTCTCCAATGGAGTTCATCGCCTCTATATGGATCGTAATGAAGATGATGACTTTCACGTTAGCTTCTATCCATGTTTAGGTATCTCGCGAGGAGGAATGGTAGAGCATGAGAGGGCCTAGAATGTTCGCAGATGCCAGATGTCACGCAAGAGAAACGAACGAAGACCTCTGCGTCGTCGCTATTGAGCTCTAATCTTCTCATTACTTTTCCAATACGGATCACAACCCTCTTCCCTGATCCGCCTCCGCTTCTCAGATCCGCTAAATAGATGAATATTAAAGTTCTACACCACAGCCTTCTATATTTAAACCAGGTCTAAGAAGACTGAGTTATGTGCGATATAGCTTAGGCATGTTCAGGCTCTGATCAGGTATGCTCACCTTAAGTTCAGTTGAAGCAGCCACTACTTACGTCCGGAGACTAAAACGGAAGCGGTGAGAATAAGATGAGAGTCCGACTTTCCTAGTAGCTGAATTCCAGTCCTGTTATCTTTGTTACACAACGCTCGGCTCACCCCCACTCATTCAGCGTCGGCCAATAACATATATACACGTCAGTTGTTTTCATTAATCGTGAAAATAATTCTGCCCAAGCTCTTATCTACGCCGAGACTCCGATGCAAACATCTACGGCTTTTGCTTCCTTCGTGGCAGTTCATTACTTAGGTTGTTAACTCAAACCCAAACCTACCATAATGTCCGCGACAAGTCTAGAAGATGCGCTTAAGGCTCAACCGACCGACAAAATCGTGTTGGCGTTGCTCCAAGAATTGGCCGCGCGAGTGGAAAATCTCGAGAAAAGCAGCAAGACTGCAGAAGAGCCAGCAATACCCGTCTCCGGATTGGGGAAGCAGATTTCTTCGGATAATCAGGACCTCTCAGAAATTGCAGAAATTGCATCGTCTAGCCAACCAACATCGAACGAAGATGCCTCTAAATCGTGTTGTTCTTATTGCAATCTGCCAGCGTCTTCATGTTCTTGCATCTTTGTCAAGTATGGATACATATTAGACGGCGAAGATGTCACTGAGGACTTTACGGAGATCGACGAAAGATATGCTAAGATCAAGCCAGCAACACTTGGTGACTCCCTCAAGGAGTGCCAAATTGCTGGAATACCAGCGGATTTTCGCATTCCGCTCCGCAATTTCTGGCCGCCGAAGGCTTGGGACACTCCAGAATCGGCCATGGAGGCTTGTGGAGATCTTATAGCCAACGGAGGAGTTTTTTTGGTAGCAGACTATGATCTACGTGGCGGACCATTAGCCAGCTACTTCTATGGCAGTCCTGGTGATGAAGAAAGACCTACCCTTTACAACATATTGGAAGACTTGTGGGGTGTTCGTCAAAGTGTATCGCCGTCATTCCGTTTCAACCAACACTTCGGTGAGCTTATGCCTTGGAAGCGGTTAATGTAGGTGCAAATGCCAAGCATCTCTGATATAGAAGCAAATTGTTGTGCTAACATCTAAGAGTGTTCTTGAAGGCCTCAGTGCAACTACACAAACTGCACGGAAGTTCTTCGAGAACTTTTTCACAACTCCCTCAAGTTTGAATAAATGGCCATCGAACGCTATCACCACTCACCTCGAAGCCAAGCCATCCCATCAATTATTTCAAACCGATATTTATCTACGTCTTCAACAGTTCCATTTAACCTGGCATGAGATTCGTAAGGTAAGGGGTGATGACGACGATGAAGAAATAGAACCACGACCGACAAATCGACCCAGCACATGGGGAACAGGGGATCTTTATGCAACACCAGATATGAAATTATTTCAATACGCATACACAGTACGTTCATTGCCCTAGGCATTGTCAACCGTGCTAATCCATCCGTGCAGATCTCTGCCGTGTATTCCTCCCTGAATGATGACTGTTGGACTATCTTTCTTCTACGGCCCTCAGACTTTACTGGTGGGACTCTGGGACCCGATGCACCTGACTTTAGGGAAGCTGCAGGACATTTTGGAACATACTCGTTCCAGGCGATCCTGGTTGAACTGATTCATGCGCCCATGAGAGCTGCGTTGAAAGGCTGGGAAACGATTCCGCCTCAAATCGACAAGTTGCTCGGCACGGGAGAGGACATCTTCTGTCCCGAAGAACATGACAGATTGATGCTTGATGACGACCAAGTTACAAGGTCACGCAAATACTTCTGGGTTATCAACTTCCTCCAAGACTCAGAAAACCATATTCGCCTTAACATAGAAACCTGGAACCGCTTCCGAGACACCGTCCTTTCTCTGAGAAAAGGCAAAGTACCTGACGCGGAACTAGCCAAGGGAATCCAGTACTGTGATGATATTGTGAAAGAACTGGAAGGTCTCCAGACGCTATTCAAGACGTTGCAAGCAAAGACTGTGGTTCTTCGAGATGGGGTATGTTTTGATAACTTCAAGTCAAAATCATAGTCTGACTTTGACAGTTATTTTCAGGCGGCAGCTTCATGGAATCGCGAGCTGCAACACGCTTAGGAGAGAATGTGATGCTCCTGACTTACTTCACTATATTCTATCTTCCGTTATCATTTTGCACGGTATGCCACCAACCTCGCCTTGAATCTATGCCAGCTAACATCAAATTTGGTAGTCTGTCTGGAGCACTGCTAGCACTTTCGGTTTCCATAACCTCGCATACACTATGGTAGCTATTGGGCTCTCGACCTATATCGTTGTCTTTAACGTCAACCACGTTATTAACGTCTGGAAACAACATTACCGGGACCTCAAATATACTACAGTTACGAGGATGCGAGCAGACAGATGGAAGTTCTGGAAGAAGACGGGAAAGGCGTTTGATCGATACGAGCCTAGGTCCGGGGCACCAGCGCCGTCCGAATGGTGGATTATAATGTACCAGATGAGAAGGGTCGTGGGCTTAATGATACCGACACAGAAGGATAACTCCCAGAGCGCGAAACATTCCAAAAAAGGGAAGCACTCGGCCTCCGAAAACCAAATGGTATAGCCGGCTGCGTCTCTTCCGTAATGGGGAGCAAAGGAACAAAATCACCTGAAGTTGTACAAAGTTCTTCGGGTGGAGAGACCTGTAGTTCCTCCGGCGGGAACTAGTGCTTACCTACAGAGACTAAAACGGAGCTATTGAGGAGATTAAAGGGGGCAAGATGAATTCACATTACTGTTGCAAGTCATAATAGTTTATTGGCGTAACGCTCGCTAGGATTTACAAAACACTTGATGCAATCACCATTTTTCTGCCACCCGCCAACCACTGTCCATACAGATAAGCATTTATCTATTAGCAAAGCAAGACGCTAGGCCTATCCTATCCACGTGAGTATATCCTGACTTAGCTTACCAGGAAAGACGCATCAAGTCACTACTCACGCATCGCACATTTGAATTTTAAATAGTGAAGAATCATATATTCCTCTTCCCCTTCCCCATCCCTTCCATTCTTCCCCTCTACTTTACACATGTATCTACAACCCCTCTCCCCTCTTTCCCCCAATTCATAATCATCCCATCATAACCCAATCCCTAATCCATCATCCCTCATCAATCCCTGCTTTCCAATCCCTCCAAAACAAATGCAGAAGCAGAAAGCAGAAAACAAAACAAAGCTATAAGCTAATGGGTATACTCAAACACAACATGCAACCAAACCAACAAAAACAAAGAAAAGCAAACGCCGTGTTCTGTCCAAGCCCGAGCTCCCCATTGGCGAGTGTTCCCAGAGAAAAGGAGAAGTGGTGGACGAAAGGAAAGGTATATGTACAGTAATGCGCGGTGCATCCTTCTTCCTCGAATCGCAATCGAGATGATGTGAAGGAAGGCGTCGAGTTCGCGTCTCGAGGTTGCAGGCGAGCTGAGAGGCGCTCTCCCCCCTCTTCCAATCCACCACTCACCCCCTCGGCGTCCCCTCCAACTTCAACGTCGAATCCCCCTCTTCATCCGCCTCCGCCTCAGCCTTTCTCGCCGCGCGCTCAGCATAAATCTTCTGTTTCCCCACCTCCGCAGCTTGGAGACAATCGATATACGTCCTAAACTTAACGATTTCTCTCAGGAGATACGAGGATTTCTTCTCCCAGTTCGCCATGGCTTTTTGGGCGTTGGGGTGGCGGGGTGTGAACTATTCATTCAATTAGTTTCAAAAAGGATTATGGGAAGGGAAAGGAGGGATACGTGGCAGGGATGGAGAAGGGGTGGGGAGGGAGAAAGACATACAGCAAGCAGCATAGGACTTCTTAATTGATTATGCTTCTGGAGTTCCTCTTCGATACCAGCGACGTAGTCGGTCAGGGTCTTCAACTGGTCCTGCTCCAAGAGATTGCTAGCTCGCATGCTCTGTGTCGGGGGCGTCCAGTCCGAGATGTGGATCTTGTCGCCCGGGAGCCGGGAGCGCGTGCCTCCACTCGAATAGCCCTGGTCGAGACTTGAGCGCAAGGAGCTCTGAAGACTGGGTCTACGGCCACTGGTGGATGGTCTTGTGGAGTCGTTGATCGCGGTTACCAGGGCGTTGTTGACGATAAAGTCAGACCAGCCGTATTCGATGTTGCTGATGCCTCCTACTAAAGGATGGTTTGAGAGTCGAGCACTCCAGTAGTTTGCAGTTGACACGAATTCCTTGACGATATCAGGGGTACCAACTTGGAAGAGATGGACCGCACCCGTTGGCAGTGACAGAGCCCACACGTGAGGGCGAGCCTTGGAATATCCAGGTGATGGCAGAGCGCTGGCGATAGTTTGTCTAAGCAGGAAAGATCCAAGACTCTCTGCATTTGCTTGCCAATTTCCACCACCAACGACCGCACCAGCAGCTTTGCCTTTCGACTTGTTGCGCGTGCTTTTGCTTGAGAACGAGAATAAACTCATGTACCCCTTTTCGATGACAGCAAAGACCTCATTCCAGTTGCGATCCTTAGCTTTCTTGTCCATAGCTTCGAGGTGGTGCTTATGCTTGACGATCCCTTCTTTCGCCCATGGTGCTCCGGCCAGTTCCAGGGACTCGTCTTCCAAAAGAGGTGCTACACGAAGATCATCGCTCCCGGCACTGCCTTGGCTACCAGTTGTCTCTTCCCGAATAATTGCCTGACTCAATGCATTGGCAAAGCCAATTGACTGTTGATAATCCCCACTGGGCCAATTGGACCCAAGCGAGTCAACGGACATGGAAGTTTGTGTTTTTCCCAGCGAATACTTGCTCCAGGTACTGGACGAAACGGATGGGCTCCACATGGAAGATTGATCATCGAGACTTGTTCGACTAGATCCAATGCCTGAACCAGGGTACAAACGTGGCCTCGAACGATTCTTGTTCCCCCACTTGCCATTGCCAACACGGACCGTCTCAGCTGTTCTACCTCTTTGGTAGCTTTGAGATTCGGATGGCGTCTTGCTCAGTACACTGGGAGATCGGCGCAACATTCCATTGCCAAATAGAGACAAGCTATTGGTCGACGGAGCTTGTAGCTGTGTTTTCTCCATGGTTGCTCCGAACAAAGGAAGGCGTTCGTCGCGAATGGAATTGTAGAAATCCTTGAGCACAATCTCTACTTGAACTTCCCAAGTCCGCAGTGTTCCATGAAACGGTGCTTTAACCAGTGGTCCACAATCGTTGACAGGTGTGTCGTAGTCCAGCGGTGTTGGTGGAACTCCTTCCGAGTCTGCTCGCGCGGGCGGCTTGAAAGAAGACCTCCATGATGGACGCTCAACCTCGATTGAGGCCCGTTGTGGCTTCAAACTATCGTCGCCTTTGCTGGTTCCCACATCGAAGGTCGAGCTCTTGCCAGGGAGAACTGTAGGCCTTGACGGCTCAAAGGCATTTGGCGCAGATTCGGCAACACTCCTTCTAATTGTTGGCATTGTGTTCTTCACGAACTGACTTCGAGTCATCTTTTGGTCAATATCGGCAAGATAAAGATCAGTATTCAGTAAGAGGATTGAGTAGCAAATTGTATGCACGACATCTGAACTTGTTAGTGTCATGTTCCAGCCAAGGAAATGTAAACTTACCAACTCCCTTAAAACCGTGGTTGGTATTGCATTGGCACCACCTTCTCGAAAACGCCACGAGAATTCGATCAACCTGTTGACTTTCGGCCTTGAGTACGAGACGTCCACACATCAAACGAAGCGCTGCCAAGATGTTCAGATTCGCAAAATCATACAGCTCCATGTACGCAAGTAGTGTTCTCGTGCGTGCCGACCCTTCTTCTCCCATCCATGCAGCAGCTTTCTCTCTTTGAATAAAATCCTCATTGCCGTCATAAACCTTCTTTGCGCGCTCGCGGTCGCCTTCAGCAGGTACCAAATCATCAGCATCCGGAATGAGCTCGTCAAGTGACTTGATTGCCTCGGCAGCTGTCATCATTCGGCGCTGTGAACGTGGGGAATCCTCCTCGGCACCATCTACTTGGACAACTGGCAAGCTTGTTGCAGACTTGTAAACGGTATCTGTGGACTTAGATATTCCATCAGCAACTTCAGCCACTTTTAGGTTGGAATTGTCGTTAGGTAGGGGCAGGTCTTCCTCTGATGACGATGCCTCTAACCACACCCGGCCCTCCTTCTCCAGTTCTTGCGGCATCTTCGTTGGCGTTACCATAACCCACTCTCCATCTTTAGTGGTGACACTTGTCTGCTTCAAATCTGTTTTGGGCTCCGCTGGACTTCTGGGTGCTTGGGAGACGGGCGATGACTTAGGCATTTCGAGCTTTGCTGGTGTTGGTGAGCGTCTCGAGTGAACCCTCTCATATTCCTTGACCAGTGCCATATCTCGAGCCACAGAGGGTGATGGTAACGGTAAATTGGGGCTCGCCGGCCAAGGCACATTTTCTTTCGCACTTGGCAGATCACGATCGTTATCGCTGCTGTCCTGGAGGAATGTAGCATCGCGCTCATCTCTTGTCGCTTTTCGTCCATCAGGGTCTGGACTCGGATTCAAGAGATGAGTCTCTTGAGCCGAATCTGAAGGCTGCCTGTCCTCATCTTCTTGATCCGTTGGCCCGACAGTCCTGATAGTCGCATTCTTGTCCCGTTCGTAATCCGGCGAGAACCCTCTCCTCCCGCGGTCATTAGGGTCGGGACTTGCATTCATCTCGCGATCGATGTCGACGTTTGGTGCAGTAGCGAAAATATCGGTAGGGGTACGAGCAGGGGTGCGCAAGTATGGGATCATAACCTTTCGGAGGCTGCTGACAGGACTTTGGGTCGCCTTGTTGGCATTAGGATCTTCCTTCGGCTGCAACGCGAGTGGTGGGACGATAGGAAGTGGTGCTGGGGGCTCAGCCTCTGACACTGACTTTTTGCGTCGACGGAAAAAGGAGGACGGCTTCTTCGTGAGGACATGAGTGTGTTCCTTAGGTATAGGTGGTGGCTCTCGAGGTGGAGGTGCGTTGGATCTTAGCTGGTTGCCAATATGATGCGTTTTGCTGCCTGGGCGTTCTGTTGTTTCAGCAGATGTGGTAGAACCATGCGAAGGGGGAGGCTCGGGTGCAGGGTTGTGCTTCGACGAACCGAACACTCTCCTGAAAAATCCAGGCTTTTCTTTGGAGGGTTGAGGGAGACCTGGTGAAGTTAGGGGAGGGTCTTTGGTCTTTCCGTATCCAACTAGGGGTGCTGGAGCAGCAGATTCTTTGTTGAAAGCGGGCATAGGGGGCAGTTCGCGATTTCGATCCTTGAGTCCATAATCGAATCCAGAAAGCTTTCCCTTATAACCACTTTTCGATGATCTTGTACTCCTTTTCCTCTCTAGCTTATGTGGTCCTGGATCAACAGGAGGTGTTGGTTCGGGTTGGGGTATGACAATTGGTGAGTTTGGTTGGGTCCTCCTTGGGCCAACTGGCACTGTAGGTGTTGGTGCAGCATCGTAGTCGTATGGATCAAACGCAGCAACACTTGTGTCTATCGGTCGAGCCATTGCGTTCGCCTGCGCATTCAAGGTTTGGCGATCGCTCCCATAATCGAAACTCGAGGATCTCCCAGCGAGGCCGTGTGCCCACCTCTGACTGCTTGTGACCTGTGCGTACCCAAGATCAACACTGTTCGCACTGCTTCCCTTGCTCCCCTTGCCGCTCCGCGTGTGAAGCCCTCGTGGGGGTATTTGTGGTGGCAGTCCTCTGGTGGTTGCGAAACTCGAGTTTGACCCCTTTTCGTTGCGCTTGCTATTCAATCTTCCCGACCCAGGCTGGAAATTGGAACTGCTATTACTCCTTCTTCCTCGCGATAACTGTCCGCCAGAATATCGACTCGAATCGTCCGCGTTGTCGTAATCGGAGCTGTATGAGTAACTGTGCCCAATTCCCCGACCATTTCTAGCAGCGAAATTTGATGTAGGTTGGTATGGTTCCTCATCACCAAATGCCGAATACAATTGTTCTTCTTCGACTGTGGGCTGTGTTCCAAATCCTCCACCTTCGTGTCCGAACGAAAACTGGTCGAGGGATAGGAGCATGTGGTCGACGAGGGAGTCTCGAGTACCCTGGCGAGGTGACAAAGATAAATCGTGCGAATCCCGCTCAGGCTGCACTGCTCTCTGGGGATCATTTTCTTTGTTCCTCGAGGGGTTGATGGGAGTGATGTCGTCCAGGAATGTCTCCCTGAGTCCCGTCCTGACTCTAAGCGCCCGGTTGGCTCCCGTAATGTTGCTTCTGGTCGTCCGGGGGTTTTCTGTCTTGGGCGTCTGCGGTGGAGAGATTTCCTTTGCCTTGCCTTTGTAACCAGTATCAATATTTAGACTGGCGCCGAGGCGCTTTGTGGGCGACAGTGGGGTGTTCTCGAAGGATTGCATCTCGAAGCGCCCTTGGTGGGCTAGACGGGCATCAGCTCGAATTCGAGGTTGACTGGCGACGACGACCCCATGCAACCGCAGCGTGCCTGCCTCAATCCAATACCGTGTATATCGAAAATATGTTTATTCGAAGCATTCGATCGATCGTAGATCCATACGTTGCGCAATTGTTCTGCGGACAGGAATAGCGCACGTTGGGGTTTGATACGGGCAGCGTTTTGAGGCGATCACTTATTGAAACGACCGAGGCCAATATACGTCTATTCTGGTCGAGGCGTCGGTAGGGTCTGGATGGAGAATGGCGGAATCGAATTATCGAGGGGTAGGAATTGCCGCGGATTGGAGATCTCGAAGGTCTATCTGGTAGGAGATTAATGTTGATGGTGGTGGAAAGTGATGTTGGCGTTGTGAGCTGTGAATTTTCTGCTTACTTGGGGAGCTTAAAGTTTAGCTACAGCTGTGATTGCGAGGTGCTACCGAAGCTTCGAAGGATTAAGCCTGCACCGGAACAAGTGAACACCTCGTCTCACTCTCACAAGCAGGCAACTATTTTCGTTGTTGTAATTACCGGCGAGCATCAACAAACATCCAAGCTCTCTAACCGTGAAACATCCGCAACGCACCGCGCAGTTCGGAGAGGGCGAAGGAAGGATGTGTTGGCTCTGCAAAGCTCGGGTAATTAATCTCAGCAGCAAGGAGACCCACGATGCTGCCGGTGCTCCGTTTCCTGCTAGGCGGCCAAAGATCGGGGTGCCGTGTCGTAAAGCGGTCTGTGATGAAAGTCTAAGTCGCGTGGCTACCTATTCTTCCGGAGGGTCTGGCTCAGGGTCTGGCTCAGTGTTCGTGATGCGCAATTCGTTGGTCTAAGTGGGTTTACTGTGCGTGTGGAAACTGTGGAATAATCTGAGGCTAAAACGGCTGCAGGGGCACAACGTGGTATTCCTTAAGCTCGTGTTGGTGATATGATATTGAGCAGGATGAGGATATTATGATCGCTTCACTCTGCAGGTGCAAATGCATGATCAGACCAGACAGATAAACTCTTCTACATATATGCAGGTGTTTCCTCGTTCCTAGGCTATGCAAACGCTGTCCAACTCTCGAACGTGGAGGGTGAAGATGTACGGAGGTACTGCGCGGCGAAAATATGCAGCATGGTGGGAGTTTCAGGGGGAGGGGAAGCCTGGCTAATCCTCGAAGGGCCAGTCATCGCCTTGGGGTTATGCCGGCTGCCGAAATGCTTGATGCAGTGTCCCCTCTTCTCGCAGCCACTGACAAAATGGAAGCGCATCCTTCGAAGAGGCGGTGTGTGGGAAAGAGCCGTCCGAGCACAAGTCTAGGATACAGTATCACGATTCACGAGTTGAGGCCAAGCGGCGTATAAGAGAAATAGGGGCTGAAGTGTTGAAGGAAGTTGGCTAGCAGCAACCCACACAGAAAAGGGAGCATTGGCGAAGTGGTTGCATCAACCAACATGCCTCAGATGCCTGCCCCTTTGCCCTGCAGCTGAAGGGGCTAAAGAGGTTTCTGTGCCTGGCGTTGGCCTTCGAGAAAAGTCCAGGACGCCAATCAGCACTTTGGCCTGCCCTGAGCGGAACGAGGCCCCTGTCTTCCATTTCTCCAGCGGCCAGCGGCCCAGCCAGGGCGCCCGCATTTGCCGAATCAAGGCGGGAGATCCGCCGAAAAGTCCGCTTCGGTTGACCCTCATTTGCCGCAAAACCTTCCCATCGCCCAATTCAGTCTTGCTTTTGGCCACGGCCCAGGGCCCCGTTGTTCGCGTCTCCCTCAATGAAGTCGCGTCCGCCGGTCGGAAGCGAAATGCAATCCACGTGCCTGGGATTCCAACCTGTGCGAGCAACGATAAGACGAGCGCAACCATGAAACCTTCCTTGCAATTAACAACATATAATTCTCGGCTTATACGGCATTCCCTGTCTTTGAAAATGGTCACACGGTACCGACGAGAAACCCCCCATTTCCCCCGCCTTATCGCAAGTTCTACTCGTACTGTACTGTACTTTTTGCGCCGCAATCATGAGGCTTTGAAACCTCGATCTCGTGGCGGGAATATTCCTTTTTGCTCACCGGTCTCCTCCTTGTAATTCATTTCAGACGAACAACTGCCGCTGGAGAAGTCTCAGCTTTGTACTATCGATTTGTCGCAATCTCGATGCTCGGAAGAGCCCCAGTGGGGGCCTCGGAGACCTGATTCCTTGGTAACGGAAGTTTCCCATCCCATGTCTTAGCAGTGCTGATATCAAAGAAGCTTCGGAGCAGTGTGGGGTGCAGACTTCCGTGCAGAGTGCCATTCCCACGTATATCCTTGACAGGGAGATTTGACAACTCGACTTGTTTGTGTGTCACAAGGTGTCACAGGCCCAGATTGCGAACAGTGTTCGCATTTCTTGGTAAACCGTTACATGTCAAAGTCGCATCGTATCGTGTACAAGTAGCGGGCAGTCAGGGAGCAAATTACACCTCACACATTGACTTGGAACACGCTCGTCTGGTATTCGAGAAAGTTCTGGATCCCGGAGAGTCTTGCAGGGGATCAGAAGTCTGCTCCGCTGCTTAGGAGCGATATGTTTTCGATGTTTTAATCTCTCTATCATATCATACACTTTGCTTCAACCGCAAGAGACACCACAGGAGCTTTAGAACGCATTCTTCTCCCCAACTTACGACCCTCCCTCCGCAGCCTTTCCTCTCCCAGGTGCACTCTCAAACTTCCCCTTCCACTTCTCCTCCTGCTTAAACAATATCACTGCTTCTAACGCACTCGGTGCCCCATGCTCCGGATCGGCTCCACCCTCTAGTAAAGCCTACCTATATCAGCATCTTTCATTCCGGCCTTCCGGTAAAGAGCACGTAATCTTACCTCAATTACTCCAGCCTCACCCTTGAACACAGCACCTGCTAAAGGCGACTGTCCCCGATCATTCAAGCAATTGGGATCAGCTCCATGCTGAATGAGCAATTTGACGAGTGGTGCATGGCCGTGGTACGCTGCGAGCATTACCTATGCTCTCGTCAGCTTCAATTCCCGTCTTCCACGTGACAGCAAGAATCCAGCTTCTCAACCTCTACCAGATCAAGGCGTGAGAGAAGGAAAACACAACAGAGCTAACGTACAAGGCTATCACCCTTCTCATTCGTCATATTGGCAGGTAAGCCCGCTGGCAGGGCTTGTTGAAAAATATCCAGTCGTCCCGCTCTAGCAGCATCGTACATCTGAGTCGCGAAAGCGATTGCTTCAGGCGGAAGATCGGCTGCCGTATTACTCGCCATATCTTTCCTTTGAGATTTCAATCTGGGACTCTAGAAGTTGAGTGCGTGAGTGAGGACGTTGAAGATGAATTTTGAAACATAATATCTGAGAGAATCTGCAAGGATCTCCGGCAATGATGACATTGCATCCTTCGAGACTCTTCAATAGACCTCGCAATTTGTAATTGGGGCAATAAAATAAATGGAAAATTTGCTTACAATACATCGGCCCTGAAATTGTGTCTCGGCTCTTTATTAATTGTCCGATGATAAAACTCTTGAATATGGGGATCTCCCGTCAATGCATATTCTTGTTCAGCCTCGAGCAAGCCACAATCTCAGCCTCGCCAACCAGCCACCCCTAAATCCACCCCAAGAATATTCGGGTAGCCGCGGCCCCAGATTCTTTCTCCAGACAACAACAACAATCATATCAAAATGCGACCACGAATTCTACCTCTTTGTTCCTCCCTACCGAGGATCGTGCGACGAGCATATTCTGCGCCGGCAGAACGCTTGATCAAGGTAAGTTCCCAATGCCTCTTTTCCTCCCCCAGTCTCAAACTTCAACATCCCAACCCCACCCTCCTCATACATCCAAATTCAAACTTCCCAAACACCATCCCTAGCTATATAGCACACCCAACTCCTCAATTTGCTCACCTCTAACACACACCCCAGATCCACGACCTCCCCGCGCCCCACACAGGCCGTATCCGCATCCTCTCACTCTCCCGCCCCTCCGCCCGCAACGCAATCTCCATCCAACTGCTCTCCGAACTCCGCGAAGCCATCTCCTCCATATCCGCAGAGTACGAAGCAGATGGCTCTGAAGCACCGCCTAAGAAGATGTATGGGGGAGCGGCGGGTGCGGATCAGAGGGGTCCGACGAGGGTTGTGATTTTGGCGAGTGATGTGGATGCGAGCTTTTGTGCGGGGGCGGATTTGAAGGAGAGGAAGGGGTTCACTCCAGAACAGTCAGTCTCCCACTACCTCCCATCCCTGATAATCTTCACGAAACAGCAATTTGGGGTTTAGGAAAGATGGAGATTGGAAAATTTGCTAACTCATTTTGTCTATAATAGAACCGCAAAATTCCTCTCAGACCTCCGCTCAACATTCACCGCCCTCTCCTCCCTCCCCATCCCCACCATCAGCGCCGTCTCCTCCCTCGCCCTCGGCGGCGGCCTCGAGTTAGCCCTCTGCACACACCTCCGCGTCTTCGCTTCCACCGCCCAAGTCGGCCTCCCAGAAACCCGCCTCGGGATCATCCCCGGCGCAGGAGGAACCTATCGCCTTCCCGCACTTATTGGACTTGGTCGAGCAAGGGATCTGATACTCACAGGGAGGAGAGTTGGGGCTGCCGAAGCGTACTTTTTGGGGATTGCGGATAGACTGGTTGAAGTGAGAGAGGGAGAGGGAGAGGGGAAGGAGGAAGTGATGAAAAGGGCGAAAGAGGAGGTGTTGAAGGAGGCTGTGAGATTAGCGGGTGAAATTTGCGAGGGGGCGCCGACGGCGGTGAGGAGTGCCTTGATGGCGGTCGGGTATGCGAGGGAGGAGGTCGAGAATCAGATGTATGAGCGGGTTGTGGGGACGAGTGATCGGAATGAAGCTCTGGCTGCGTTTAGGGAGAAGAGGAGGCCTGTTTTTACGGGTAGATAGTCAGCCATTATGTACCATAGCATAATAGTATTGGCTGGAATAGGTAGCACGTTGAAGTGGACTGGCCTCAAACTGCAGTCGTGCTTTTTTATAACTAGGAAGCTTTGTTGCTTAGGTCCCCGGAACAGAATTACACCAGATCGATCAGCAAATCTTAGCAAAATCTTCCTTCCCAGATAAGGACTACAACCCACGATTCTTCTTAATGACTTAGGACGAAGACCCCTCTGAGGTGCACTACCTAGGTAGAATAAAGGGGTACGATTCCCTTCTGGCGGCACAGTGAATGAGAGCCTCTATTTTTGCTCATATATAGTCCTTAAATCCGCTCCTCTAATTAATAAAACACTCCTACATTAACTAGAATTTTAAGTAAAAATGAATTCTTTACCATTAGAAATAGGTTTTCAAGATACCTTAGGGAGGTAGAGGTCACCAGTCACATGACCGGAGCAAGCTTCCGCCAAGAATGCCCTGGAATCTCTCGGCAAACATTGCCATGTCGTCAACATGGCAATCGTAATCGGACCCCCATCAAATCCTCTCCGGTGTACACAAACAGACAGCACACAACATGCTACATTCTTCTAAAACATAATTAGGGGGGAAGAAGCGACTTCTCATCGTAGACAGGTAAGGTACCTAGTTGAATAGTGCGATCACATGGAAGGCAATGGGTGACGGGGACGGGACATGGCATTCGCCATTCGCTTCGAGCTTGCGAGACCCCACAACCGATGACGTCGATCGAAAGCTCCCTTCCCCTCCAAGCTCCTTCATTCATAAACCTCCTTTTCCTTCCTTCTTGCCTTTCCTTCCATTAGTTCAACCTCCACTTCCACCTCCCCCAAGTTTACTACCAAACTTCAATTGAACCACCACCACCACCTTTCCAATCTTCCACTCTTCCAATACAACAAACCAAACTCATCTCCCCTGCAACCAAAGACTCGCTCCACCTCCGCTCGCCAAAATGTCATTCCTCACCCGCACCACCCCTCTCCTCCGCACCAGCCTCTCGGGTGTAAGCAGACAAAGCGCCAGAGCCTTCAGCACCTCCCTAGTGAACCGGAAGATCGTGCCTGAGCCCGTCAAGAACGCGGCGAAGACGGTGGATCGCGCGGTTAGTGATAAGATTGTTGATGGGATTGAGGCTGGTCGTATGTTTTGCCCCTGTTTTTTTTTTTGCTTTCCTTTCCCTCTTCTTACCTGCTTTCTTCTTCAACTTCAAATCCAACTTCAACTTCAACATAAAATTCAATTTTAGTTTTCTTAATTGTTAGATAGACATGATGTGCTGACGCACTGCCACAGAAAAGGGAGCTCAGAAAGTCAAAGAGGTAGCAGGCATGTCCGAGGGCGAGATGAAGGGCAAGGCACACGAGGTTAAAGGCCAAGCACATGAGGTAGCTGGTCAAGCTAAGGGAAAAGCGAGCGAGCTTGCGGGTGAGGCGAAGGGTAAGAAGGAGGAGATTAAGGGGAAGTTGTAGGTGTGCGGATGGGTTCGTTGGCGCGGCGGAAATGTCTGGGAGAAGGGGATGATATATTGCGGTGATGGGCGATGATGATGATGATGATGGTGATGCATGAGGTGTATGATATTTGCTTGCATGAATGCATTGGGTTCTCACACTGGTCTGGTTATTTGATGTGAGGTGGGGATTTGGAGTGAAATGTGAGTGCTAAAGTGATACAGGTGAACAGTAGTCTGTACTCTTCATCCCTCCCACTCCCTTTCTCTCGTCCGACTCGAAAGCAGCAAGTTGCTGTTAGCTCAAAGCACCCCAACTCAGAAGCAAATTCTTCATACCAAGTATTTGTCTTTCAAATCCACATTGTTCTACTCATCTACTTATTGTCATCTTTGGTCTTTAACTACTCTGCCAAATCGATCAGCCTATAAGTCTATATATGAATCCATCATTCTCAGCAAGAACTTGCATCGAATCCGTGAAACAAAATTCTCCTTCCTTCTTCCCTCTTTCTCTACTCTCGCTCGCAACTCTTCCCCGCACTCCCAATTACCCACCGCTTGTCCACCCCCAACAACACCCAATCGCCACCACCCTATCCAACTTCCCATACCAACCTCCTCTTCGATCACTCGTCACAAAGCAATAGAATACCCCACTCTCACATTAGGGTACCGTTACCCAACCCTTTATCCTCTCCACCCCTCCACCTCTTGTTCTGGCGAGCAGAGAAGCTATCAACAGAATCAAAAGCACTCACTCCTCAATATACCAATGTCTTTGCGCCAGACTACCGGTAACCTCTACGCATCCAAACGCCACTGGAGACTGGAGTCCATATACCAGACTTAGCGTCAAACCACGAGGATTTCACTGTCTCGGTAAGTAGTAAGTAGGAAATCAGTGGAGCGGGAGAGGGGAGGAGAAGGGTCATTAGAGCATAAGGGCATGAGCGCTAGGAGGGCCAGCACTCTCTGACACTTTGCTAACACCACCAAGCACCAAAGAAAGGGAAGTGGACAGAGGCCAAAGAGAAGCTGAGACACATAACCGCCCCGAACCAAGAACCCCGAGTCCAAGAAACCAAAGGGCAGAGAGAATCCCGAAGTCGAGCTCATCAAAGAGACTCGTCGCCAACGCTGATCCAAACATCTGCTGATAGTTCGCAACGGTAAGATTGGTTCGAACACAGTTTCTGATCGCACGTTGTAGTGGATCACCTCATCATTCCAACCTCTGGGTTCTTGTTCCGTGTACCAGGTGTGAAGTCTGATTCTCGCCAGCTATACCAGTATATCCCGGTTGACTCTATTGCAGATCCTACTATCTTTCTCGTTGTAATTGGTGAGCGCCCCTAAAAGATAGTCGCTGAAGCTCTTTTTGCAAAGTGCGTGAAAAGGGGAAAGTTGTACAAAGGAGGCTGTATTTGTTAATGATATGACATGTGAGGGTGGGATTCAGGGGTCTCGCTTACGATTACCCCGCATTTTCAGGGGGGATGTGGATTCGCTAGGAACCGAACATAACAGAATAGAACTATAAATACCTGCAAAGTACGGTACCTCGATCGATAGAACTAAGTTTGACTAATTATAAAAATGCCACTGGCGAGCAAGACAGAGGCCTTGCAATGGCAAGCGGGCAGGTTATGGCAATTAACAACACTCTGCATTAACCCTTCGAGCTGGAATATTATTGACTTTCTTACTCGGACTTTTAAACTTTCTTTTAATGGCTGGCAGAGTTGCTGTCACGGATTTATTGTTGTCAATTTCTTTGCTGCTCTCATTTCGGATAAATCTGATACATTACATGACAATAATTCTTTTGTTGTCAATGATATTTGGCACTTCTTAATCCACAATTAGAGTACTGCGGACCACACTGACATGTTATTGCTCACAGGTCTCGCTTTGTCCCCGGCTCAGCTTTCAGACCCTCTCGCTCGCTTGAAAGCTTTTCGCAGCAATGCCGTTCCTCACACTTGCACGGTACAGGGTTTCTCTGAAGGATAACTTGCTATAGGGCAAAACTTGGCTCGTGGTGGCTCTTATATAGTTGCCATGCATTATGAATTTATGTCTCGGGTTGTTCGCAATTTCCTTCTTCCGGTTTTGATTCACCTTAAACAGCCTGATACCGAATTGCGGGGTAACATCACCCTAGTATAAATATCCAAGACGTTGCCGGGATGGCTCCCACATTGCAAACAATATCAAGGAAATTGAGGCCAAGCCTGGATGTAAAGTGTTGCTCCAGAGAGCAGAAGAAAATGAATGAGCACCGACCGGGACTGTGAAACCAACTGGGCATCTGCTGGATACAAATAATATGTCTGTGAGACAACCTTTTTGTAAGATATATTTTTGTTATCACAAGATGGATTACTGTCAATTATTGCAAATTCACTTTCTGTATAATGTCTTTATCAGAACGCTTCTAGAGTTTTCTAAGCTTCCCTCAGCTCCATATATTTTAGTTTAGCCTTCTGTAAAGCTATATCACGCTCTCCATAAGGTTGAACATAATAATGACCTGGTCTCAAGCATTGGCCTCTTCCTCGTCATTTCCTTTGATAGGACTGGTTTCCAGTTACAATGTGAATGCAGGCGGGAGGATCCCGTTTTATAATGCGCCCTCGGCTCGTAAATCAGGGGTCGCTCTCTTGAGATTCAAATTATTTAAAGTCCTATAATGCTGGTTTCGGATTATCAATACTCCAGGGCAGTGCTTTAGGACTTCTTCTTTCTACAAAGTCTCAATCTGACAAGTTCTGAATACTATAAATCGTCTGCTCCTCCTAACGAGCATAGTAACACAGCAAGGAAGATGCAACAGCGAAGTTCCAGGAGCCGAGCTCGGCAAGAGTTTCTAGGAGCGGAAATTGTGCATGGATGATTCATTCCAGGTAATCTGAGCAAGACACTGAATCATGTTCTAGTATACTCATACCTGTTATCAAGGTAGTTGATTTCATACGGATCTGACAACAATACATTTTTTGACAACAAAAGTCCAAATGTGCAACTGTGAACGAGTACTTAGGCTTGGTGGTAAGTGATCGCTCTGTTGCACAACCCACAGGTTTTATTGCCGTCTTATGTTAGCTTTCCGCAGATGTCGTTTACTCTTCGCCAATGTTGCCCAAGGGCTCCTCCCTGAAGTGAGCCTTGCTTTTTGCTTGCTTTGAGGTGTGAAGTTAGGTGTTACTTGGCCTTAAATAGTAGCATAGTATCACCTGATAATGATGACCCGATAAAACACTAACCTATACTGGCTAGCTACACAACTCACAGGTTTAATCGCCCCTGATGTTGGCTTTCCGCGGATGTCCCTTTATTCTTCGCTAATATTGCCGAAGGACTACCGATGAACTGAGCCTTTGTTCATGCTTGCTTTGACAACGACCCGCTAAAACACTAATCCATATTCTAAGTCAACTATAACTGCATTCAATTTCGGCTAGCTAAACAACTCACAGGGGTGAACTCCACTCCTGTTCGTTTTCCGCGGATCTTGGCTATTTTTTACTAATGTATTGTAAAGTCTCTACACTGAACTAAGCCTTTATTTGTGCTTATTTTGAGGTGTGAGTTTGCCTGTTACTGGGCTTAAGTAGCGGCATTGCATCACCTGATATTAACGTCCCACTTATATATTAACCTATACACTGAGATAATTTACAACTGCCTTAGAGGATAGATGCAATTTCGTCTCCCTAAAATTACACTCTTGCCTAAGCCGCCTAATCTTTTTAGTTGGTCTTATTGGTTAGACGTCTGCTAGATTCACAACATTACATGACATGGACATTCCCCTTTTCAGATCCCTGATCGGCACTGCTTTTAGTTCCCAAAAACGTTAACGAAATGCTTCTCTCTATAAACCTCTTTTGCTGTCTCCTCAAGTTAGCCTCGGCTAGCTAATCCCCAGGGAAGTATTGAGAGCATTGTAAGAGGTATGGTTTTCGGTTGTGCTGATCTGTCTTTTACAATTTGTAAACACATCCTGAATAATATGCTAGTATTATAAATCTGAAATAAGGGGAGCTGTTCCACTGATAACGGTTGAGAAGTGACAATAGAAAAGGAATCATGTGAATTCTTACACTGCAAAATATTAACTGTGAGACAGACAAAAAGAAACACAGCAGAAAATAAATGGCAATGGACGGGAAGTTAATCACATATTCGCTTTATTATTAGTGTGACCTTGGATAGTAGAGAAGCTTCGGTCCTAGCGTAGCTTTCAGCACGAGTCCTCTACTGCCAGATAAAACACCTCTGCCAAAGTTTTGATTGCATCTGAAGTATCCTGGCGGCTAAGATAATTCAAATTGTATCGTAGGATGTATTTTACGCAAAGGCGCTCAAGAGAAAATTATCCAAGCCACTTAGCCCAAGTATTTCAAAATGTTAATGACATAATTAATGGACGCAGGCTACAATGCTATATCTCCTCCTATACCAGCTACTGTTGCCATACTTCATCCAGTCCATTCGGCCTCAACCAACCACATCTTGGAATTCGGTGCTGGAGCTGCACTCAAAAACTTGTACCTCGAATCCGCCTTCTTGAACAATTCCTCCCACTCACTCACCCCTCTCTCATGCCCGCTCATACAAGCAAGCATCTATCGATATGAGTAAGAATCTACGACTCTTGACGGAGAACTTACAATGGCATCCAAACCCCTAATAGCCCTCTCATTCCTCCAACTAATCTTCCCGGGCTCAGGCAGAATTTCATCATTAATCAAAATTCTGGCTCCCTTTTTCAGTGCTGGAATTGTAGCTCTCAGCGTCTCAATCGCTTTCTCGTCGTAGAAGTTGTGAAACACGAAGCGGTAGAAATACACGTCTGCTCCGTGGACAGGTTGCGGTTTAAAATAGTCATGCTGCATCCATTCAATATTCGTTCCTGGGTAGTCGACTTTGATATCTTCGACCATGCGGATATCTTGTACTATGAGTTTGAGATCTGGGAAGGCTTTTGAGATTGCTGCGCTTGCGAAGCCGTTAGCTCCTCCAACCTATCATTCTCTTTTCAATATCAGCTAAACAAATCCCAATTGGGGTTACTCACATCGACGACGGTTCCCTTCCCAAGCTTACCCCAAGGATAACCCTCCACCAAACTCGTCACCTCGTACCCCTCGCCTGAGCTGAAGAACTGCATCGCGCGCCCAAAGTTCACCGTCCTCACTGGGTCTTTCGCCACATCTTCATAGACAGAAATTTCGCCAGGTTTGCCAAGAGCAATGGAATAACCCGTTTCTCTCGGGTTTACCGAGTCCGGCCATTTCTTCAGAGCATCCATAGTATGCGCGAGACTCTTGAACGCAACCTCTGTATGTAGATCGACGAAAGCAGCGAGATATTCATTCTCAACCAGCAATTTCGACGTCGGCGTATGTGCAACCTTACCATTTTCCTCGCAGAACAGCCTACTAGTCATAGCATGGCGCAATATTCTCCGAAGAATTGACTCAGAGACGCCTGTTGCTTTTGCGAGCTCTTCATACGAGATATCCCCATCGGCAGGAACCAGTTTTGCTATGCCCCAGCGGTTTATCGCTGCGACGGGAAGCACGTGAACAGCCTAGAAGACCAGTCAAAATTGACGTAATTGAGCAGTGGAAGCTCTACTCACCGACCATGCCAGTTCGCGAAGATGTTCAACATCACCTACTAAGGCGGCATTGAGCTCGGGGAGGAGATCAATCAGATCGAGCCGCGCCTTTTGTTCCTCTGGAGAGGAAGCCGAGAGGCTCTCGGGCTTAGCCAAGGCCTCGGTAACGGCTGCGGCAAGTGAAACTAGACTGTTTGCAGGCATAGTGTCGAATATATATGTTACTGATGTTGTTGGACAGAAGTGAGGGGGAAAGCCAGATGAAGAAGCGGTGTATTGGAGGGGTACGTACCGCATACACTTAGTGGGGGGCGCACATGGCATGGCTGTCATGGGCTCGGAATTTCGGATCTTTGCATTCAGCCTCGGATCCGACACGTTTATCCCTTGGCGTTTGTAGTCGTGCGTTCGGGATAGGATCCGGTTGAAACGATTCTCAATAGCGTGCTGCGCCGCCATGAAAGTAGTCCAAGAAGGCCAATCATAGGGGGAGGTTTGCGGTGGTCTAGGTAATAGTGAGCTGACCTCCCGACCCTAAAGCATGAAAGAGACTTCTCCACTTCCAACGTTCATTTTAAGATCGCCCTCGTATATCGAGTACAACGCTGCACGTCATTGATCAACAACTTCTTATCATTTCACGATGTCCAAAGCAGTAGCAGTTGATAGCTCTACAAGTGCAACGGCAAGTCCTAGGAGTCCAAAGTCCCCACAGCCAAACACGACTGTTGCGCAAGTGATCCAGCCAGAAAATGACGCACATGAGGGGGGTGCGGTGGAGGGGGGTGATGATCAAGACAGTACCTATGGCAGCGAGGCATCGAGCTCCTATTCAGCGTCTGTAACTTCGAGCATTCGTAATAACATCCTTGAGAACGGCCTGAGATATCACTCCTTTAAGCAGGATGCGTATTATCCCTTCCCGAATGACGAGAACGAGCAGAATCGGGACGATATCAAACATGCTATGACCTTGATGATATGTGGGGGAAAGCTGCACTTCGCTCCTATTGGGGAAAATCCACAGGCGATCCTAGATTTAGGCAAGTGAGATACATTTTTGGGATGCAAAACTAACACTTATGCAGGTACTGGAACTGGCATTTGGGCAATTGAAAGTTAGCAGAGCGCATCCCTGGGAAGTTTAAAATGCTAATCTGGACAAGTGGCGGATAAGTACCCCAGTGCTACAGTAGAAGGGCTTGACCTGAGTGCTATTCAACCGACGTACGTGCCTCCAAATCTCAAGTTTATCATCGACGACATTGAGGAAGAATGGGTCTATCGGCCAAATTCATACGATTACATCCACTGCCGGCATGTAGCGCAAACCATTAAAAACAAGCATCAACTCCTAGAGCGTGCTCTTCGGTATGTCCCCTGCACAGCATGCCTCTCTATGCAGTACTCATATGACCTATCAGGACTCTAAAGCCTGGAGGCTATTTCGAATTTCAAGAAATCCAATACTATCCTGAGTGTGATGACGGAACGATGACAGATCCCTACCCATTCAAAGACTGGGTCGACGAGCTAAACAAAGGTATCTCCAATCTCGGCGGCGACAACTTCGGAGCTTCGAAACTAGCCGGTCAGATGCGGGATGCGGGATTCATCAATGTTGAGGAAATCGTCCTCAAAATTCCACTAGGTATTTGGCCCAAAGATAAATTGTTTAAGCGGGCGGGACTGTATTGGCGAGTTGCGATTAGTGACGGACTGAGGAATATCAGTTCGAGAGTGTTCACGAGGGGACTCGGTTGGTCGATGCAGGCTGTTGATGTGTATCTTGTTGATGTACGGAAGAGCTTGCATGATCACTCAAAACATGTGTACTTTCCGCTGTATATTGTTGTTGGACAAAAGCCGGAGGATATAGATTGAAACTTGGGAGGTTGCGGATCCGGGAAAATTATCGGGAATAGGAAAGGATTTGAAAAGCGGGATACGTGTATGAATCTGGAAGGTTGAGTCCTGATCACTGATCATGGACGTTGTTTTTTAGGAACAACTTTGCTCGAAAATTCCAATCGAATGTTTCCCCTGATGAGCTCTTTTGTGACCGATGTCTTGGTCGATAATCCACTCCGTTTTTGGACTTTTGTCGCCTCTGTCCTGTCAGTTGGGCAAATCACATGACTTAGGCCCTTCTGGGACCAGGGTCCCAGGGCCTATATATAGAGCTTAGCACCCCCCCTCTTAGACCTGCAATCGAGTCCATTTTTCGCAACTGACATGTCCTCCTTTTGATAGGAATCAGAATCACCACGTGCCACAAGGAGTACTCGCTTCACCAAGTCTCCATCTCTTGCAACAAATATATACACCGGATACAAATGTACCATACAAGGCGCATGACACCCCACTGATACTTGAAGAGCTTGCTCATTGACCATATACTTTCTCCACCATTTCCGTGTGGTCCAGTCCACCCCGCACAACCACAACATTATCGTTTCGAGCAAACAGTACGTTTCGCCTTGAAATCATACAGATCAGGTCCCTCGTCCCTGAAAACCAATCGTACGGCACGAAGAAATGCCGGACATATGACATCGAGGTGCCTCCCACATCACCTAGATCTGTGGAGCAGACCCATGAATGGGTGTCGAGGAATACGAGCTTGCCAGGATCACAAATACCGATGACATGAGCGACTAAGTGAGTGAGTGGGCCGAGAAGCGGGGTGGAGATTATTGGGACAAGGGCTTCATCTGCCATGATAACCGTTTTGGTATCTTCCTTGGAACCGGAGGCTTCGGTTTTATCTTCAATTAGGGAATTTTGTGAGATACTGAAAGAAGTCGAATCGAGGAGTTGTAAGTTTCGAGTATTCGTTGATCCATCTAGCTCTGATAGTTCAAGGAGAATCCTCTGTTGGTGATTTGATGTGTACGAAGTGACAGTCTTGAACTGCAACTCGGTTGTGACAATGTGAAAAGGGATGCATGCTATTTCCGTCCAGTCACTCCAAGCATATATTCGAGCTGCTGACCCATCGATGCATATTATATGGAGTGTCGAGTCAGGGTGCTGGATCCACTTCCGGATAATCGCTTTTTTCGAGTACGTTCGAACATCCAGCTGTTGGCCATCCATGCTCCAGAAGTGATCTGACCCCCGCGTTGACAGGATGAATTTTCCTGCTGCCTCATTGAGTAAAATTTGACTGATAGCCCTCCCACAGTCCAGACGAGAGTGGAATTTTCTCTCTCCGGTTATCCATCCCTTTTGCGATATTTTATTCATTTTCCACGCGATTATTCCATTCGAGGCATCGATACTTATTAAGATGTTCTCTTGAGGCCCCCAAGCGAGGATGCGAACAGGTGACTTGTGCCTGTAGAGTATCTGAAGCGGAGATCCCGTCCTCGAGTCATATACAGAAACCGTCCCGTCTTGTTTTCCGCAGAAAACGACTTCTTCTTGTGGATGCCTAATCATGGCGCTGATCTTGACTTTTGTTGGTTCCGATACGGCTACGGATACAGATTCTGTTATTTCATTGCCGCTCTTACTGTCATCAGCAACCAAGTCCCCAAGTAGCAGTGCCGGCTCCCAGATATTGCACTGCGAGCCTCTGATATCCATAAAATGGAGGTTGTCCCTACTGAATGCTATCTGTTTGATATAGACATCCGAGGACTTGATCTGGCAGAGCAATCTCAGCGTATCAAATTCGTAAATCTGGACAATTCCAGAACCAGCACCTCCTGCAAGGAGACGTCCATCTGGGCTTGCGGCTAGAGTGTGGCAATTTGCGCGGAAGCCCTGCAATTCCTGGTCTGCGAATGGGTCCAGAAGCATCAGCTCACCATCCAGATAAGACACTGCAAGCAGGCCAATGTTGACATTAGGGTTGAAAACGAGCGCGGAGACTGGGTGAGTACTTGTTTCACCATTTGCCAGTTTCTTGCCACAGGTACCGTAATATGAATCCGCTTCCATGTCCCAAAGTGTAATCGGTTGTCCAATATGGGCGGCAGCCAACATTTTGTGGCCCACGGCAATCGATATGGCACGAGGTGAGGGGCGTGCCGGGCTCTCCAGATTTCCGCCAGAATCGATCCATGGACGATCAGGTTTCTGAGCTCCATCATTGTCCAAATCCCATGATGCCAAATAGTTATTCTGCGATGCAGCTAGGAGCAGGTTCTCGTCGAATACCAGATCGATACACCGTGGTGGAGCTGGATATTTGTAGATGATCTGGCCGCTCCGGACATCCCACACGTATATGGTCTTCAGTCCACAAGATGCCATCAAGTCTGACTTGCTCTTGAATTGCAAGAATCTGACGGCCTCGCCATGATTTAGAATCCTGCATTCCTGGAAGGATGTCGCATTGTATAGCGAGATAGTTCCGGTTGTTAAACCAACAGCGAAGAATTCGTTACCATGGCAAATGGCAGTCGTCCGGCCTTCTGAGAATTCAATACAGGATAGCTGGTCATCCCACTGAGTATTTGCGAGTCCTAATACAGAAACTCTCCGCCCAGATCTTGCAATATTATACACTGCAGATTCTGTTGGACAGAATGGGAGGACGAGGGAATATATCGCGGTAGGTGACATTATGAGAGCATCGCCAAATTTCGCTACTATGCGGAGTAGATCGTTTGTCCAGCCTTGAAGAAGTAGGATTTCATTTCCGACGGGAGAGTGCGCTTCTGCAGCTCGCATCTTGAAATAAGTTTGAAGATGCTTGGCGGTACGAATCAAAGCCATGAGGTTTTGCGTTCTTGCTATGGCCTCTATCCAGGACAGAACGTTCATCTGCAGAAACTTGTCGACGAGGACTAATATGTCGTTTGCAAGGGCGTCCGCCTCACTGAGATGATATGAAAATGCCTCACAGGCATATTGAGCAAACCCAGCTCGTCTTTGTGCATCGACCACCACAGAAACTCGTCTGCCGCTTTGTGGGGGCCTCATCCCATCTTCTGTGAGGTATGTGAGACATGCTCTAGTAATCCGTGTATGTGCTTCTCTCTTATTGATAGCTTGCTCGGATTTCATGGCCGCATTGAGCAAGAATTCCCTAGCTGTTTCGTGGACCATCTGCACTTTCCCGAAGTTATCAACATTTACCAGCTGACCACATAGCGCCGCAATCGCACCCTCAACGTTGGGTACAGTTTCTTTGATGTCCAATTTGAGAGCTCCACTGAGCTCATCCGTCGTGAGCGGCCTTGTTGCGCATGTTGCCCAAGTTAGAATAGCATTGGTGAGCCTCTTCCCAGTTTTGGCCTGAGCCATTGTTTCCAGCGTCCTTTGGTACAGTGATTCCATGCCTGGAGGCACTTTCTCGAGTACTTGATTGATCTCCTCCTCACTCCAGGAATTTGACAATTCATTTAGGACCAAGTCGGTCCACAACAAAGATCCTTGGGACTTATCAAGTATCTTTCCCACAAGAGAAGCACGGTCCTTGTGATCTATCACAATGAAAGACTGTGACTTCGCTTCAATTAGAAGCTTGATATCAGTAAGGGTATCTGCTGTTGAGATCCTTTCAGACCGAAATCGACGAGAACCGAGTGTCATGAAATTCTTCTCTAGCCCCGAGGTTTCTCGACTCGTGATCAGAATCCGCAATGGAATTGTTCCATCAAGCTTGGCTAGCATTAGGTCAAAGAAGCAAGATGAGTTCACACACTGGTCTAAGGCGTCAATGACCCAGTAATGCCTGGAGAGCTCGGCCCGAAAAATTCCATTCAGAAAAAGCTTTTGCCAAATCATGCGTTCATTGTCCATGTCGAAGTGGATCTCGTCTTGCTGGATTTCGAGAATGGCTTTGCGGATTTGATTATTCGAAAAAGCCATCTGGAAAGCAAGTGACCGAAGACATGAGTCAAGCCGAGATCCATGCTCGAAGAAGAAAAAGCAACAACTCGCGCCGGCCCTTTGGATATGATCGATGACATGCCCTGCTAGAACCGATTTGCCGGCTCCTGGCTTTCCCGTGACCCAAAGAATGCTGGGAGAATCTGGGTCAAATTGTTTCCAATTGAGAAATGTGTCTTTCTGTGAAAACCATTCACAGGTTCCGGATAGACGGGCTGCTTCAACGGTAGCAAGGGCATTCTCTGGATTCTCTGACACACCCAAGGATCTTTGCAGGTCTTTGACTTGACTACGCCATATGTTTCCCTTTGATTTGGCCACTGTGATGAAGTTAGTAAGACCAAAGGGCAGAGAGATTTGTATCATACCGGACTTGGAGATACTAGCAACAGTAGATGTAAGCGCATTTCGAATAATCAGGTAATTTGGATCAGATATCGTTTCAAATTTGCAAATTGACCGGTGATCAGCGTTCATCGGCATTTGCTTTTCATCGGGGTATCCTAGTACTGCTGACTCCGGATCAACAATGAGTGCGCTGAGGACTCCCAGCTTGAGTTTTTGAGTCTCATAGAATGACCAAAGAACTATGTCACCAGAGTATTTTCCGAATTCTTCGTTGATAGACTGTATGACCGAGGAGCTCCGTTTGAGGTCAGCCACGTAAGCGCGAGAAGAGAAGGCAGCCCGGAGAACATTGTTCAAGAGTTTGGCCGAGGGGCTACCTCGATGTGGAGTCGCAAGGAAGTACATTGTGTGAATTCGTCTGGCCAGATCCTCATATGCTGTATCTTGCCTTGCTAGCAAATATGCCTTCTTGATGACCAAACCTCCCATGCTGTGCCCAATGAGCACTAATGGCGTCTGCGAAACACTCAAAGACGGCGACGTGCTCATTTCACCGAGCAAAGATTTACCAAAATGGTGGATATTTAAGCAGTTATCGCTCCCCTTGATCCAGTCCGAGTTGTATCCGAAACTATGAATTCGTACATTCTTGAATGCAGGATCTTTGGGAAGCCATTCCTGCGGCCAATAGAGTGAGATTGAGTTTGTCTTACTCCATGATTTCCTGGAACCACCACCAAGGCCATGTACGAAGACCAAATCGACAAGAGGCTCTGATGATGAGTACAAAAGGTTGAGCCCAAGTGGACCTCTTGAATCCTCCGTGCCATCATCCGTGACAGTAGCTGCTTCAGCCAAGGTGCTTGGGCCGAACCTTGACGACTTATATGGGCCCGGCGAGCTCCTCTCCCTGCGTTGAGAAATGCTGCTAAACTACGGAAAATTCAGCCGAAATCCAAACGAAAGAGCATGTTAACATTTCTTACGAAATTCTCTGCCATGTTTACTCGAATATTTCCAGCGAGAACTTAGACATCATAATACTGAGTGTTGACAATCTGAGAAGTGAAGGACCTGGCTGGCAACATTTTGCTCGCCACGAACACTTTGGGGCCTCGTAGCAAGTCGGCGTCCAGTGCTGGCAACCGTGGCATAAAGCTTGAAAGCTCCGAATTTGAACCTAGCCTTCAAATTCGATATTATCCCTGATATGGAGTATGGATGAGGAGATTATTTTTTGTTTAAATAAAATAAAATGAAGGTTGTGCTGATTTGTGGTCGAATAAGGTTGGCGATCGATGTTTCATGAGAACGGACGAATTGGCCACAGGATAGGTGGAAGCCTTCCCCGTGGGTCTCTGAGGGCCACGGTGCCTAGCCCCACGCCGCATGATGGACTCCTTTGGATTCTATCGTCGGAAGAAGTGTTGGCTAACATAATACGCACAGTCAGGGTGGTCTATTCTGGGGGACGCGTGCGAGAAGGCCGTGGCGATCGAATCCCCCAATCAAATGGGAACAGCAAGTTGCAATAGGCTGACGATCGAGGCGCTTGTGCTAACTGTGTGTCTACAATTGGGCTCAATACGAAGGACGCATATGTTGGGGCTCACCCGATTTTCGACTTACAAGGTAGAGGAGTATGATTGTGTGAAGGATGCAATCCGTACGAGTATCTTTTCCCAGCCACTGACGCCCACTGAGTCACCAGAGTGGCCCCTGGAATGCCTTGCGCCCGGGGGGAGCCATCATCTCGCTGAAATGTGAAACAGTAAGCGCCCGGATGCTGCAGGCATATCACGTCCTGATGCAACGGAAGTCTCCTCGGTGGAAAGAATTAGTGTTGTAATAGTGTGTATTGCTACGTGTAAAGAGAGAAGGGTAGTTACAGGTACCTACCCTACCGTAGGTATGTGTGTGTGTGTCTGTATTTAACGTCCGGCGGACAGCGGCTCGTGGCCCCTGCCCTGGGGGAGCCCATAGGACTATAGGATGCTATGGGCCGTAAGGGCCGCATAGTCAGTTCTAGCTGCTTCTAACTATTACAATTTGTTTTACACACAGCTGTATTTCTACAGTTCTATAGCTATCTGCAGTCATTCCCTGTTACGGGTATATTTTACTATTCCCGTTATAGTCAGTCCCCCTACCTGTAACCCGCTATTCCCGGTCTACCCGCTCCTACCGCCCATTATAAGTGTAAAAGAGGTAAGGAAAGTGAGAAAAGAGAAGGTAAAGACTATAGGTATATACGATATACTGGACTAAGAGGATTCCTCTAGTCTAGTATATAGTTTGCAGGTATCTATAAAGAACCGTGAGCTCGTGATCCAGTCTACCAGAGTAGTAACTCCCTTTATTATCTCTAGCAAGTATATAATCTTATCTACTGTAAATACCTTCGGGCCAAGTTAGTTTATATTACTTTTCTTATAGAAGAAGAAGTATAATAGGGACTTTAACTATCTATAACTATAACTAAGTGTAGTATTATAATAGTAGAAGCGGTTATAGTATACCGCAAAGTCTTCGTAATATGTCCGTGAGACTAGTATCCGCCCAAGTACTCTTCTTTTAAGTCCAAACTCTATTATATTATATATATATTATATACCGAGATCGCAGTAACTTTACGGGACTATAGTAAACTATAGTTGTATAAGGGAATTATTTGCCTTAGCTTTTGCAAGCCTCTTAAAGGAGACAAGTATATATATGGCCCGTAAGAGTGGGGGGAGAGTAGCTCCTTCCTTTACGGCTTGATCGACTGCCTCGTTACCTGGAATACTAATGTGTCCTGGTATTCAATAGACCCGTAAAGTGCCCGGGAGTATATATAGAAGACACTAGTATAATGGCCACTATTATATCACTTCTTGGAAATCTGTGAATACTTATTATAACAAGTCTATAAAGGACAAGAGAAGATAATAGGTCACTTCTAGATTATCTAAGAAGACCTATAAGTCAGTTACTAGCTTGACTCCCGGTAATATAAATATATTATATATATTCTCGAGAGTGTCTACTATTTCTATATTAAAAACCTCTATATATAGGCCAAGGGACTTTGATTTACAGTCAATTTACAGGCCGTATTAGTAGATTATAGTCCCGTAACTAGTAACTCTATCCGTAAACTCGCTTTTTAATCTGTTGGAGAATACTTGAATATTATTAAAGGGTATTAGTTATAGGAATTCTAGGAAGTCTATTGTGATCTTTACTTTTATCTATCCTTATAGGATATTAATCCTTCTATAAGTATCTGTATAAGTCTCTTTTATAATCTACGGAAAGACTTGAAGTGGATTAATCTATTCTATTTATAAGAGAGAGAGTAGAAGATATATAAAGTGTATATTATTTATTTTTATCTATAAGACTTGTATTTTACAGACTATAAATGGATATTATAGGTCTAATCGGACTATTCTTATAATAAAAGTATTTATAATAAGATTAAATTCAATTTCTGATAATTATAAGTATACTTCTCTATATAGAATTATAATTTATATAATCTTATAAACTGGAAAGATAGTTCTTATACTTATAAGTATTACTTTTTCTAATAGATCTAAATGGGAGTCTACTCGATTTAAGATATATTATTCATTTTTTATCTTAGTTCTATTTGGCTATTAGATCTTAATTATAAAATAGTCTTTCTTAAGGATATAAACTTTTATAACTTATTATAGAAAGATTAGTAATATTCCGTGAATTATCTTATTTAGAGAATAGAGAGTATTACTAATTATAAGGGCCTTTGTAATTAGAATACGGATATACAATTTGAATAATAGTTTCTTATTAAAGAATATATCCAGTTAGTATAAAGGGCCAGTGGCTTCTTATATAATATAGGTACTAGTAATAATAGTAAAGTTACTAGTTAATAGTGAGTCTATTCATTATTGTATAAAGTGAATTAGTTTTGACTTTTTAGAATTAAAAGTAATCTCTTTATTCTATCCCTATTAGAGGGTCTTTTAGACATCTGTCTATAAACTATTATAATTATTTTATAAGCTTTTGGAAATAGTTAATAGGGTAATATTATCTATATAATCAAATCTATATACTGGTATACTTAGTCAAAAGAATGGGATTATATATAATATAAAGAGGATTAGAGAAGCAGGGGAGTCTTAAGGTAAACCGCATTGAATTACTATTTCTAGACCTGTTTTACTATCTAGTCGGATCCTTATAATCTATTATATAATAAAGGAATATACCCAATAGACTAGGTAATTAGACTAGTCTTATTCGCGGAGTCTAAGAGCAAGTCGGCCTGGAAGAACTATATTAAAGACTCCCTTCATGTCTATAATAAGTAATAAGACCTTATAGTCAGATACTAGAGCTTTCTCAATATTATATATAAGATATATTATAAGATCTACAAATAACTATAACGGAAAGGTATTAAATTATTGACTATTCGTCACTTGTAAAGTGACCGTGAACCAGGCTATCTTGTGGACTAGAAACTATTCGAGACCTTTATCTAGTATTAAGAGTAAGACTATAGGTTTATAAGACTGAGAGGAGGAGTGGTCTACTTTATTTAATTTGATAATAATTACGAGTATTATAATCCGAAAATAGATAGAATAGTAACTATAAAGTAGATATTATTAAAAGAGGAATATAATTCTTATATTTATCTATAACCAGACTACTTATAGAATAGTTATTAGTACTTTATCTATTCCAGGAATCGTATTATCGACTTCTATTATAGTTTTACAGATATCTTCGACTATAATAGGGGAGAAGTCTATATAACAGGTAGTAATTATAGGTATATCGGATAGTATATTACTTACTTCTATTTTAATAGTGAGCAGCTCTATAACTAGTAGTTCCCTTTTCTCTTCTATAGACTTTGCAAGTGGATTATTTGAGTATAACGGGTTCTTAAATAAGGGGCTCCGGTAAATGCCAATTGACTAGTATCACTTAATCATCCGGAAGATATCTATAGGGTCTATAACTGAGTCTAACTTTATTATTCAATATTCATTTTTAACTTTACAGATTACATTTCGTAACTTACAGACTGATTCTGGTATATAGTCCTTATAGTTCTCATTTATAACTATTTTACAATTTGAGTTCTACTATAACTGGTCCGTATTATATCCTATTATCCGTTTTACTACTTTCGAATAAGTTTCTTAAAGTAATTAAGTAATTTATAAGACTTTACTATCTAGATCGATTATATCCGGGATATCTATAAGGGCAAAGTAATAGACTAGACTAGACTAAAGTATATTTTTGAAAATATTTATATCTAGAATATCGAGTCTAAAGTATCTTATTGACTCGTTTATATATAAGTCCTAGTAGATTATTATAAAGAGAAAATAGTAATCGGAAATTGAGTCTAAATAACTAGTCAAGATAATATAAACTGGGAGAGGACTAATAAAGAAGACTAGATTAAGTATATTATCTTGATTATATATAGGAATATCTATAAGACCTATATAAGTAAAGTTATAGGAGTTTAGCCAATCTAGTAACACTTTTACTTATCCAGACAGGATATAGTGGACTGGATTCCAGTTAGGGTAATAGAGATTAAAGTCACCTACTATAAGGCCGGACTGCTAGAGGTGTTATGGGAAGGCTATAAGAACTCTTACAGTTATCCTCGTGTTTATAATATCTATAAGGGTATTATAGATATTCGTGACTATAAAGGGGAATATATTATAAGTCTGGATTTATAGGAATACTAAGTCTCTAGATTTACAAAGTTATAACTAAAAGATTTATAGTCCAGTTCCTTTATAGATATAAGAGATAGTTTATAGATATATTATCTAATTATTTATAGATATAAATAACTTATAAAGAGAATAGGATTTGATAATCCTTTATAAAAGGTCCATAAAGATATATAACTCTTATATAAGAATAATATTAATTAGCGAATCGGTTATAAATAAGAGAATAATCTCGTATAAAGTAATTACTTTATCTATATTTACTTATAAGATTATAAGGGATTTTATAAATAAGGGTTTAGTTCTTATTTTCAAAAAGAGAAAAAGTATTTAGGGATCTCGGATTAAAAAATCGGGAAGCCGGGAGAGTAAAAGGGGCCGTGACTATTACGGTTATAAGAGACTATATAAGTGTTACAGGTCCGAAAGAGATTATAGATATATCCGTAATAGGAGTGTGAATATAATTAACAGTTATAATTACTCTTTTATAAATTACCTTATTGGCTTTGAGGATTATTATTATCTCTGGCTTCGTTTTCGAGTAAAGAGAAACGGGTTATAAAGGATAAAATAATTTATTTACCGAGTGAGACCCTTTATAATATAGGTATTTTGGAGGGTATTAGTACGGGACTATAGTATTATAGTTTGAGGTATAGGAGTCTATACTATAGTTATAAGAATTATATATATTATAGTATTATAGGCGGGTATATATATGGGTATTATACTATTAGTAATAGCGGGTATATTAGATCGTTTTCAGTTTAGTTTTAATCTCGTGAGTCTATATTATTATATCTAGAATCTGTAAATGCCTTAATAATACTTTATAGATATTTGCGAGAAAGTATATTATCTAACTAGTATTAAAGAGACCTTTCTCTTTACTAGAAAGGGTCTCAGTGGAGTGGACAGACTACTAGTCAGTAATATCTTGAATAGTAGAATATAATATCTCGCTTATAATTATATGATTTTGGACCTGGAAGAGGGGATTAAGTAGTCTGACAGATCGTGGAATATTTATTAATTAGTATGAAACCTATAGTTACGGGCATTCCATATAATAGTCGGAGACTTTATTACCTATTAAGGCTATATATTATATTAAGGTAACTAAGTCTTTAGGAGAGTTAGTGCAGAGAGTATAGCCGGAGGGGATTACAAGGACCTCCTTAAACAGGGGAGTGTCCGTTCCAAGGGCTTGTTTAAGGGCAGTGAGGAGTGTAAAGGAGCCTACTGCCCTTGCTGGGTGGAAGGGGCCTATATGGACGAATAGTCGGGTATCCGGGCAAGTAATGGCTGTTTTAACTATAGGCTTTTATTGGGCTAGTTTAGCCAAGGGGATAGGTGTAGTACTGGCAGTGATACTAGTATAGGTGGCGGGAGGGGTTATAACTTGGGGACTAGGGCGAGTAGCAGGTATAGGCGGTTAGACCACTTGGAGAGGAGAGGAGCTAGGATTATTATAGATTCCTTTAATATAGGACTCGAAGTATTTATTTATAATAGTCATAATTTCAGTACAGAACTTTGTGAATAGTTTACGGAGATGGGTAGGGAGCTTTCGGACCTTGTCTGATTATATATAAGAGTTCCAGAGGTTTGCGATCAGGTAGAAGACCCGCTGGGTATCCGTAGAGTGAACTTCAGTTACCTTTACCAGGTGGATAAGGTCTTGGACAAGGGAGTGGGTGGAATGCCCAGGGTTAGAGGGTATTGGGGGGGCCATTCTAGAAGCGCGGTATGTCTAGAAATGGCCTATAGAGGGTCTACAGGCCAGGGAGGGAGTTTAGAATATGAGTATTCAGGTCGAATAAGCCAGATTACGTGTTTAAAACACGCGTTTTCCCAGAAAAGTCGATGATGGAGTTGATAGAGGGTGAGGACTTGCCCTACCGTAGGTATGTAAATACAAGGTGCCCTGTCCACGCTAGGCAATCACGTGATACAACAAAGACTTCAAAGCTGTTGAATAGTGCCTGGCAGCCTAACTCATAAGGCAGCCAATAGGGCCTGGCACCAGTTTCACGCACGTCTCACTAGCAGTTCCATATATGTGGTCTGAATGCCCTCCGTAGTTCGTTCTGTACAGTTGACAATATACTTGATTTGCCCTAATTGAGTTCCTTCGTACGATTCTGATCACATTGATGTCGTTGAGCTGGAGACTTGACTTCCAACAAAAGCCCCTGGACCGTACCTACCTGCTCGTGACTTTAATACTAGATTCTTTCTGCAATCCCATTCACTTCAAGCAGCTTTTAACCAACCCTGGTTATGACGTTCATGATGGCCTCAGAAAAATCCCACCCAGCAATCGCAGCCGGCGACCACAAGGCGTTCATGGAATACGCTCTCGAGCAAGCTCGGCATTCCCCTCCTGCATCGTTGCAGCCTCTAGCAGACAAAATATCTCTTCCCGTTCAATAAGTGATTCTTTGCAAGTACATATATACGCCTTTGAACTTGCTTAAGCAAGATATGAGAAAGTGAGAGATAAAATGAAAGCGGGGCGGAACAAAACCGAACCAGATTTTCTCTTGCGAGACTAACAGTCTAACACGAATTTGAAAGCGAGCTAAGGAGCCAGTTGTCGCAGACAGATTTGGCAGAGTACAGTAATCTAATGTTTATAAATCATGTATTGGCCGGCTGAATTCTTAGAAGTACGGCAGTAGTGTTTGTACAGGACGTATGCCTTTGTAATTATAGCCACCTAATTCCATCAGTACTACAGAAGGCCCCGCCCTGGCCGCCTGCTTTATTTGGATCAGCTTTAAGAGTTTGCGGCTAGGAGCACGTGATCTAGGCAACGCAAGGTACCTAGGTAAATGCTAATCTTAGCTTCCGTTTCGTACCAAGGTATCTTTCCTGCCTTTCCTAAAACAGATTACTATAAGGGACAGCTGATGTGAGTCATTTAATTCCCTACGAGGCAATTCAGTTTAACTTTAAATCCTCGCTTAAACTTTTGTAAGGTTATATTAAATATTTCCTCTCCCACAATTTTCGCTTCTCAGATTCACAACTCCTGATTACATACGACCATCAGCCACAAGCTTATGTTCAAATAAATTGAAAGCAAAAGATATTACATTACGAACATAAAGTAGCAGAGAAAAAAATACATCAATTGTCGCTTGCTACCATTACTCTCAACCGACGCCATCATCTTCAATCGGCGCCCATAATACTGTCACAATGGCTGCGGAGTCACAAGCTGGCCTTTTTGGCCAAGGCCCAAGAGTTCCCCCGGACAATTCCCCGAGCCAGTAGTTGTCCTTCCTACTGTCGAACATAGACAAACCTTCATCATACTGCACGGGAGAGGATCAACGGCAGCCAAATTTGGACCTCCCTTGTTGGCTGCAACACCACTCGAAAATGAAAGCATCCAGACTGCTTTCCTTCACGCTAAACTCGTCTTCCTCACGGCTTCCTGAAATCGAGCGACAATTTACAAAAAAGCATTAACCCATCAATGGTTTGATGCTTGGCACTTAGACAGATATACTGAACGTCAAGAGTTGTTGAGGGACGGACTCCACAAGAGCTTCAAATACGTTCATGGCGTCCTAGAAAAAGAGATCGAAATAATTGGAGGTGAGAATGTTGTCCTGTGGGGTCTGAGCCAGGGGTGTGCGACTTCCTTGAGCTCTCTATTGACGTGGGACGGCAAGCCGTTTGCTGCCACAGTTGGAATGTGCGGATACTTGCCATTCAGGAACCACATTGAAGATATTGCAAATCCACAGAAGTCCAGGGCAACGGACAATTCCTTCAGCATGGAAGAAGACGAGGAGGATGATGATCCATTCTCTCGTTCAGATGATGAGGACGGGGACGACGATCTGTTCTCTCATTCCGGTCATGAGAACGACGATAACGATATCTTCTCCCAGGGCAAATCCCAGTCTGACAGGGGAGATCTACCAACTCAAGCTGTGAAATTCTTTAGGGAAGAGCTTCAAATGGAAGAGAAAGAGGGTATGGTATTCCAGCAAGTTCCTGTCTTCTTAGGACATGGAGCAGGGGACGAGAAAGTTCATCTTAAGATAGGAAAGGAGGCTAGAAGCTGCCTTGATAAAATTGGTATTGAGGTACAAATGGTGGAATATCCCGATCTGGGTCACTGGTACTCGCCTGAGATGCTGAAGGATATATTCCCATTCCTCAGAAATAATCTTTAGGGATGTGGATGTGGGAAATGGGAGATGGAGGAGCGATTAGAGGCATTTCGGGAATCTAGATATCGATTCTCGATTCTGTATTCTACTTTTTGTGACCCTTGTTTTTAATCCATAGAATCGAGAATCTAATCACTAATTTTTTTTGTTCATTACTTACTATTTAATCGATTAATTATCTTGGTAATCAACTTCGTCAAGGATAAAATTACTTACTAAGGTCTTTTGGTCTGCTTTCTATTGGCCAAGACAAGGGTTAAAAGGGGGCGACGACACTACTAGAGGGGGGCCATACCTATTACAAAGTAAATAGAATAATAGAACAACAAGATTAATATAAAGAATCAAATTAAGCATTGATAGAAAAGGATGGTATTCTAACACTTATATATAGTATGAATCTTGATTTTGAAAAGCATACTATACCGGAATAAGAAGTCAAAACACCATCGAAATAAAATCGAGATTCAATATCTAGATTCCCGAAATGCCTCTATTGTCTTGTTTCATTTGATCCGGGAAACGTGTGGGCTTGGTTGAGTGTGCAGAATCTTTTGGGACAATTCCCGCGAATACTAACAGAATGACCGCAAGATCACCTTGCACAAGTGAAAGAGCCCCAGTCAGAGAGTCTGAATGAATATAGAGTGCATTTGGGAGAAAGAGTGGAGAAGCAGTTAAGGTAATGAAGAAGAAGCTAAGTCAAGTCATTGCGCTGTTTGGGGAGAGGGGCGCCAACGGTGGAAGAAGAAATCGAGATGGCTGCGCCGTAAAGGGAGAGGAAGCTGACAACGGAGACGCAGAGTACGACGAGGTTCAGATGAGCACCTGGCGAAATGCTAGATACTTTAGACCCGAGTATTTGTCTTCATAGATCTATTACTCAGATTTCCCCGGCCTGAAGAGGACTATGACGGCCGTCTTGGTCTTTACAAAATGTGAGAACACAAGCTTTTGTCCCAGTCCACCTAGAAACCAGCCAACTCTTAGAAGTAGATTTTGCCTAAAAACAACTTATTCGAGGCCAGATTTTTCGATGCGATTTCAGATCAAATAATTTGGATTCGCTGCCAACCATCGGACGGCGACTTTAGAAGGTTCTCGCGATGTTTATCGTAGCAGAAAAGGTAGTGATCCGCATAACTGATGAAGAGAAAAGCGTCGCCTTGAGGGCGTAAAATGATAGGGCAGTCAGCGCCGTGTATTAAGCATACTACGTCTCCAACTCTCGTCTGCGATGAGATGAGGGTCAAAACTGGCTTCTCAGTAACTGCTAATCGCATGTCATCTTCTTTTGCTTCCTTTACTCCTGCCAAGAAATAATCGATATCCTGCCAACAAGAGCTCATCCGGCGTGGGCGTGCAAGCAGCCACTCGCGGATCCCGCCGTCTGTCCTATGTCCTTTTTTATATGAATCTGTCTCAGCATGTAAGGTCACCCATTTCTGCAACGTCTGCCCATAATAGACCAGATTTCTGTTCTCCCGAAACCAGGAACGGAAATTGGATCGGTTCTTGTCCGACCGTGCAAGGCGGTCTCTCTGATCAGCTTGACACAAAGGCTGTAAATGCGAAAGATGGACGGAAGCTGTCGAGGTTTGCGAACTCGTCTTTTACATGAAATCCACGGTACGATATTACGGAGAGTCTATAATCCCTCGATTGATACTCCGGGTGACATCCTTTGTTTTTTGCCGTAAATGCGTACCATATATCTCTCAGCATCAAAGGGACCTGGGCTGGATGTGCAGACAGTCCACGAGGCTCGCCAAGACTGATATCGTGATGTACAGGTCGAGGGCCAAACTTTCGCACGTGGTATTCGAATTGCCAAGTGGAGTCGGGGTCTGGGAACGAGCTAGCGATGCTGTTGATCGAATCATAAATAGCTCCTGAAATGACCAGCCCATGAATTGAAAAATATGGAGGATGGAAACTCAGCTAGGCTTTCCGGGGGGAGTAAGGGGGGAAAGGGAATGGCGGGTCTTTTCGACCTTCCAGAAGCAAAATAATCCAGTAAGGAACGCCAAGCTCCAATTCGGTCCAGTTTGGTTCTTCTGTTAATGAAGGCAATATATCTTGCCGGTCTAGCATATATGCAAAGTCTGATGATTTTGAAATGATAGCTTTCAGAGTTTGAAAATACACACTCTGGGCTGGGCGGATATAGTTTGGAGTTGGAACGAGATCCGCACCATCCGGAGTAAGACCAAGGAGGGCATATATCTTGTCCCTTATGTCGGTCGACACGCTTGCTCTGGTCTTATTCATGGCCTCGAGGAGGCCGAATCGTTTGAAGAGCCCCGCTTGAGCAAGATTCGTCTCTGCAACACGGAACTGCTGAAGACTCCGAATTTCTTGGGGGATCAAGTGATCGAAGTTTTTGAGATTGGAGCTAAATAGATCCCAGGATACTTTCACACTCCCACAAACAATTTCCAACTTCCGAGCCTTCGAAACCTCCTGGATGATCCCTAAGATAATCGAGAAGCATTTAGTCACAGGCGCAAATAAATTCATCGGGAAATTTTGAAGTATATTGGAGAGACTTACAGACGCGTTTCCAGTATGGCCTTTCAAACAAAGCACAAATAGATTTTACTCTCCAAAATTCCGTGTGAAATGAAGCTTTGGTCGCTAGTCCATCCAAAACAATGGCCGAGTCGTCGGCCTCCGGACCAAGCCACGCAAGCACCACGATCGCTCTTGAATAGATCAGACCCATGCGCATAACTTGTAGGCCTCGCTCAGTAGGATCTTGCTGGTTGATGCATAGAGCATCTACCAAAACCGTCTTGATTTTCTGGCCCCTGAGCTCCCGCAGTGCCGCTTCCAGATTTGTGGTCACTTCTATTGTCAAGCCATTGACTAGTATGGGAGCGATAACCGTTGGATCACCCCAGCAATAAGATAGGGCATGATATTGTGGTGGGTCATCGAGATATGCATGCTTGAGCTCGCAGCAAATCTGCCCTTCCTTGCTGGAGTCCTCGTTCTCCAGCAAGGTTAACAGACGGAATTCGAAGTTGACGAAGTCTAGAGGCGTGTAAGATATCCCTGGAAAAGGATAATTTGATTTTGTGCCTGGAAATCGAATGTTTTCCAACAATTTCCCATTGGCGTGAAGAACCCTGTAATAAGGGGATGGATCAATCCCTTCCCTTTTCTTGCTCTCGACAATCGAGAGCCTCCTAATCAAGTTTAAGTTTTTACTCCCAGGAGTCAGTAAGGAATGGTTGAAACACTCACTCCAGAGCTAACAATAACAGCACATCAAGCTCTTTCCCGTGTGCCGTCAATTCTTCCCTGAACATCACAATGTAGTTGTTCCGGCACAAACTCCATTGTGCATTCCTCCACATATGCGTTGGGTACTTGCCACTAGCCACAAACTCAAGATCTAGTAGACGGACTTGCTCCCAAAAGCCGTTGATTGCAATTTGACATTGTCGCAGTAGATGTTGGAAAGAGGCAATCTCGTCAGAATGCAAGTGCGCAAGTTTGAGTACGCTCCATTCAGAGAGTGAATCATCGAGACGGACGACTGGGGAGTGAAGATCTCTTTGTTCTTTTGAAGCGTTGTGGCTCATCTCAATTGAATTTCTGACGGCCTCAATGAGCTCGAGAGCCTCTATCAAGTCTCTAGTGGCTGTATTTGAGGTTTCGTCTTGGACCGAAAGTGAATTCATTTGGGCACCGAGCGAGGCTACCTTGGATTCGGGGACAGATGAGGTCCCATTGGGGTCCATGTTGATGCAATGCCCACAGAGGTAACCATCACCAAGGTTGACGAGCACAGCAGGCTGGAGTCCGCTGGACGCTAGGTCGGCGACGTGGGCTTGGACAACAACGCCTACGCACCTGAGAAGTCTAGACTGCGAGGGCCCAAGGGGGAAGGCAAAACGTTTTTCAGAGGGTATTGACGTCTGGAGCCGGTGTCAAACTGGAGATGGAGTTGAGAATCTAAAGAGCGAGATCTCAAGAAGTTGCTCAGCCTCGCCCAACCACGCTTGACCCGAAAGGGCAGGGGAGGAAGTCACGACTCCCAACATTGAACTTGCCAACCTAGACATTCTGCATAATTAGCACTTATTCCAGAAATTATCAAACGTATATTTTTCCTCCAATTATTTGAATATGGAGAGGCTTCATTATATTGTGGGTGCCATTGAAGTCACGTGAAAATGAAGAGGGGCTGTCTGTGGTAGGTAATATCCCACGAAGAATCGCATTCATACATCAAAAACCGGGCCCCTAAAACTTTTATAAACTGAAATTATATAAACGAGCGACTATAAATACATCATCCAATAAATCAGACAATAATATCGGAGATACATCAGTCATAACAGTTCCTCGTTACACAACATCATTCAGCAAAAGAGAAGAACTCTCAAATCGTGCGTCAGTAGATTTACCACAATGGAATCGAGCCCAAGATTAAAGCCCTGGAATCAAACAAATCGACGTTGGGTGTTCTTCGAGTCCTGCGAAGTTCATTCCAATCTGCATAATTTCATAATCAATTGCAGTACAGGCCGTAACTTCAAGTGGGTATCCCTCGCAAGAGGTTGTCGACTCGAATGAGAAGCTGCAGTGTGCTGAAAACCAGCCATGTCTTAGCTGAGGTATCGAAGACCAATTTCAAAGTGCGTTCCTCATATTTTCCTGCTGCCAATGCATAAAAAGTGAGCAAAAGAGTTTGATGGTCTCCCCGTTTTTCAAGTAGATTGGGGAACATAAGTCTCGATATGTACGAATATTCCCGTTGTTGCTCGTAAAGACCGCGTGAATGTATCGCCCATGCCATATATCCTGAATTATCGAAGGGTAGGTGCAACTTGAACTTGACAAAAACCAAAGAACGTTCTCTCGACGCATCAACGGCATCGATACCACGGATAAGAGAAGTTGGAATGAAGGATCGAAGATAGATACCACGAATAGAGACAACACGAGATGAGGGTACTGTCTCTACTGTAGCCGCCACACTCGGCGTTGCAACTCGTAGGGGTTCGAGTGTCTTCTGGGGCCGCAAGAATTCGATGATTCCAACATGTTCAAGGAGCTCAGCAGAGTATGATCGAAAAAGACCAGCAAATGCATACTGCAAGAGCGCAGCAATAACCACGGGAGAATCTTCCTGAGATGGATGCTCGTATTCGCCTGTCCAGGGCAGGAATTCGGCGAAGGGAACACACTTTTCCTGAACAAGTATTTTATGAAAGTCCAGCACTTCAAGCCAGCTCTTTTCAAAACTCCACTTTCTGTGCCTATTAAGCCCCTTCACGATGGTGATTTGATAGGAGGCAGTACCTGAACGCAGAGGGCTCACGGCTACCTCTGTGGATCCACATTCAAGCCAGTCTGCCAGATACTGGAGGCAAATCGGTTTCGCCTCATCGTAGAATGCTGGAGATGACGAAAGTAACATCTCCTTAATTATCTTGTCTGCATTTGGTGGAAATGCTTTCTCTAGGAGGCTATAAACGATGTCGAGATCGGTGACCAAGTCTACATCGAGGAATTCAATCCAATTATACTCTCGAGCAAGGTTGACTATTTTAGTAACATTTCGTGTTGAGAATTCCTGGGAGTTCCAATTCTTCACTAACTCGCCCAGCCTGCCACTGGACTGGAACTTACGCCACATTCTTCGTGCGTCTTTGGTACTTCGTGGTATGGACAGCGGTCTTATTGGAACTGTGGTAAAAAAGGTGTCTTCTTTGATTGGACGAAGGGAATCCGATAAGCTGATGTTATCAATCACAGATTCAGGTTCACATTTGCTCATATGAGACAGCCTTACCCCAGAAGCACTGGTGGCGAGCTCCGTGGAGAAATCCAGATCTTGATATTCAGGTCGAGGTCCTGTCGCAAAACGTTTTGTATAGAGACTGGCATTCTTGCAATAGCCATCATAATTCTCGAGATACTTTTGAGCAATCTCCGGTACCAATGGATCTTCCACGTCAGGAGATGCCAAAAGCCCACATAGAGCTGTGAGGAGGGCGCCCAAAGACCATCGCGTGTCACCTGACCTCGGAGGATACCAAATTGCGTTCGAATCGCTGACAGGAATCTTAGATGCCCCATCAGCTAGTACCGCATTCCACTTTTCCTTGTAGTCTGCACATATGTGACCCTGAGGTGATATGTTTGGGTGGTATATCTTTGTGTGGAACCTCATAACCGGCGGAGCGTATGGGTCTGTCTCGGACAGCTGGACCGTGATGAAGAATATGCCACCTTCATAAGGCGTTTCCGGTGGACCTTCAATGCTGGCTAAAACTTTTGCCAGACTGTCGTCTAAAGGTACGGCACTGACAAATGGGACCTTGCCGGCTCTGATATTGCGAAGTTCGAAGAACATTCGTTTGGCAGCTGAGGAGCCGCTGTGTGCCTGCCCCACAATTTTTCCTGAATGCTCAAGCCAATATTTTTGATCTTCATTCTTTATCGAGGCCAGGCGCTCTCCATAATGTGCGTCTCCTGCCGCAAAGCTTAAGGGCTTTCTTGGACTGGCTTTGCTGAGAAGCTTACTTAGTAGTCGCTGATGCTGTGGAAGTCCTTCTGTCGATGGGCGCCGAGGAGCGCTTGTAAGCGCTGAGTCGATGATAGGAGGGTCCATTGGAGCAACAAAATCCGCAAGACTGCAGTCCTTCTTCGTCTGGACACACCTGGAACATTCTTCACCTCCAGGTGTAGGAACGCATTTGTAATGTTCTTCTAGGCATTGCTCGCAAGAAGTGCTTTGCTTAGGAAAGCCCCTTGATCGATTGCCCAAAGTTGAAGTCTTTTCCTCTTGAGTTTTTGAAGCAGACTTGGTAGAGCCTGGCCACGCACCAGGCACATGTTGTCCTGCATCGATGGCTTTTCTTGATATTCCCGACGGATTGCTCCTAGCCTGGATAATTACAGCGTAAGCATTAATAGACAGAATATGCAGATAATCTCAACCTTCGAGACCTTTTGTGAAAAAAGCTTCTTGAGCCAGCTAGCACTCGCATGACTTCAGACGACGAGAGAAACATGTAAACCATCCATACCGTGATAAATGACTCCCCTGTTGTCGAAAGATGAGAGCTGAGATCGAGGTTCTGTGTCTCAATGACAGACTCGGCAACAGTGATCAGCCGCTGACTTGCCGCATCTGAGACCTCCTGCTGTGAAGAGCCATGTCTCGAAGAAGCATCTCGAAGCAGTCTTAGGCTCTGCGTATCCGAAATGCTTTCAATCTCCTGCCGAAGACGTTCATGCTGTTCCTGCAAAAGACCCAAAGACTTCGTTATGCTCTCCAATCCGTCCACAAAATCTTTGAGCCGGTTCAACATTCCCTCGAACTTGTCCGCATCGTGTATAGCCCATCTTGTAACGTTCCAAGCCGATGTCTCTTTCTGATGCTTTTTGATACGAGCCTTGAATTTTTCGAATGAGCCTTTGAAGATATCAAGTCCTCTCGACGTCGAGACATCAGAGCCTTCTGACACGTTCGAACTCAACCCATATCTCTTATCAACCTTGCCCGCCTCATCCAGCAGAGACTTAATATTATTCAGTATCCTCTCCACACCAGGCCTGATATCCGGTCGGTCGAGGTTCTTGTCATATCGTAGTTTTCGTCCGTCTGGATTGGGCACCAAGCCCACCGACTCGCCCCATAATCCAAACCTCGCACGCTGCAATGAGAACTGCACAACATCAGCACAACCCTAATGCGAAAGGTAAATATCAACTCACCAAAGCACAGAGCTGCTCGTAGTCCTCACTGAAGTTCTTCCCTGCAACAACAATATCGAAGCACTCAATGCAAGCCGTGAACAAGGCTGCAACGCTGATGGCACTCAGCGCCAACCCCGCAATGCCTTCAGCCGCGCCAGACATTGGCTGAACTCAGCTCCATATGCAAACCTCCTTCAATGTCGATCCGGATCACAGGAATCAAGGCAAAAACGTTTGATGTTACTGCATGTTGGATGCAGGAGACTTCGCTCGAGACTCGACGAGGCTCTGCACATGCAAGAGACAGCACATCAAATCGAGGCTGTGCATCCACAGCCCCCCGCTCATCATCCCTTCCCCACGACGTCGCTCATCAAATCATTGGCTGCAAAACGCCACAACCGCAGGGAACTGATAGTTTATCGTCCGATACCCACTGAAGGTGCTGAGGGAGAAGCGTTTCACATTTCGGTTCACGCTCGGGACTTTTCAGATGTTTGATGTTTGGTATTTGATTTGCGACTGACCCATGAGTTTCGTGTCAAGAGATGAGGGATCTTTGTTTCTCTTCTCAAAAGCGAATAGATAATTAGGCGCAAAACATCGGAATCGTCAGGAGCGACCCTGAATCAGATCTAGGCACAGGGGCGAGATCTGATACGGATGCGGCAAGAACATTGGGCGAAAGGAGGGGCTGTGATGAGATGAACCATGAACTATCGTGGGGATCCCCATACTAAATTGAATGATCGTCGTTCCAAAGCGGAAAATGACAAGCTATTTATAGTATGGTTCAAAGCTTATCACATTTTGTGTTTTGAACCTGGTGTCGATCGACCCATTATCTATTACACCGGAATTGGTCATGATGTCCCATCATTCGTCCTGCAAGTGCAAGTGCACACTAAGGCGATACCGTCGCATTGCGGTAAAGTTGATTACCTCTCCCAGGCCGTTCATGCCATTTGATTCTCCCAAAATTCGTAAAGTAGAGGTCCGTTGAGATGTTGGAAAATGCGAGCTAAATTGGAGATGACTTCAGAAAAGTCCATCTCTTTCTTAAATTGAAATGCCCAATTGAAAAATGTGGCGTCCAATACTCCCAGATCTCTGCGATTCCCAAGTCCAACAGGTTATGTTATACTGGAAATCCGTATCATGTAGCGATCGACATCGTTTGTGCTTGCCGGTCCCCCTCTTGAATGGGCCTCTCATCCGGCCCGTCTGTGTTGTAGCGACAGAATTAATCTATCATTCATCCCGAACTCATAGGTCGCATGCTGTTGCTCCTCCTGAGCGATTGCTCCCATTGACTCACAACGTAGGGTGGTGGAGGCGAGGGAAGCACCGAGGCGCCAGATGGAGAGACCGGCGATAACGTCGAGTCGTCCCTGCTCACAGCCCAACCCAAACTCCTTGGCCCTCTAGGCATTTCCCCCACACTATCCCACGTCCACGGCTCCCATCCATCGTGAGGAATACTATCCACCGTCATCATAGCCGCATGTAGAGCCTCCAGCTCCCGTACTCGTTGAGGGTCTTCCCCGCGTCTATCCTCGTGCTGAATCCCGACAACGGTTGGCGATGCGAAGCCTGGAGATTGAGGTTGATACCACGGTTCTGTGGACCATGGCAATTCATCTTCACCAAGCCGAAACCGAGATGGTAATGGAGGAAGGGGCCGTTCTATTCCTGATTGCGGCATGCTGTGGGTGTGTGTGATGCCAAGTGGGGGATCCCGTGGATACACGGGACCGATCGGACTGTTTGGACTGATCGGTTGAAATCTATCAGATAAAGCTGGTGGAGCGGAGCTCCCTCTTTCATGTTGTTCTCTCGTCCTGACTGTTAATTGTCGCTCTCTGCTCTCATGATGTGGTCGGGAGTGGCGAATTGAGTAGTGCTCATACGCCGGCATTTGATTCTCGGAACGTTGTTGTAGGTCTAATAATCGCCATTGTTCCTCCTGTTGCTGGCGATACAGTCTATCTCGCATGCTCCTCGTCGCATAGTTGACTGATGCCGTATGGGTTCTATCGCCTTTTGAACATGCCACACCCACCTGAACGTTCACGTAGATCCCTGGCGGAAAGCGGGAGGAGACCCGAGGAGGATACTGATGCCCGGTTGCCATCATCAACCAATTATTCATTTGCAGCTCCCCCCGATTGTTGTAGCGTAAAAACGGAAAGGGTCGATATCGTTGAGCCGCAAAGCAATGATGATGTATTGGTAAGAGGAGGAAGAAGTTTATGATGTAGCGCAATGCCAAAGGTCACACGGCACAGTTGGCCCGCACTACTCGCCTTAGAAGACTAGGGCAATATGCGCTGACTTGAGAAGCAGAATGAAACTGCAAAGGGCATTGGGGCTTTTCCACAGGGGGCAACTTCGCCTCGAAATTCGGCACAGGCTCTGATACCGCTGTCACCCAAGCAGTGCGTAGAAGAGGCGAAGGATCGTGATCCTGGGGCTGTGCACCGCTCGGAGATATGCACCTTGCCACTGGCGTGCTCGTGAACTGAACGTTACAGCCAGATTCCTCTCCAAGGCGAGATTACTCCGAGCATAACTTCGGCGCGTCGGCGCGACTCTACTCGAAGCGCCCTATTTCTCTACAAATCATGAGATGAGATCTTCCAGAGAAAGAATACGGGAAAATCGAAGCCCAGAAGGGAGTTCTCGGCCGAAATGAGCGACATTTAGTTGCGGCCGCAAAGGCTTTGTTCTAGAACACAACCCTGCCGATCAACAAGAATCTTTTTTTAACCTCTGGGACAAGGGTGCCGGTGTGGAGATGGCGATCTCGCTCCCCAGTTTACGGATTTGTAGATTGTAGATGTCGTGCTCATGTCAACATAACTTACAAGCCACAGGTCATTATTACTGTACCAAATTTCCGCAGCGAGGCAAATGAGGAAACCCGCCTTCGGATCCTGAATCGGCTATAAGGATGATGATGGCGGAGCAAGTAAGGTCAGGCGTGGCTCCGCGAGATAGCTTACAAAGGCCTTTCAAAGCCCAAAATATCCTTAAAAGTCCGTACATTTTGAGATGCCCTGATATCCTCATCAACTAAAGCATGACAAGGGATGCGCAAAGGTAAGTGTGGCTCGGTGGCCTGGTTTAGTTTTCTGGTCCCTTTTGGGCAAGCAAGGAGTAGACACTCCCATCTCACTGTTCACGCGGCAAAATTTCGCCAATCTGTGATAATATTTACGTACGAAACTTCGCATTAATTCTGGCAACTCAAAACTTTATTTTGGTCGCGATCAATTTGATCAGATTTGTCTTACAGAATTGGCTATGCATTGTCGAGGGCTTAAAGGGGTTAAAATCCTTGTCACAGTGAGATGCTGGATTTTTCCTCAATGCTCTGCGAAAATGCATTAATGATATTAAAAATTTATTTCGGTTCTCTGAGGAAGTTCTGACACTGGTCATCATTTCGGTGTCTCTCAAAATAGGCCCAACCCGCTATTTCGAGTCCGAACTGATTCGGAGGTATACCAAATACTTCTCTAGAACGCAGAGCCAAGGGGACCCCTTGAAGAATCTCCAATACTCAGATAACATAATCTCACTTTGCTATTAAATCTAAGAATGACAATGTCAGAGCCCTGAAGTTCATTCGGTAAATTCGGTTCATATGCGCCTCGGTCTCCAAACTTCCACATTATGTCCACAGATCAGTTCCTAACTTCCTAGCAGCTATGGGTTCCAGAAAAAGATTAAAACAATCTAAATCTCGTCGACTTCATCCTTGAGGAGCCCAGTCCCTGGTTGACCAGGACTTCAAGGTTTAGCATCCCTCAATGCGGAAGGAGATGCAGAAGGAGATCGCAGGATCAGAATGCCTACTCGTACTCAGCCACCAAGCCCCACTTAAGCTCCTGATAGACCAAACTTCTAGGAACGACCTCCTTTTCCTCAAAGAAATACCGTCAATCTATTCCCCATACCATTAAGCAGATTCGCTGGTATGGAATTTGCTTCCAAATTCTGGAATGGCGTGAAGTGACCAGAATAAGTTGACACAACCGGGCCACATTCAAAGTCAATCCGCGGACTTCACGCGTTGAACCATCAACGGGTACCTCCCAATAGCTTTTCTCTGGGATATCCGTCAAAGTGCCGTTCTAAGCACAATTTGCAATTCAGCAAAGGACTTGTACTGGCAGGTGCAACTTGCACCCGACTCAATCCCATTCTCAACCACCAACGTAACCCGACGCAATACCAGTCAAAACTTAGAACAGACACTCACTCAAAGCACCTCTAATACCGCAGAAAGCGAGTTGGAGTCAGTCTAGCAAGTTTGTAGCTTCGAGTTTGAAGTGTCTTCGAGCACCGGTGCGTTTAAGATCCGAGTCTCTCAAGTTAATCGAGCACACCCGTTCTATTTCAGACCTTCAAGCCTCACTGATGATAATCTATGTAGTGGAACTCACTACCCAAATGAAGCATAAATCTACGAAGCCTTCGCATGAGGTGTTTCAAAAGATGCTTTTCGTCCCCCAGCCTCAACACTCCAGATCCTCAACGTGAAGACACTTGGTCAGTCTCCATGTCGTACACTGGCAGCCTCTGGGTTGTATACAAATGTTTATACTTCCAATAACGTGACGACGACCAGTGGGACAATTTTGAGGCCACTCATTTGCCGTGCACAGCAATTGATCGCAGTTGAGAGATAGTCCAACTCCTTGTTCTTGATACGCGAGGTCAAAGATACATCTACACAATACTATACACAAGCTAGGACTGCCCAATTGTGTCTCTGCCTTCAAAGCTGAAGCTGTTTCGCCATTATGAAGTCGTGTATCAAGCTTTTGGGCGACTTCAGTCGCAAGTGCGCATTCCAAACTCGAAGCCACCCATCCAGCAAATATCTGCTTCGCCAGTCCAGCTTCCACGCTTTTTCAGATGAAAATCATCGTGGTGTCACTCGTTATGCCAGACTGAATGAGAATAGATTAACTGCACCAGCAGTACAGCATTGAAACTGCAACTCTCGCGCCCAAAGTGAAAATGGATGAGCGAGTTCAGATATCAGGTCATGTGTGCTTTCCCCAAGCCTTCAGCCTACACTGAATGAAAAGATACTACAATGTATCGATGTCTCAGTGTGGTATGAACATGAAGCTAAGCTTTTATCTTTCCAACCTAATTGATCGGTCAATTACAGCAAGCTATTAAAAAGGCTAGACTTCTGCTAGAAAAGAAGGAAAAGACTCAAGCTCTACAGAAATAACATAGCGATCATAGATAGAAGAGACTTATCGGACGTTTTCCGAATCCCAGAAATGAAAAGAACAATGTGCCGCCACGAAATAGTCAGGCATTCAAGGTTGCACCCGTCCGTTCTCATGAAGCTATCAACAAACATCCGCAGAGCACTCATTTGTTTCCCTTTACTCCGAACCTCGACCCGGCTCTCCCCTGCTCCGGGTCGCTCGCCTGGTCCTTCGAGTTCAAATTCTCAACGGCAGGCTCACTCGCCAACACCCTTCCCTCAGCATGCGTCTCCCAAAACTTCTGCCCAAGGGACTTTCCCTTCCACATCCCCCACAAGTTGAAAGGATCCAAAAACGTCACCCACCAGTACCTCTGATCCTCATACCCTGGCCCCAAAATCTCCGTGTGCCCATCCTCCCCCAAGTAAATCTTATTATCCCTAGGCAGATACCGCATCGGATGTCTCGCATTCAACAGAACTGAATTTGTGACCATTAGACTCGCTTCGAAGATCCAGAAAAACCATTCATACCGCATGATTGGGGAGAACGTAGATGGATCGAGGTTCGGAGCGGAGAAATTGAGGGATGCAGTGTTGAAGTATTCGATTGTGCGGTAAATGGTGCGCACTCCAATGAGCGAGGAGGAGATATAGAGGGTTATGAGAGCAGCGTGTAGGTTTGCTGGAAGGAGGTTGGCCTTCTTGCATCTGCGGTGGAATGTGATGGCGAGGAGGAAGAAGCTAGCTAGGACACCAAGCTGAAGCACGAGAGCTGATTTTAGAAGAGCTTTTCCGACATTCTGTTTGGATTGTGGGAGGGAGCTGTTGGCGACATACGCGGCACCGTTGCCGTTCAGTGCTTCGATGATGGAGGAGATTGCGCCGAAGGTTGTGAAAACTCGGCCGGGGTGGATTGGAGAATGGTAGGGGACGTAATAAAGAATCCGGGATAGGGTGAAGTAATTTGATAGTTCGTAGAGAGGTCTTTTATGTTAGTGGAGGTAAGGCCGGCGTTGGACGGCGGGATACTTACGGCGCTGCGTAGATAAAGACGAGACTGACGATGAATACATCAATATTGTCGAAATGGAAAGCCCCGTATTCTCTAAAAACATATCCAATGACGAAGAGCAAGGCGGCCCATGGTAGTATGCCTGTCACCTTCCAGCATTTGTAATGTCTGGTCGAAGTGGTTGAGCATGATAGAGATATTGGATATCGGCTGACTTACATGCATTGCCACGCGTGGGTAACACCTGATATGAAGAATAACAAAGCAAACACAATAGGTGCTTCTTTATTAGGTGCATAGAACCACAAGCTTCCATTCACTGCAGTTGTTCAGAGAGCAGCCACCGGGGAAATTCATGCAAACATACCATATTGTCCGTTCTCCATCCTGGATTTTGTCAATATTGTCTGAAAATTTGCAATAAACGTTTCCTGATTGTTAAGAAAGATGGCGTTGCAGATGTCTCGAGCAAGGTAACACAGCTATCCCGTTTACGAGATGTTTGACGTGTTTTAAAGGTTTGTGTAGGCCAAGGAGCGAATTCGAGAAAGTAGAAAGATCGCGAATTATATACCCCAAGTCTTAAATGAGAAGTCGGTGAAATGAGGCCGTGAGCTGATGCAAGTATCAATCTCCTTAGGACTATATACGAAGTAATATGTCAAAAGCCTCATAGAAATCGGGAGCAACGAGAGACATCCCGCTTCGGTATACAATACGAACTTCCCTGTATTTGTGCAGGGTCCTATTGGATGCCACTTCTGCAGCCCTCGCTTGTGTTGAAGGGTGCCTGGCAGCCTAAGGCTAACAGGGGCCTGGTACCCGTTTCATTGCACGTCTCACTAGCAGTTCTATATATGTGGCCATGAATGCCCTCCGTAGTTTGTTCTGTACAGTTGACAATATACTTGATTTGCCCTAATTGAGTTCCTTCGTACGATTCTTTATGATTGCTACCCTTGAGTTGGAGACGTGACTTCCAACAGCTTGGTCCCAAAACGCAGACCACGTGACCTGCAGTATCACACAGCCACAATCGCTATTCAGCACGGATTTCGGCTGCCTAGCAGTGCCTCACGGAATTTTTGACATCTGGATGGCTTGGGTGGGACATTTATAAGTGCTTATAGCAAGAAGTATCTTGGTTCCCTGCTTGAGCATCGGGAAGTCTTCGTAGATGTGATGGTAAAGTTCAAGTCGCGTTATCATAATTGTTCCTGGAAATGAGAAAATTCTTGAAATTCGCTTTGCTCTTTTTTGTAATTTCTTGTGCCCAGTATTTTCGTTAGTGATGCCCGAGAAGTTGGGAGACGCCCTGGTTGGCCCAGTAAGACGGCAAAATTGTGTAGCCGATCGTTGTTTCCCATCGACCATATTTGACTTTCCAGGGTAAGCTTGGAAGATATGATTTTTGATCCTCTTCTCGAGCTTATGAGGTCTCTGAATCGTAATTGAGGTCTAAAGAGGCAGATCAAAGTTTTGTGCATGAGCATTTCTTGCCACACAATTCTTCCCGTTCCCTGCTTCATCTGTTGTCAACGCTTACAAATCTTGAGACTATAAGCTTTTAAGTATAAGTAGCCACCACAGCAGGAAGAAATTGATTGGGAACAAATTTGATCTGAAAACAAAGAAGCTCAGCTGCACTGCAGGGGCTATGGTTCGGTTTTGCCACATATGTTGCACCAGCGAACAGAGCTTACTTCATGCCTTGTCATAACCATCAAAACGAAGATTCCTCACCGGGTTAGTAAGCGGATCATATCTCTACCAATGAACCTTCTAGAACTGAGATCTAGTTGTGGTTTCAAAATTTTCAGATATCGCCCCTAAGTTCAACCATGCCGTTCGCTTAAGAAAAGGGGTATCGGTTAAAATCTCCAGGGGCTCGCTAGAAAATCTCTTTTCCACACAGAACCCCCAACCAAAAAAATTGCAAAAAAACATACAACAGCAGGTATTCGCTGGTGGTCACCCACCCAACTACTAATCTGCCGATCTAAGGCTTGTGTATGGCAGAGCGGACGGGATGCCCAATTCTCCTTAGTCTATGGTCGTATGTAACAGGTAATCTTCTACTTGAATACTTATCCCCCTGGATGATTTTGGAAATCCGTCACGCTTAGTGGGCATGAATGTAGTTTGACCAAACCAAAACGTGACATCTAGCATAACCTCTGCTAGCTCACATATTATCTTCGTCCGTGTAACCATTCACTACCGTGCTAATACGAGGTGTTGTTTGTGCCAGTAGTCCCCGGCGGTGCATGAAGATCCACAACCCTCGACTGGCTAAGATCCCACGCAGCGTGCTTATCACCATACCGCAGCAGCGAATCAAAGTCCTTGCACACATGCATCTGACCCCAACCAGTCGACGTTGACGCCGCCTGCCGCCCCCGTTTCGCCCTCAAGCGAGGTATCTGCATTGCAGAGAATAGCTTGTCGTAGATATTCAAAGCAGTGGGATACGTGATTCAGGTGATTGTAGTCCCATGTGGCAAATTCGTAATGGGGTATGCCCATGCGCGATTGGATGATGGACTTGTGCAACTTGCCGTCAGTGCGTGTCCTGTGGGGAGAGCTGTTCCGATTCACTCGCGAAACGCTGCATTGGCCAATTCGCTGTCGTGCCCACCAAATCCAGGGCAAATTTTTGTCCGAGCGCCTCGCTTAAACTCCTAAACTCCAGGTTTTCTAAAATCTCTTATTTTTCTAATAAATAAATAAATTAAAAATAATCTACTCTATTTAAATAAAAGAGAAAGTTTTTATCTTTTAAAATCTTTAGAAATTATTTAAAAAGAATAAGAATTAAGCTTTATATCTTAGAACTTATTTCAAATTTAAAAATTATATAATTATATAAAGTAATTATATTTTAAAAATAAAAGTTTACATTTAATTAAATAAGCTCTTATATTTAAATATTAAAAAGATAGAATTTAAGTTTAAAGAGTATTTGGATAGTTATTCTTAATTATTTACTTATTTGGCGAGTGCAACGTTTGGCGAGTAAATCGGAGCAGATAGCTCTCGACAGCCTTCGATACTCCACGCTGAGATTCGATGAAGAAAGCCAGACAACAGTTTTTGAGGCAAATTCAGGTCTTGAATCTGAAGAAAGTGAGAGAAGTCGGGAGAATATCGAAATCTACCGACATGTTCATGTGCAGACTGAAGCTGATGGCGAGTCTCAACCGAGTATGCATAACGAAGATGTATATTTTCCATCCCCTGGCCTTCTTTAGATTTTGCGCTAAGTGAAACAGAACTATTCCAAAATAACCGTAGTGATCAGCAGTGCCGAAAGGCAATCGACCTCAACTCATGTGGTGACTGACGATGTTTTCCTCAACATGGCGACCGATCAAAATTGGATTTCTCAACAATTTTACGACTCCGTTAAAACGAAACTCAACTCCAAATTAATTCCGCTACGACATGTCATAGTATTTAAACAACCGATAAAAGGGGTATATGTTGCACAACACCGAGTACAGCTGTTGATCAAGACCAAGTTATTTGCAGGCTCGCTGGAAGTCAGAGAACTGAGCTTTTTGGTGGGCAGTTGGGAGGGGTCCATTATCATAGGACGAACCACGATCAGGAAGGAAAGGTTCTATCGGCAGATGAATCTGTTTGCAAGATCAACAATAACAGATTCGGCACCAAGATGACTGGTAGATCGCGAAGAGTTTCGTTCTAGCTTTCTCGAAGGTTCTGATATATCGACCAAATGGGACTGTTTGTGTAGGCCCAGTGGGCTGGATTGTGGCCAAACAGGCGTTGCATGGTTCAGATTTCAGTTAGGAAGAGTACTGTGGAACGGACTTGACTACTCGTTGAGAATGGGAAAGATAAAAAGGTGAAATAGTTCAACAGGAACTTTTATGTGACATCTCTTCCTGGTCTAAATCACTTCAACCAGTGTTCGGCGTAGGTTAGGCCTACCCAACCTATACCCCTTGAAGGTATGTAACCTAACCTAAAAGAGAGTTTTAGGAAGGTTAATCTACATATAAATTTTGATAGGCTCAGTAGGTTGAGCCTGTGATCTACACCAAACCTAAATCTAAATAAATTCTTTACGTGGGTTACCTAGGTTGGACCTATAAAAGTCATCCTGGTGCCGAACACTGACTTTAGCTCGCTTGCTTCAATGCGAGCAGTTTTCATTTTTGAAATGAAAACTCTAATGCGCAAACCACGAGCAGAAACTGATTCGATGTCTCTTGTCCTGGGAATAATGCAAATCTGAAGATTCTGTTCTTGCGGAAAGGCTAATCATTTATACTCTTCTGATCAAAAGAAGCCCCTCAGACTTTGCTTATTGGACCCAAATCGACCACGAAGCTACCTAGTGCATACCAGTTTTTCGCAGCATCAGGTCAAACTATGTTCCTACTTATAAATGAGTTTCAGCAATGTGGATCACAAGTTGCCTTTAATTTATTCCTCATTTCCACTTCAGAATTTCTACGCTTTTTAATTCTATGGTTCCCTCTGTGTTGGTTCCTGGGGGAAAATAGGCTTGAAGCGAAGCCAATTGGTTTCTCTGTCATTTAATAGAATTCTCTAGTACTAAAGACTGGCACTGAAAGATCTAAGCAACGTTAGTTTAGAACCACTGTTTGGCAGATCACTTGCTATATCTGGCTTCTCACAATGTAAGCACTAAGATATCACCTGGTGCACTACCTCCTATCCCTATCGCCCCACGCAGATGACTCGCTCAAGAGACGACGCTGACATCAGACAAACACGGAGCGAAGATCTTCACGTGTACCTAAAACATTCAATTGGTCAGACTGAATGCGATGTTATGACAGTGGCTGATCATGCCTCCGATCTGCATACAGCTATAGGCAAGTACGTAAGCTTAGCAGGTAGAATGAAAGTAATTTGCGAAGCTGAACTATCATTGTAATATTACTACTACATCTTGCTTCTCGTAAATATCTGTCGCATCAATCGATCAACAGAATTATATATCCATATTGGTGTGCAAGCTTCATCACTATGGCCGTGCATAAGAAGCCATTCATCGTAATGGGAGCACACCCGGTCAACGGGCATGTCCAACCTGTGCGCCTCGTTGCCAGTGAACTCATCAAGCGCGGCTACGAAATCACCGTCCTCCTCCCACACGCCTACAAAGAATCTTTTGAAAAGTTGGATCTCACCTTCATCTCTCTCACAGGAATCGCCGACTATACGGAGAAAGACTTCGACACCATGCAGCCTGAGCGAAACTTCTGGCCCCCTGGCCTGGAGCAGATGACTTACCGATCTATCGCTCCGACTCGGGCCATATTCCGGCAGTCGCGCGCCTTGCAGGCCATTCTCCGTGACCTGAAGGGGCGAGAGCCAGAGCGACCCATAGTCATCGTCCAAGAATCTTGGTTTCGGGGCACTGTCCCTATCCTTCTTCGCCTCCCTGGGCTAATCTACGCCCCCGTCATTGCCCTCGGCGTCACCCCTTTCATGATGCCCAGCATGGACTTCCCTTTCCGCGGCATTCGCACATTCCCCGACACCTCACCTGCAGGCCGCGCTAAAACTAAGGTTCTGATCCGGAGCATGCTACCAGCATTTGCACGGCCGCAACGGGAATTTCAGTGGGTGCTGGAGGATCTCGGGTTGGAAGAGGGAAAGGAGATTCCTCACTTAAGCGAGCGGTTCCAGCTCCCGGAGGCTCACTTGCAGATGTGTATCCCGAGCCTGGAGCTCCCAAGGACGGATATGCCGCCAAATGTGCGGTTTATTGGGCCCGTCTCGGCGAGTGATGTGGATGTGTGGACGGACAGGCCGGGGTGGTGGGAGCAAATAGAGGGGAATGCTGGAAAGAGAGATGTTATCGCTGTTACGCAGGGAACGATGGATATAGACTACACAGAGTTGATCATTCCAACAATTGAGGCCCTGCGGGACCGACCAGACACAATTGTGGTGGTCATTTTAGGATGGAGAGGCGCAACATTAGCGGAAGAGATAAATATTCCAGCACACATACATGTGATGGACTACGTACCATACTCTGAGCTCCTCAAGCACTCGATGCTTTTCATCACGAATGGTGGATACAATGGTGTGCAGCAGGCTCTTAGTCATGGTGTTCCGATTCTCAAGGCGGGAAATGACGGCGACAAGTTGGCAACTGGTAACCGAATCGAGTGGGCTGGGTGCGGACTCGACCTTTGGGTAACTCGACCGACGGTTGACCAAGTTCGAGAAGGTGTTGAGGCGGTATTGAAAGACCAGAAGTTCAAGTCGAGGGCATTGGAGATGCAAGAGGAGTCGAAGAGGTATGATCCTATTGAGTTGATTGTAAAAGAGATTGAGGCAATGGCTGTGGGGAAGCATAGTGATGGAACTGACCTGAGAACACCAACATGGAAGAGCATGTTTGTGGACGATGAAGTGGCTGACCAGCAGGTCTGTACATGATTTGGTATGGTGAAAGATGGGATAAATTACAAGTGCTTGCTTCAAGTCTAGAGGTGTTAAAAGGGCTCTGGGATGGTCTCAAGTTAGATATGAGAAGTCAAAGGACATCGCAGATCATGGAATTACGGAGATCGTTATAAAGAACAGGAGCAAGTCAGCGGAATTGTTTGAATCATTTAATAGCATCAGCATAATGTAGAAACGTAAGAGTATTTGGAAATTTCATTCGACTAGCCATTAATCAATTGTGATCTGTCAGGGCTCGACCTTCGAGATTCGACTCCCACTCCCAGAGCTACCAAGTTGAACTTCCCGTATACTTGCACTGTCCGCTAATCATGTCGCAGATCTGGAGTATTTTTTATCGGATTCTGACTCGTGCGTCTATGATTGGAATGTGTCTGGATATTTATTGGTTGAGAAATGAGAGCTGTATTTATCGCATATTTTTTGATTGTGTACAGAGATTGAGCTCGTTTGACACGTCAGCCCTGGAGATAATAACTGTGTAATTTCGAATGATGGACTTCATACTTTTTCGGAAGTTGCATTATTTACGGGGACCTCGGGTCGACTCGCTTACCTTCAGGGGCTTCGCTAAGATTTGGTGGCGTCACGGGTATATCACACATTCACCAAAGTGGGCATGCGCCTTATAATAAATCTTGGCTTATAAGAATATCATTTAACAATATAGTGAGGGATCTGACTCACCAAGACATTTTATTACTAAATTGGGTTGGGCCTTCCACTGCCTCCTTCTCGAACTTGATCTTTCAACAACTGAAGCAGCCACACCCTCAACTCCCCTGAGCACGTTCCCATTCTCATCGAAGAAACTATCAACGCCACATCCAATCGTAGGATACAAATAGGTGGTACTGACTTAAAAAGTGGATTCAGGAAAGAACCCAAAGATGTAGAATCAGGCTGGTTTTTGATTGGACTGATCGGCATGTGATTGATTAATCAGCTGATTTAACTGATCGCTGATCGATCAGTGATTTTTAATTGATTGGCCTAACTGATCGGGGCTTAGTAGGGGAGCGGGTGTTGTCCAGACAGCGCTCCAGGCCCTGTAATGCCCTGTAATTCTTAAAAGACCATTAAAAACCACTGTAATTACAGGGCAAGAGCCTGAAAGGCCCTGAAAGTTCCCCAAAAGCGATCTGACAGATCTGTAATTTCCACATTCGCTAAGAAAGCCTACAGAATGCTGATTACAGGCATTATGCCCTGTAACCCCGATCAGAAAGGGCAATCGATTACTCAAGGCTGATTAATCCGATCAGTTAAGCTGATCGATCAAAATTGATCAACTGATTACTAATAATCAGAAACCAGCCTGTGTAGAATCAAATAATCTAGTATATTTTGACCGCAGCGCCTCTCGTCTTTAATGAGGCTTTAAAGAGCTTCGCTTAGATCTTATTGACGATAGGCGTCTGGGTGCAAAACATTAGGATTTATGAAGAAAACAATCGGAGTAACCATGCATGCAAACAAGCTCGAGGATAAGAATCATCAACTATCTGCAACTATAACCCCGAAGTGGGTATCTCGATGTAGAGTGTCGAAGGCGGAGCTGAGACCAAGCAAGAAGTTATATCTACGCAATTGGGATTCATGGCTGTATACACAAATCTTGAGGGATGAGATATTGGTTTGAAGTCTAGATTGTCTTCGGGAACAGCAAGGAAAGACGAGAGAGAAGCACAGGGTCATCCGCTAAAGACCTCCATGATCACCCATTCCGAAGAACACTGTAGGTATTGTAACGACTTCTCAAAAGACAAACAGAATCGAATGTAAGAACGAGAAAACCCTCAGCTTGAGGACGGCACCTCAAAAAATTCATCTAGAAGTAAAGTGACGATAGCAAAACCGTGTTAAAATTCCTTTCTTTTATTCCAGTACCAACAACCTTAAAGAAAAGCCAAAACTCCTAGTGGATTTCAATTGAGGACAAAAGGGCATAATCCTTCCACAATTGTTCTCACCTGATTCTCCTATTATCTGAATTCCTTTAGTCAGTAGTACAGTACGTCAAACCGAAGTAAAGTCATCGCTCAATTGCGGAACTGACGAGGTGAAGCACAATTCTTGAAATGATTGGGTATTAGAAGAGGATCCATGGCATGCAAAGCACATAGATGGCAATAGTTCAAACCAATTTATCTATTATTATGATGCGCTATTACCACTTCTTCGGAGCTCCGACCACCGTTCTCGAGAATACAGCACTAGCAAGAGGCTCTGCTGTCTTTGCTTTCTGCTTCGCCTGAATGCCTATCCTGTCCGTGACTGGAGTGGCATTGATAATATTATCGAACTCGTCATCATCTCCATTGTCGGAGTCTGCTTCGATATCCGAGTCCTCCTTCAGTGGAATTGGCCGAGACACTTTCTCTGGGGGCTTCTTCTGTCCAGAGTCTGTCGGATTCGAGAAGGGTTTCGACGCAAGGACTCTCCGGCGTAGTTCTGCCATTTCTTCCTCATCATCTTCATCATCCGAGATACCGAAAGGATCCTTTTCTTCCTCGGGTTCCTCGGTGGTCGTTGGCGGTTTCTTGCCCAGGTATATTCCACCCATCTCGTCTTCACTCCCGCCCTCTTCTCTTTCTCCGTCTTCATCTTCATCGTCCGAACTGACTGCGGCCCGATGATTGGAATTTCCACCTTTCCACATATCGGTCTCGGGTCCATCCTCTCCATCAGCTCTGCTGTCCGTGTACTCCTTCTCTAATCTTGCCATCCAAGCCTCCTCTGTCTTCTTAATATCCGCTTCATCCTTACATGCCGCGTACCTTTTTAATATCGACGAATTGATCTCCAAGAAGGCCTCCCCATATGAGAAGTGTGACAGCACATCCTCGGCCCACTCCTGATGTCCACAAATGTAGAATGCCGCACCCAGCGCCTCCACGCAGTTCAACCTCCACGGCTTCCCATAATTGACGCTATTCGCAGCAACTAGATATGGCAATAACCTCTCGCACTTTCCACCAATTTTCGGCCACGGCACCTCCTTCACTCTAGCCCACGAACACTCTACTACCGCAGCTCCATATTGCTCCATAAGCTCTCGATCCGCAGGGGAGATGGTCTGTTTCGCATTCGGACTAATAATGACACCGGAATGTTTTTGTCCAACATGAAGCTCCCGCATGAGTCCCAATTTCATCAGCTTCTTTCCTGAACATCGTTTTGGGTCGCAGTGCCCAAGGTCCCAGCATGCTGCTTTGAAGGAGGGGCGAGATGCGGGGTGATCGCCATCTTCGTCGTCGTCCCGCGGGCCTCTGGCTCTCGGCGTATTGTTGTATTTCTTGCCTCTTGAGGAGAAGTTGTCTTTCTTGTGCCGGACCATGTTGAAGGGATATGTGTTTGCACAAGGGGAGGCTACAGATGGGAAGAATAGAGGGTACTGGGGAAATCTTTTGCCCCTCAAAAACTAGGCTGCTCGCTTGGACCCACTTGCAGCATCATCCAAGGCCACCGATCCGCGTGGAATTCCCCCACCATCTTGCGCTTCACCACCTCACAGCTTGCCTTGCGCAATAAGAAACCTGCTTCATATCGCATTCTGTTCGCCGCTGGTGATATTGCCTTCCAGCCTCCGCATGGAGGCAGCATCTGCGAGGATGGCGGCCAGAGACCGTTTCGGCGCCATGGGAGACCCAGGCCCATCAACCCTTCAACGATACATCCAGCAGGCCTGCAGTCCCGAGAACTTCGAGCCCAACCTAGCTATGAATCTCGAGATCGCAGATCTGATCAACTCGAAGAAGGGAAATGCGCCGCGCGAGGCAGCGGTAGCTATAGTCAACTACATCAATCACCGGAATCCGAATATCTCCTTACTAGCTCTCAACCTGCTCGATATTTGTGTCAAGAACTGCGGATACCCTTTTCACCTTCAAATCAGTACCAAGGAATTTTTAAATGAGCTTGTCAGGAGATTTCCGGAGCGGCCGCCGATCAGACCAACGAGGGTGCAAATGAAGATACTGGAGGCGATTGAGGAATGGAGAGGCACAATATGTCAGACCTCGAGGTACAAGGAAGATCTGGGGTTCATACGGGATATGCACCGGCTGCTCAGTTACAAGGGCTACGTATTCCCAGAGGTCAGAAGGGAGGATGCTGCAGTCTTGAATCCCAGTGATGTTAGTTATTCAATGCTGCAAACCCGAAAATTACTGACAATATTGTAGAACCTCAAATCTGCGGAAGAAATGGAGGAAGAAGAGAAGGCGGCACAATCTGCGAAACTCCAAGAATTAATTCGACGCGGCGGACCAGAGGACTTACAAGAAGCGAATCGATTGATGAAAATCATGGCAGGATATGATACTCGGACGAAGACTGATTATCGAGCAAAAGCGGCCGAGGAAGTTAGCAAGGTTCAGCAAAAGGCGAGATTATTAGAAGAGCGACTGGAAGCGTTCAAACCTGGCGATGTCATGGTTGAGGGAGATGTATACGAGGAATTGGCCTCGGCTCTACAAAGCGCACATCCAAAGATCCAGAAGATGTGTGAAGAGGAGTCTGATGATCACGAAGCGGTTGCGAAGCTCTTGGAGATCAATGATAGCATACATCGAACGGTTGAGCGGTACAAGTTGATGAAGAAGGGAGATGTGGATGCTGCATCCAAGATAGCGAAAGGAACTTTGGGTACCAGTACTGGTGTGGGAAAGAATGCGGCAAATGAACTTTCGCTGATTGACTTCGATGCCGACGCAGAAACGACTAATGGAAGCAGTTCTGCAGCCCCTGCAGTCGGTCATTCAGGGGGATTAGAGGATGACTTATTAGGTCTTTCCATATCTGATAGCAGCTATGGGCAAGGGGGTGGCATTACTCTTGGATTTGGGAACAATACCAGTGAGTCCTTTAAGGCGAAATATACATTGCTGGAATCTAACCTAGGCAGATCTACCCGGCCCTGCTCTGATTTCATCTACAACAGAACACAATTCCGCCAGAGGGCCTACACCAACTAGATCACCAGCGCCATCGCAAGCTCCTGCTCAATCAAAACCTAATTACTCTGCATTTTCTGCCTTTGGATCACCTCCTCCACAATCTATGACTCCCCAACCGTCGTTGTTCCAGCAGCAACAATCTCAGCAACATGCAGCGTTCGCAAAGCAGCAACAGCATGTTCCTGCACAAGATCCATTTGCAGCTCTAGCCTCGCCCGTAAGGCAATCCACACCCCAGCAAGCACAGCCCTCACACTCAATATTTGACTTCGGCAAGCCAGCTGCAACCCCGGCCCCGGCGGCGGCAACGGCGGACGATGATGAGTGGGCTTTCTCGTCTGCATTACCAGAAGGCCTTCCATCTGAGAACACTATTACGGTCAGCGAAACGGCTCTAGGTATCTCACTTCATGCCACCCGCGAAGCGACAACTCCAGCCATAATCACGCTTTCTTTGTCGTTTTCAAGTAAAACCGATCAACCAATTTCTGATCTAGAATTCGCCGTTGCCGTGACAAAGGTTGGTCCCACTCCGATTTCCTCTCAGAATCTCTCTAACTTGTTTAGCAATATGGGCTGAAACTGCAACCACAAAGTGGACGTAAGCTACAGCCTCATGAACAAGCTGGAGTGAAACAAATTGGTCACCTGGCCGGTGTGGAGCAGGGCAAGGGCGATACCGTCAAATTACGTTGGAAAGCATCATACAAGATTAATGGCTTACCGGTACAGGAACAAGGACAGATTTCGTCGTTAGGGATTGCGTGATTATAAGAGGCCAATAGAATCTGACAAGCTTCTGGCTACGGCCAAAGTCCAAAAAAAAGTCCCGTTCAGACGAATTTCTGTTTTGCGTACAGATGAGACCTGGAGTCAGGTGTCGTCACATTTCTGTTTAAATCTGCCTTTAGCTTTCATCCTTGCTTTCCTGTAACTTTGATCCTTAAGTGATATAAGACCCTCTCAAGACCTCTTTGCAAATTATCGTTCATATCCCAGCATTTTCCCCTAAACTCCCCGAATCTCTCATCGATTCCATTCACTTTCTAATTCCTCGCCAATAGGCAAGTGCGACCTGCTCTAAGCCGGAAGTTCGAGTTATCATTCATATACTTTCCAACCTATGAGCCCGTATCCCGCATCTCAATTAATCAAAGCAGAAGAAAGGGGGAAAGCTCACCTTCGTATAATCATTGAACCAATCCACAAACTCCTCACCAACAACCTGCCCTTTCTCCATCTCCTGGCTTGTAATCATAGCAATGTCCTCCTTCTCAACCAAATTCCTCCTTTATCAGTGGAGAAATTCTTTCCCATTTGAAAAGGAGGCATTAGTAACATGTGTCCGCATCGGCCGCCTTGCGACTCTCAGAAATGTCTGCATTTGATTCATCCGCCAAGGGCGGGTGAAGTGGGCGCAGGGTTGACAACCAGGTGGGCTTCAACTATTAAAATTTCAGATACTGTTTAACATGAGATACAATCGGGTGGATCCCCGCAGGGTACTTTCTTTCAAAATTCAAGGGGCTGTTGCTATGGTCAATGAAGTCCTCATAAAATTATCGCTGCTATGATGTTTCTCGGGGGAGCTCTGAGTGGGAAAGTGTCTGGATAATCCATCGAGCTTGACTTCAAATAAATTATATTTGAGGATTTGCAGAAGTCATTCCTGCCTTGTGGTGTGGTATGTGCAGCCAATTTCTCACTTCCAAAATTTCGTACTATCCATGCAGTATCGAAACATGAAAAATGTCTTCGCGTACAACAAATCAGCCCATCCGTTTTGATTTTTTGGATTTCTCACTCTCGTCCATCGCTTTTTCGTCTCCTCCTGTTGTATTCTCGTCACTAGTACTAGCGTTTGCAGTAGTGGACCATGCATCTTCAGTGTCGCTTAAACTGGCATAATTAGTGCTCTCGTGGTGCCAAAAAGCTGAGCCGAAAGACCCTTAGAAATCATTAGTATGGCGGAAGTCAGAAACACGATCACGTACCATTAGCATCTAGAAGAGATGTATAACCATGGTTCTCTCTATTATTTCCTGACTCATGGCTTCCATTATCGTGGGTTGACATGATGGTTGAATTAGTAGTGGAAATTGTGGTGAATAAGATGAAGGACTATTGTGTCGTGTAAGATGGAAAATTATCAAATATCAAGAATGACATGAAAGGTTTTGAGTTGAGAATGATGTGGTGATTGGTGAAAAGTGGTTCGCCTTGAAGGAAAATAACTTGCTACCTTTGTACCTTCGGAATAGCCGTTGTCTTAAATCTGAAGAAAGTTTTGCAGTGAGGAATCAAGTTAAGCAACAACTTGCAGAAAATCTTACGCCTTCAACGACCCAACGATCCAAAAACTTCATCCCCTCCGCTGAAATAAGTAGAGTCTTCACATGCTTCCCAGTACCGTGGGTTTGAGTTGTTGTGTCCTAGCGACAGGGACTGGTCTCATACCTCTGTGTCGTAGCTTGAATACTTTTCTCCAATGAGGGTATTTCGGAAAAGAAGTTTTCACTACATGGTCAATACCGAAAGCCCGGGAGTGGACGCCGCAACACTTGGTGAGAATGGGAAAAGACACGTGATTTGGCATTTCCATACCAACTCCTCACCGAATTGCCGGCATTGGTCAAATCTTTAGGTCACTCTATCGTGTTTGATAAGAGTAGTCGAGGTAATGGAAGGATATAGTCGTATCGCGAGGTTGGTTACATAGTAAGCCCCATGACTGTCGGTCTGCCTCCAACTCAACCGACTTCACCGAAATGATGCTATTGGTTCACTATGACTGCCTCACGAGTCCTGCAGGATCTTGGCGCTGCACAGTGGCTGAAGACCACCCTCACCGAAATCATTCCATTGGTCAGGCGGACGAGACTAGCCGCTGGGCTGACCGGGCTTTCCTGATGTCCTGGGCGTCGACGGCGTGGAGCAATCCGCCTCGTCATTCTACCGCGAAGGCCATGAATATTTTCTCATTGCAATATTCACGCTTTCTATTTGTGTTTCACTGAACTTTCCGTGCACTTCGAGCCTCAAGTTCTGGCAGCCTGGTCATTCTGTCATCGTGGAAGCTGAACGTCCTCACTCCCTTCTCATCCAGTGCGATAGCATTCTATCACAATGGGACAACTATCCTTCGAAGAACTTCACCACGATATTCAAAATTTCGATGATTACTTCGACTATGCGGCCTTCTCCGGGGCGCCTATGAACGACGGTGGCATCTCCTCTACTGCGCCAATGATCTCTATCGCCCATGCAGCCAGTTCTTCGGGAGACTCCTCTGTGCCAAAGTCCATGCGTGCCGAGGATATCTTTCTACAATCAAGTGACGAAACTCGACTGCAAGGCCTTTCAACACAGCTCAATAACAATGACGGTTCGGAAGCTATGGAGGGAGTCTTCTCCCATTTTGGAAGCTCATTCCACACATCATGGGACTCTGAAATGTCTGGCCATAGCTTTCTCAGCTATATGGACTGGGAAACTTCACCTAACTACAATTTTGATCAGGAGTTGTCAGTTGGAAATCTTGACAGCAACAAGGATTCCAGAATTGCGGATATGACTTCTAGTCTTGATCATCCTAGGTCCACAGGGTTCTCAAATCATAGGTCATGGATAGCTGAAGAACGATCCGCCCCAGTGAATCCTCCACGGGATTTCCTTGGCCAGGAATGCATGGCTCAGGGAGTGGCTTTGGATTCCTCGATAGAGGCTCAGGATGTACCACGAAATGTTGAAATTCTATCCAGCTCTGGACAGATAAATATGGGTGCTTTTCAAATCTCCAACATACCCGCTCCGGTCACGGGTTCTCAGTTTCCAGTGGTGCTTGGTACCTGCCCCGATTCCTTTGGAGAGCTAAGACCGAGCCCTGGACAGGGTTTTCATAGGCCAAACTTCAACACCGATTTATATCGCAACCATCCAAACACAGCCCTTTTGGGACAAAATTATTCATGGTCATCGAATGATGCGGATCCACTTGCCACCTGCTGCAACGAAACTAGCCTCATACGCATGGAAGAGTTTGTGCAAACTCCACAAGCCGGTTACGGGTTCTCTGGAAGGGATGAAAATCGTATCGGTAGCTCTGCAGTGCCGGAATCAGGCTGCTCTAGACTGAGGAAGAATCTGCCAATCCTACCATCCCCAGCACAATCATCCCCGAGAGAAGCTCATCATGTAAAAAGTTTGATGGTACTACAGACTGTCTTTGGCCCCAAGGAGGCACTACCAAGCCGTAGTGATAGGAGAAAGCTTACAGCGAACGAGAAGAAAAATGCCAGGGAAGTTCGGGGTCATTCATGTATTGTTTGTGTGATGAAAAATCAAAGGGTGATTGTATTCCTATACTGGAGCCGTAATACCCCCTCTGACAGATCAATAGTGTGACACAAAGGAAATATGCGATAACTGTCAAAAGATGATATTGGCAAAGAATCCCAAGTTGGCAATAAAACACATCTGCATTCGGGATGGCATATTGAATTTCCGCCAAGGAATTGAGGGTCTGCGAAGTTCCCATATTACCATCCATGCATGTCCGTACTGACTCTCGACTAGATTTTTATGGTAGAAAGTTCAGGCTGAGGCTGATACCAGAGGTGCTCTGTGGTCCTTCGCAAAGAATCATAATTGGTGAATATACGAACATCAACGGAGCCATGCACCCTTTTTTCCCAAGAAGGTTTCCACTTACAGTCGAGGTTCGAGAACTTGATACACCAGATAGTAGTGTTATAAACAACTCTTTGATCCGGTCAGTGGAAACTAAGAGTCCAGCAATTTCGTTCTACGCCATTGATCACAGGGAACTTCCAACTGCAGAGCTACTCGACAAATTGAGAAGAAATTGGCGATTTGAATTTTCCGAGATTCCGCACTTTCGACCAAATATCATGGATGTATTTCTCTTCTCCTATCTGAATTTCAAGCCGAAACTACAACATGTCAGCTTTCTCTCTCTTTAACACTAAGAAGTGAATAAAACAGTCTAACGTGACCGCAGCACCGCCTCGTGGATCGGACAATCAGTCTGGTGAGCTTGAGTACATGGCTTTTTCAAGAACACCCAACAAAATTTGTCGGCAATGTCGAAAATTTCGACAACCTAAGCTTCTCTATCTTTGATACCCATGATATGATCGAACAACGAATGTCCCCGGTTGCACGACTGCAACTCATGTTAATTGCCGCTGAGGGATTCGAAACTCAGGAAAAGAAGATCTTCTACATAATGGACAAGTCAATGAAGCCCCACGGATGCAGTCCTCAAGATGCACTTATCTTGGGCGTGTGTATACGACGCATATCACTATTATACAGAACATTTTTCAAGCGATACAAGAAGTTCGCTATTACCTGTAAGTCATTATACTTTTAGATTCCTTTGAGCCAAAGTGCGCAAGAAGCAGAAACTGACTGACCTAGCTACCATAAGCCTTCGAAAACAGAAGTCTCTAGCCATGTACGAGGCTCTTTCGACTGCATACAGTCTCGTATACCGTGGGGCTAAGTCTCCATTTTCCAAAAAGTGGAGCTTGCATGACAACCTCGGCGCCTTCGGCAACAATCGGAAGTTATCTGACCTTTTTCTTGAAGTTGTGGAATATGATAGGGAAATTTGTAAGTAGAGTGCCTCAGTCCGAGGTCTTTTTTATAGCAGTGCAATAATTGCCATTGCAGGTGAAAACAATCGCGACGATGAGGATGATGCGCTTCTCAACAAGATTTTCTTGGAGAGGAGGGAAGGAGGCGGCCCCAGAAAGTAAACTTGAAATAGTAAGCCTTACATGAGTTGAGGAAGACCGTGAATTATGAAAATGCGCTATGTTTGTCAGACTAGTTTTGCAGATTACTAAGAATTTAAATTTGAATACTATTTGTCGCTAGTTTTGGGAGCTGAATCAACAAGTAGCGCTAAAGCAATTAAATAAGATTGAGACCTACGTCTTCTCATCATACTAGCTCAAATTACATGGCCATTTAGGGGTCCAAGATCAACGACTCTTATCAAGAAGTCGGTCAATCACGTAGCAGTAGGCAATTTGATGGCTTGGAGAAGCTCTCATGACATTGACTCGCTTAATAGGAAACGAAAAGGGGGAGGTGTTAATCTAATCAAGCTTACTAATCTCACCGTTATTCCGTACTAGCAAAATTTATTGACACAAGAGATAAATTCCTAGGCAAAACTTGCTTCAATTGATTTCCTTACAATTATGCTGGTCTACCCTCCCATGAATTTGATATACGTGCCTCTCCTGTCTTCATCAATCATGCCACCAAGGACACCCTTCCAAGGTCATTGGACGCAATTCTTCCCACCAAAGCCCAGGCTCACAGAGAAATATCGACCGGCAAACCTAGAGGGCAAGGTCTACATAGTAACATAGTCACGGGTGTCGACTGGAGTATGGGCATAGAATTGGGAATTGGCTCATATCATTTCTTCTAAGAATGCCCATGTCTACTAGCGTGCCGTTCTAAGGATAACGCGACAACAGCCATAACGAGGATCAAAACGGCTACGTCTAAGTCAGGTCCGAGCTTCGGATCCGCATATTTTGGTTCTTAGTTTGACATAGACAAGTTTGAGGGGCAAGTGCTTTACACAATCGTCAAGGTCTCATCCAGCCCTTCATCTTCGAATAAGTTATTCGCTAAGTGACCTTCCCGAAGCCCTTCCACAAAATAGCCAATTCTCCTGAAAGTGTTTTTGCTTCCTTCCACAGCCACTGGGACAAGTAAAAGACCTCGGAGCTCCCGGAATTCATCAGGCTCTAGCCTTTTTTCCGGGCCCGTTATCACAACCGTTGACCATCGTACGAAAGAAAGAAAGAGTATCTCGTCAAATATGGCTTCTGCATCTTCCTTGAAATCGAGTGAAACAATGTAGACAGAGTTATCTTTCAGGTATTTCGTTTGTCGATATCGAGCGTCCACGAATCTTTTGGGGTAAACTCGAGATACCGGGCCACAAACCTGAAGGTAGCGACCAGCTGACCATGTTTCAGATCGCTTCTGGCTGAATGGATTCCCCATTGACCCTGCATCCGTGACTCTAGTTAAGAGATCGGGGCCCTCGAGAACATCGTATGCCACTGTCGACAGGTATTGAGGAGAAGCGGGAAGATATTCAACCTGTCCGTCCGCAAAAGCCCAACTAAAGCTTGGAATATGCTTCTAATGTGGCGTTGGCTCACATTTTTAGTCTCATATTTGATCTCTTGCTTTGGAAGATACCACAACAACTGTTCTGGGAAATCGTAAGCCCATACTCCAGCGGAATAACCGATAAATCGACGCCCAAGGGATATGTGTGCCGCTTTGACAAGTTCTACGATACCAGCAATAGCGACAAGCTTATCGGTCGAATATGTCAGCTTCAGCCCAGAATAGTATTTGACAGTCTCTTGCCAAGCTGCATTGAACCAACGTCGACGAAGGTCATGGTTAATGGCGGGGTCTAGAACCTCCAACTTGAACAGCAGCTTTTTGAAATGGCGTCTGATGTCGATAGTAGAAACCCATTCTTCCAAGCTCATCTCTGGAATACCACGAGGGAAGAGATCATTCCTTTGGACCTGTCGGCACTCCCAATAAATCCCATGTGAGCCAAAGCATAGCGTCCTAGGAGCAAGTAGCAGCTCCTGAAAAGCCCAACCTCGGGTTCGTAGGCTCCCGCCATCAAGTTGATCTGGATACGCGTATTTCTGTCTTGATCGAACCCAAAACTTAGAGGATCGAATATTTTCCTGGTGCCCATCGTTCATGATAGGCGAAGGAAGTATGTGGGTTGGACGTGGCGGGAAATGAAGTGAGATGTTTTTCAACGAGTCCCGTTTGGCAAAGCATCCGCCGCTGTTATCTTTGGCATGCAAAGCAGCAATCGAAATAGCTGAACCTTGGTATATACTGCCCATCTTTTCTGACTCGTACTTCCATGCTTTAGGATCGTCTTGCATGATACAAACAGAATCAACCCAAAGATATTGAAATCCAAATTTCCGGCAAATGTGGATTGCATCCTGAATAGTACGAGGGAATTGAGAAACCATGATTCCTTGGCTCAATGAATCGACAGTAGTAGTTGTAAGTTTGAAAGCGCTTCCGGGGGGCGGGCCCCAGCAGTAGCTGAGAGCCACATAGGGAGCTGATCTTTGTGCCTGGTTAACAAGAACCAACCGGACCTTGTAAAGTGGTGTCCTGGGAGAACCAAGGTCTAAAAGTCAAGTAGGGCCATTAGAGCTTGGGGTGGTCGCTTTGCACTTTGGGTGAGCTTCCCAGCATTCTCTGGTCCATACGCCAGCCAGAGATAGAGCTGCGTCCGATGCAGTAGAAATAGCAAGCCTTGCCGGAAGAGGAGCATTCAGAAACGTTTCTACACAAACTATCAGCTCTACCTTGATGTGCATTAAACAATGAAAATACACTCACCGTATGGAGGAAAGTATTTATGGCCGTCGTCAGGGTCGATCTGCCGTTCGCAAAGACAGGCATAAACGCCCTCACCTTGCAAACTGAAGTATCGCAAAGACGTTTCACAATATGAAAGCAAAATCCCATTTGGCACCTGTTGAGAAATTGTCCTGACGGAACTCAAAGGGACGGAATCTTCTTGTGCCTCAACCATGAGCGAGCATAAGTGACAGCCGCTATTGGCTGAATCTTGGATCTTGTCCTTAGTCTCATAAAATGGGAAAAGTGCCCTGCATCCCTCCAAAGAATCTCGAAGGATCGCGTACTCATTGCCGCCCGAAATCCCCAACTCGTCCGAGACTATCACATCGCTTCCAGAAGCAGGCTGGCGGTTTCTGAGCCTCGCGATGGTTGTGCAAATTGGAGAACATCTGGAGGCAAAGTTGGTCGAGGACGACAGCATCATTTCTCCCAGGGTCCTTCCACAGGGAACCCAATGACTGAGCAGAAGACATGCCTTTTGTTGGAGCCTTGCTCAGATGATGAAGAGATGTTGCATAGTGAGTCGGGACGGCTAGCTTACCATGTGCATGAATTAATCTCGAAAATTAGGAAAAAGCAATCCCGATCACTTGACCTGCCAAGTATGGCACTGTAGCATAAAGTTGCCCACGCAGCTGAGATCATTGTCGTCCTACCACCTTTCTCGTCATCATTTTTCAATATTATTGATAACATCGTATAAATTGATTAGGACCCCTAACGGGCGCAGTAACCACCATCAATAACGATATCGGCACCAGTCGTGTACGTACTGGCATCTGAAACCAAATATACATACGCACCCTTTAACTCCTTCGCCTCTCCATCACGGCCCATGGGAATCATGCTCTTCCACAAGTCCTGTGTCTTCTTGTCCACGAAGTCAGATAACCCTGTATCAATGTAACCCGGCGAGATTGAGTTGACTCTCGCAAAGTCACGCCACTCATTAGCCAGCGATCGAGCCATGTGAATGCACCCCGCCTTCGCAACATTGTAACTCGTCTGCTCCTGCGGGAAGTTCGCAATATGTCCACTCATACTAGCAGTAATAACAAAGCTTCCGGTCCCCCTCTCCTTAAAATGATGTCCAACCGCCTTCGCACAATGGAAAGTTCCATTCAAATCCGTCTGAATAACTTCATTCCAAGCCTCGACCGTACCATCCAAGATACCCGAATCAGCGGTACGACCAGCATTTGCGATGAAGGCATCGATCTTGCCGAACTCCTTGATGACGTCGGCGACGAGCTTCTCAACGCTGGCGTAGTCGCCGATGTCGAGCTTGTAGGCTTTAGCTTTCACGCCGTAGGATTCGGCGAGCTCTTTGGCGTTCTTCTCGCCGCCTTCTGGGCGCGAGGAGTAGGTTATTGCGACGTTGGCGCCCATTTCTGCACAGCCGCGGGCGGCTTCGATGCCCATGCCTCTGGCACCGGATGCACCGGTAATCTATCCCATATCTCTGTTAGATTTGCTTGGTTTGGGAGTTGGATATGCCATCAGTCGATAGAGACTGGATTATGGACAAAAAGGAGAGGACAGTGCATACAACGACGACCTTGCCCTTAAGGCTGAAAAGGTCCTTCAAATGGTTGGCTTTGGGAACTGGGATAGGCATGATGGCGGTTTGTTTGATAGATTGAAGATTGAGGGAGGAGGGATTGAAACGAATTGAAGTTGAAAATGGTGGTGAGAGAGAGAGAGAGTGAGGGAAAAAGTGTACCAGAATATTATAGGAGACTTTATGTAGGGTATGAGCTCATGGTGGGGTTAGAGGGGTACGGATGACGTCCTGCACCTGCAGAACGCTACGTCGAATAGGGACTGGCGCAGGATGATTAACAACGGTGCAGCCGGCTTCTGATCAGGCCATTGCGGAACATCGGAGTTTCTCACCAAAGGGCGAATTAGAGAGGCTCTCTTAACTTGACCGCCTTTATCTCTCAGAAGTGGAGGATTATATTCCCTCGTTTGCACCATCAAGGTGCTTGTGTTTCCTATTGATCTTTTGAAAAGGATGAGTGGCCATGACATCATCTCGCTTAACAATCTGCAACCTTTTCTATCATCACGTGTCTTTTATAAAGTGTGAGATGAGGGGTAAATATTGAAAGAGAGGTTTGATCTAATGCATTGTGGGCATGAGTAATCCGACTTAGCAGTTGTGGAGTCAAGTGCAAGGTATTAGTAACGGTTTCAAGGATATGGAGTACCTGCATTGTCGTGTCACGTGGTTGCACATTTGCACTTCTTACCTCCTGCGCCTATCGCCCGCGGGCATTTTTTTTCTCATCAAAAGATAGGTAGCTATATATCGTCTTTTGCCGAAGTGTATAATCGTAACAGACTTTATAAGACGAATAAGGGAATGCGTTGAAGCACACACACCTCTATCTCCTGGTTCTGCCTCTCCCAGTCGACGGTAAGTAATTGTCCCTGCGAGCCCCAGGCTCCAAAACTTGTCACTTTCAAGCTTATAGGACTCTAGTAAATGCCACGTACTGCTAAACTAGAAGATACGCGATAATCTTCTATTGAAGACCTTGCTTTGTTACGGAACGGGCCTGGATTCTTGAGAACCAGGCAGAATCCCACTCGAGTATCCTTGCTGATACTATCTGTTGAAGTGCATGAAAGAACCGCGATAAATGCCGTGTTATCTTTTGGCACTTCAAAAACAGGGAGCTCAATACAAAGTCCCAAGTTTGTCATTGAATAGGGTCGCTCAAGCCAATATCGGTAAGGAGAGATGCAGGGAACGTAGTGATTGCTATTTTCAAAGTCCAAAGGACTTCTAGCAAGAAAGCCTCCCATCAACTCCTCTTCTTCATTTATGTTGGCGGGCCTTGGGGCAGTCCAAGCAAAAAGAGTGTGGTCGCTTGAGCGTTTCAGTATCTCCTCTTGCAGTTGCTCAAAAGATTTCGTCCCTTCGCCGTACAGCAGAGACATATGGACGTCAAATAGGCCATCAGACAGTACGCCACATTTTCTAAGCGTGTGGTTTTCCGTCATGACCCACCAAGACATTCTTTGTGCGACACTGTACCGCAGCATTTTCGTGCTTATTTTAAGTAGATCTGAGTCAATTCGCGTAATCTGCGAGATCTGAGAGCACAGATCCGATCGGCACCCAAGTTTTTTCCATTCCCTAGAAAAGAAGATCACTTCTTCAGGTGCAATCAACTCTTGCAGCGTCCAGCCTCTTTCAAACCACCGACTTTTGGAGAATGCGGACCCTGAAGCGGTCAGGTCATCATCAGAAGGCACATCTGCTTAATACGCATAGCAGATTGCAGCTTTCTTGTACCATCGAAACATTGAATTAATAGCTTCCGAGAGCTCGGCTGAACTGCTCTTGTCGATGCAGCACGTATCAACCCAAACCCACTAGCATCCATCGGCGAGTGCTTGGCGACAGCATGCCTTGATTTTTGAAAATCCGATGAGACGAGATGCGGTGTCAATATCTGATATCGCTTTAAAGGAAACTTCTTGTTGCTCCCAAGTGTGGGATAGGATCGCATAAGGTGGAGTAGTAGTGCTGTCCCAGAATTCCTCCAGCTCGAGCGTGGTGGCGTTGAGAAGCCTCATTTTGCCTGTAGCTCACAAAAAGCGTCTTGAGCAAGTGAATACCTTTGGGCTTATGTAGAGGTGCATTTTTGAAGTCTGGTTTGAGTCTGGTTTGGGAGCCTTATCGCAAATTAGTCAAAACCCAGTACTTAATGTTTCTGCCCGTTGATTGAAGGCCACATGCACGATCTGGACTGCAGTGACACCGCTCTCTGCATAAACTTCTGTGCGGGCTTCGTAGAGTGATAGAAGGAAAGAATGCGGTTAAGACTCGATTGTAGATGATTCTTAGAGGGCAGATGTTGTGTCTCGTCAGGCCGAGGTTCACGTGCTCATGCTCGGCGAGCAATGGGGTTTAGCGCCGTTCTCAAAAAGAAACTACAAGTAAAGGGCGTCCCGGACCACCCCAACAATTCTCTGTCCAAAGCTTCATAGGAGACTTTTGAAAAATTCCTCCATTTTATTTCTTTCTTCTCCTGCTTATGGTCGTGGGATGTGAAGGTCACCAAAAATATCTCCTCACTTTATGGTAATCACACTCTGTTGTCGATGAGGCTCTCGCGTGCGATGCTCAAATTCGATCCAATAGCAATGCACATGCTGCGGGAGGGAATGCAGCCAGCGATAAGACATATTCCAGTAGAGCAGCCTTTAATTTGTTGAGGAACGACATGCCGCATACGCAAGGGTGGCAGTGCTACCTGCTGCTCACCTCTACCCTCTTTCCGAGTCGCAAAGAGATGGAGCGCAGCCTGATGTGAACCAGTCCTCATGAATGCCCGACTACATCTGAAAAATTCTCAAGACGATTTCGTCGCTGCCTACACCTACCAAAATTCTCATGAGCAGACTTAGATATGGCCGCAGATCCGGTATCCGGCTCTGGAAGCGCTGGCTGCTATACATATTTCAGTGGGCAAAATGAGCCGGGGCTGTACCTAGTCCAGCCGCTCCAGCCTGCCCTGACATATACTTGCGAGTGAGTATGGGAAACAACCATTCTGCCTGTGCAGCGTTTTGTTCTCCGGGGTCTATCGCGTGAACTACTTCTGACTGCAGGTGGTCGAAATAGCATTTTTCTTCTCCATGGTCTAAACGGCGGGGCTACAAAGACTTGGCAATGTCCAGAAGATGAACCTGGCCATACCTGGTTCCGAGACCATCTTCCTTCCCTTGTCAAGGATGAGATTCGGGGCACAAATGCCCGTATCTGGACTTTCGGGTATAATGCTAGCGTTTTCTCTTCTGTATCATCTTCATTGGATCTAGGGGACTTTGTGCGGAGTCTCCTAGAGAGTGTTCGGCGAGTACGGGTTGGATTTGAGGTAATCGACACCCGGCGGCTTGATATACGGCGCGCGTAATAATATCTGCTCAGAGTCACCGGATTATATGGATCGCTCATTCCATGGCAGGAATTGTTTCCAAGATGGTAAACTCTACGCACAGTTCAACTCATATCCATCGAACTGATCGAACCTGACAGTGTATGCTAACTTTTAGCTTTTTTTATAGGCATTGATCGAAGCGAAGCTTGACGCCTTGTATACGCCGATATTCGACGCAACCGTGGGTATCATATTTCTCGCAACACCTCATAAAGGTTCTTCCGCCGCGAACCTTGGCTCCATTGTTGCCAGTGCTGCGCGCTTAAGCATGATATTCAAACCCAACACACGATTGATCCGAAGGCTGGAGCGCTCCAATGACTTTTTGAGCGAAAAGTCGTACCAGTTTTCCAAAATATGCTCTAGAATCAAGATTTTCAGCTTCTACGAGACTTGCGAAACGAATCGCATCATGGTATCCTCACAAGTCTTGATCCCCAGACTCTAAGAGTTTCTTAATTGATGAGTTACAGAGTGGTACCAAAGGATTCAGCCGTGATAGGTTTGAACAACGAGGTTTCCATGCCCCTTAACGGCGATCACCGGAGCATTGCCCAGATGCACAACTTCACTCGTGGAGATTGTCACCTGTTTCAGAATGCTGTCTGCGAACTGGTGGCTCAGACCGCGCCCGAGACTCGTAAGTTAACAATGAGAGTTACGGCGGTTCTGTATGAGCCCGTGAGCTCCTCACTAACTCCGTGCAATCTCTAGGTCCTTCTGATGGTCTTACGGAGGACGTCCCCGAAGGTTTCGTGCGTTGCGTGATAAATTCATACGATGGCTCTAAACAATTGACTGCTCTTTATCCAGAGCATACTACCATCGAGAAGTTGTGCGAGTCACCAGTTCCGAGGAGATGGTATCGTCCGAATAACATTACAGGACTTCAGCGGCGCTTTGATCAAGAACAGATTCCATGGTACACGGATAGTATCCCGGCGATAACGTCTAGTGGCCCCTCGACTTATGACTTTAACAATCTGAGAATCAACAAAGACGAGCCCGTCATAGTATTCTTCTCGAAAGTTCTCAGTGACTGTACGTTCTTACCAAAACTAGCGTATTCAGTGAGAATTGCTACATGAAATTTTGAAGCTCACGTTCATGCAGATTCTTCTGTCTCAGTCAAGGGAAACCTAGTTCACGTTCATGCAGACTGTTCTATGTCAGTCCATGAACCACAAGTTCGAAATAACGGAAAACTGAAAGCAGAGCTCGGGGCATTCAGGAGAGATCAGTTGTCTCCAAGCCAAAGCATGCCAAACTTCCCGTGCATACACGTCAGTGACAGCCTTGCAATTTCTTTCCATAGAACGGTGCGAATTCCGGACGACGGAGGGAGCTACCCGGCACCCAATAGTCTGGGCGCGTTACCGCTTTTGCCTGTCAGTAAAATAAAGGACAAACTTCCAAGAGATGCAGTCGAGAAAGGGGGTATTGTCATACCGTTATATGGTACGTGGGTCCTCTAGTTATTATCTGATTGCTCAGTTACGAACTGACAAACTGAATTTTTCATTAGATATGGAGGCTATGAAAATAAACTTCCATGTGTACGGCTCGGATCTGTTTGCACCAGAAGCAAAATATGCCATTCGAGTATTTATTGGTGGGGTTAATGGTCTGTCCGGAGAACCTGTTAAAGCTAACATGGCAACTGTATTAAAGAGGCTGAATGGTATCGAGCGAACACAAGACTACCTTTACGTTCGCGGTGGCGACAGCCCAGCACAGCAATGGCTGGACGGAGTGTCGATTGCTCCTGGCATCGTCAGACAATTCGTTGCCGCCCAGCCCTTATCACCAGAAACAATTGAACATCAAGTTACGGGCCTGGCAGCAGTGGGAGGCATCCAAATCGAAATAATACCACAACTGCCGCTGGGACGATTCCAGCTGATGCGCCGAGACCACCACCCAGCGGATTTGCAATATTATGGCGAGCGTACCAGGGCAGAGTGGCAACACCCGCAGAGATTCGAGTCCTCCTCAGACCTTGAAATCCCGTTGCAAACGCGAATACATGCTCGGGCACGTGGGGGGCCCTCTAGGAAGAGGACGCTTCTCGACGAGCTGGATTGGGTAGAATCGTCCAAAAGGAAGCGGAGAACCGTAGAGTTACAGCTCTGGCCACCTCCTCCTTCAATAGCATTCCGAGTAACGGTCCGGTGTCTTCATCCACGCAAACAAGAACTAAGACTATCTGTCTTCCCAGAGACAACTCTAGGCTTTGTGGCAGCCCAAGCAGCTCACGCGTTATGTTTACAACCAGAGATGTGGACCTTTTCTATACTTAGTCAGTCTTCAGAACGCGGGACGTTTTTCGACGACAGGACCACTTTGCAGCGCGCGGATGTTGGACCAGGACAGCTATTAGTTCTTGAGCGGCAAATGTTCGTCGGGGGAGGAACGAAGTCAGATTATTCACCGCTCCTCGATGTTGGAGCGGGGGGGAAAATCAGGCAACGCATTGTGCCAGACGAAGAGGACCCTCGATCCTGGAACGTCAACGATGCTTGTCTCATCAATATCCAGATTGTGAATGCAGAGTCATTCAGAACAATGACTGGTTTGGAGCCACCACCGTGCCCGATTTCATTCGACGACTACTTGAAAAGAGGCATTCCCTTTACACCGAGCTGCTCTCAGGGACAAGCTGGGTTAAGCTTTGGGCTTGCTAGCATCAAGCCAGCCAAGAAAATGCTGCAATCTGTTAAGAGTGCTGGTATTGGCGGAACTCCCTCGAACAAAAAGATCCCTGGCTATTGCGACAAATGCGTGGTAAACTGGGCGAGCTATCGGTGGGTCATTTTCAACTTAATCGGTGTTGCCCGGCGTGAACTCGCGGTGCATTGCTAATAGCTTCTCTCCTAGGCTACTTCCGTGCCGCCATCTAGTATGTGCAAACTGCGGTGTTGACTTTGCTCAGGATGATATAAGCGGAATCTTGGTGCACCAAGGGGATTGCACGGTTTGTTCCACGCCCGTTGTGAACAGGGAATGGCTGAAACGAGAGCCTGTCGCTACCAGCCAGGTCACCGATGACCGAGACCCATTCAAGAGTGTTGTTTCCATTCAACCTCTGGTTAATGCATCAACAAACACTTTTAAAATCGATATGAAATCGGATGAACAGGGATATGAAAGCCAGCCCAGTGGCTCTGAGTACAAGTATGAGGTGCCTGGTGCTTTCCTAGATTACGACTCTGAAGATAGCGTCTTATGTCCTCTAATGTAACTGATTTGTGCAACTCAAGATGGGGGGAAATGCATTGTTCGGAATTCAGAATATAGGCTACGCGATGCAGACATCGACCTAGCCTTCCAGCTAGCGATCTTACGACATTGTAACAAATATGGTAGCTGAATGTGCTACCTCTAGCCTGCCAGTTAATAGATTGAAGTCTTCCGAGCATGAAACGCGAGCTGCTTGGTGTTACACACTGGGTTCTCAAGGCCAGCTTACTTCTAATTGTCTCATTTCACTGCCGAAATCTGGATCACTGTTGTAGAGCTATGACTGACAAAACACAGCTTCCAAAAGCCCAACCAGATGATGGAACTGGTAGTGCTACTGGCGGTGCTGCTGGTACTACGGGCGGGGCCGCGCCTCTACCAGTGCCTCTGCCTGTCCCTGCGCCTGCACTCCCCGGTATACCACTCTGAACTAGAAGCTCGAATGCTGTTACGTCCGCGTTTACTACCTGGCTTAGCACTTGCCAAATTTTGTCACCGGCTTGGAACTTTTCGAGGCCTAGAATGGGTACTGTTGAACTGTGTGGATCAACGAAATGGTTGTTTTCTTTTGTTTGCTTTTTTATTTTCTTAAGTTGTGAAGTTTGTCTTCAACGGCAGTGTACCGTGATTTTTCTCCGTCAGGCTTTTCAACATTGCCCTCCCAAAGCATGCTTAGCTTCTCAATGCAAATTAAATGGCACTTGCCACCGTCTTTGAAGATCTTTTTCAGGATCAGAAATGACAGAAAACTGACGTTGAGAAGTGAGAAGTGAGAGGCTCAAATAGTGGCCAATGAATGGTCCATCACTAACTACTAACCAGTAGCAATGGAGGATCTTGAAATTGGTCCGCTGTATATGATCTGGTGCAGTGCGTGGACCATGCATGCCACCCTCCACCACAAGCGGCGAGATGATTCCAGCGAACCTTTGAGTGCCTCGTGGAACGCGGGAACTGGACCGGCCGTCTCGTCATGCCAACGCATACCCACCCAGAGAGATTCGTACCAGCATGATTCTTGTACCAAATATCGCTGATTTCACTTTCACGTAGATTCAGACTCACAATGATGGCAATCGCAAGGCTTTGGTGCCTGCTACGTGATGGTCTCGTTGCTGCGGCCCACGCCGCCGTTCTTGGGGGCCAGGACTTTTCCACGTGATCCTACTCGGTGGTGCCTACAGCCTCGTCGACCAAGAGAATTTATCATGAGGTTTCAACAACTTCGAGCCTTATCAACATATAATTCTATATCAACTATGTGAACATGGCGGAGAACTTTGGGATGGTGACTGGAGTTCTTTCACTTTTGCCGCTGTGTCGAGGTGAGTTCTTTTCCACATCTGACGAGGCAGGACACCTAATCTTGAGAGGAAGATGGCCTCACCATGATCAAGAGTGTTTTCGAAGCACCAAAGACACTTCAACTTGCTGTGGCAAGAGTAGACTTTCAACGAGACGTGAGTACCACCATCTTAGGAGAAGTTGTACATGAACTTTCCAGCTCACGTGACTAAGAGGTTCGACGAATGGAGGGAAATCTGGCGCAATGAAGAGGGAGAACAGGATTTAAAGTTTGATGAGTTTGCCAAGAGCAATCCTGTGACTGCTCGAAAAATCCACCGGCAGCTGGCATTAATGGCACTGGCCTTCTGTGATGCTCGCGCCCTGGAGGAGCAGTTTGGCATGAAACCACAACGATTTCCAGACCGAGTGAGTCTTACTCTCACAATTTTCGGAGTTTAACTGACTTAGGTAGGAAGCAAAAGATCTGACCCGTTTTAAACTCAAAGAAGGCGGTAATCTAACCCTCGAAACACAAGGTCTCTTCATTGAGCGATGCAAAATCAACATGTCTATAATCAAGAAATGCAACTTCCTATTCCGACACAAAGACGAAGGATGGAACAAACTTATCGATCTCTTGAAGCATAACATTGAGGGACTTGGCACACTTGGACCAACATTAGAGCTCGAAAGAATGCGGAAGGCGGAATATGACAAGCTGAGGAAGATGGACCTGCACGAGTTGCGTGGCAGAGCTGAGGCAGCAACCTACGAAGCAAGACATACCCCACCAGAAATCGAAATCGGAAATACATATCATAACATCGCTCTGGCTGCGAAGTTTGGCGCGGTGGTCAGGTACGACAGGCAACGGGCAGCACCCAAGTTTGCCATGCGAGACTTCAGATTTGACCCGGCATATGTCCTCCCCTCTACCGAATCTTCAACTATGGCACTTCTATTTGATTACCCTACCAAGAAGGAGAATCGAGTCGTTTTGATAGAGTGGATAGATGAGACGGAGCGACATGCGGAGAGGGATATAAGAGACAAGACATTAATTCTTTCTACTCCCAAGCCTGGACAGCTTTTACTTCCGACATGTTATGGGATGGTCGAAGATACATTGAACAGGAGGTTTGGTCTTATATTGGTACCACCTGCACACATTCGAGCAAATCTGCCACCCATTCTCCCTACTGGGGCAATATCCCAGCAACGAATGCCAGTTTCACTCAAGGAATTGCTCGATGGGAGACATCCTGCCTGTCAACAAATGTTGGAGCTAGGTTCTCGATTTCGACTTGCGAAGAAGTTGGTCGACGCAGTCCATATGATGCATTGCGTTGGATGGATTCATAGGTAAAACTTCGTTCAAGATCTATGAACACATAGAACTGACTTGATTGAACAGGAATATTCGTTCCAACTCCATACTGTTTTTCCCTGCAGCAAACATTCCCTCCAGCGGTCCACCAGGCCCTGCATCAGGCCACCCACAACCCATCGGCTATGACCTTCCTCTCTTCACTGGGCTGTTCAACCCCCGACTTGACGATATTATTGAAGAAGTGTCAGACACAAGAGAGCACCGCTCAGTATTCTCAGAGCCAGGGGCATACCGATCCCGCGACCCACGACGAGCACGGCAGAAACAAGCGAAAGACTACGAACAAACCCTAGATTATTACCAGCATCCAGACAAGCGTTGGAATCCCTCAATAAGATACTCAAGATCTCACGATATCTATAGTTTGGGTTGTGTGCTTCTGGAGATTGGCCTTTGGGAACCGTTGGAGGCGCTGGTGGAGATTGAAGATGATGATTATGAGAGGGTGCAGAGGGGTTTTCAAGCGCTGACTATGAAACTTGATGGGTAAGCCAATATTACTTTCAAATTTTCTCATTTTAAGTCACTGACTTTGATATAGTTTGGCAGGAGCTATCTACGGAGATATTGTTAGGGAGTGCCTAGCCATCAATGTCCGTGAGCGAACTGAAGCCGAAGTGAGACGCTTGTCGAAATTTTGCTCCGAGATTGCCGCTCGTCTTGACAAGTGTTGGGCCTAGGATGTAACTAATTTGGTCAATATACGATGGTGTATTACTAGAATGGCGAAGCCGTTTTACGTTCCATGGTACATGATCTGTGGTTGGGGTCCATGGCACGTGACTCAGTCGATTTGGACTGACTAGGGGATCACCACTTGGTTATTACCCCTCTGTCTTCTTACATATTGTTTTATAAATTAATTCAAAGTACTCTGATAAATCGGAATTCTACCTTGCTTCAAGAAATCGCATCGCCAACCACAACACAATGGATTTCAATACTGCGATGCTCATCATCGTCGCCGTTTACACCTGTTTCGCCTACCTTTCCTCCACGCGACAAGCAGAATCTCTTGTACAAACTATCAAAACTTTACAAGCGTAGATAGCTCAAGTCGAGAAGTCGACCAAGGGAACAGAGCCTCAATCGATTGCATCTGATAACGCGGAGCTGGCAAAGGAGTTCATTCAACTCAAGGAAAACATCTCTACTCTACAAGCTGAGATTGATCGTCTCGAAAGTCTGCTAGAGGCATACAAAGCGGAAGATCAAGAAGATAAGTTGTGTTTGATTGAAGGAATGAAGACGATGGGAAAATTTTTGGGTCAAGATAGCTTGTCTGCGGAGGCGGATGGGGAAAGCTACAAAGGATGGACAGAGCGGAGAGGGAGCCTGTAAGAAGAAAGTTATGCAGTATGTCTGCCGTAAACAAAGGATATAGAACACTAGAATGGGAATCATTAATCACTTCAAATTTTGCATTTACTGGCTGGTGTTCGCCGTCGAATATATCTTCAATCTTGCTTGTGAGGCACGTGACTCTTCTCTTTAATTCCTGCCCTCTCCTGCAACAAGTAAGATCTTTTGAGAAGTTGTAATGAAAAGCTCAGTAAGAAAGAGATATTACTAGCCAGTTCATGTGTGAACAAACTTGGCGAAGAGCCACTGCTGTGCCGGAAACCACCTTCCAGTCCAGATTGCAATCCGGCCACCACCTAAACCCTTTCTATGCCAGTCCACACCACAATTTCTGAGGTACAAATATACACTCTCCATCTCGAAATTTCACATAACTTCACTTCTCACACTGCAATCATTCTCCACATCTCTTCCCACAAAACACTATTCACAATAAATCAATCATCATGGCACCAGTGCCCATCATCCCACCATTCAACATGGCTTTCACACCAAGACCTTCAGTCATGAACAATTCCACCATCCCGCCATTTAACATGGCTTTCCACCCAAGACCTTCAGTCATAGACAGTTCCACCATCCCACCATTCAACAAGGACCACCACCCAAGACCTTCAGTCATGGACACCCCACACACAAACAAAAGCTCGAGCACCATAACACCTAGAAATATAGCGAAAAACATCGTCTCTCACGGCATCTCCCTCCAAGACTCTGAGCCCCTCGATCCATCATACAAACTCATCCTCGAGTCCCCTACTTATCACCAAATCCACCTCCGCTCCATCGCCGAGAACGGCACGGCCAATACCACCTTTGTTCAGGGAGAAGCAGGATTGCAAAACGAGATGTCACCCGCTATCATGATCATCATCACTGTCGTTGTCTTGGTAGTTCTTTTCCTTGGTATCTTTGGGTTTGATAAATATCTGAGCCATAGGGAGAGAATGGAGAAGAAGAAGCAGAAAGAGGAAGAGAGGAATGATGCGGAGAGAAAGGAGGGGATTCAGAAGGGTGAGTTCATGGAGATTGATTTGGGCGAGTTGGGCGTTGCTGTTGCGGAGCATGTGGAGTATGCAGATGTTGAGTCTGGCAAGGAGGTAGCAAAGGAGAGACGCAGATCTGGGTTTGGATGGATGAGATTTTGGCGTTAGAGTGGGAGTTTGAGTAGTGAGATCACAGGATGTGTATCTATTTGCTTTCCAGGAGTTTAAAAGTTGTTCTGTAGCCTTGGGTTTAGATTTGGGTTTAGGTAGTGGCGGGGTTTGGGGTTTGAGTAGTGAGATCACAGGATGTGTATCTACCCTACTTTCCAGGAGTTGTCAAAAGTTTTTCTGTAGCCTTGAATTTGGGTTCGAGTTTAGGTAGTGGCGGTGTTAATCATATGCATTTAATTTCAAATTACACTAATAACCTCAACGCCAACGATCATCCAAGATCTTAGATATGTCGAAGTGACCCAGAAATATAGTATGCAAGAGTGACTTCTTACCGACCACCAATTTGTCCCTTGGGCAATGGTCTGATCCATGAGCATGCAACATTAACACCAATAGAGATCGCGCCAATGATCCAAATGGCCTTATTGTAATGGACACCATTGTACCTGAAAATAATCGCAAAGATGATACCTCCTAGATTACCAGCAGCGCCGACGAAACCAGACAGGATACCGTTGGCGAAAGGGTGGACGTGAGGCACGATCGCAAAATTGGCGCCATTGGCAGCATCCATGAGCACGGCAAGACCAGCAACCAAACCAAACATAACCTTCTCTTGTTTGGAATCCGTGAGTCCGATAGCAATTTCAAAGCAGCCCAGCATGACACCGCAGAAGACTAGCCAACCCTTCTTGCCCCAGAGGGAGCCGGTGTACTTGTAGATCAGATCAGCGACCACTCCACCGAGCGGGCGGAATACGACGTTCAAGAGGCCGAACATGGCGGCCCAGCGACCGGCGCCGGTCTGGCCCAGCTTGGGGAAATTCTTCAGGTAGTAAGAGCCGAGGATTGAGTTGATCGCAAGTTCACCGCCAAAGGCACAGGCGTATGGACCCGCGAGTGCGAGGGTTTGCAGAGAGAAGAGGACCGACAAGGCCTCTTGAAAAGTGGGGGCGACGATGACCTCGCCCTGGGCAGTGTCAACGGCGCTGACTTTGTTGTTTGCTTCGGCATCAATCTTCTCGGACTTCTCGGTATGGTCTGTGATGGAGTTGGTGGGTGAGGCTGGGGCGGTGATGGGCTCGCCGACGTGGTGGCGTGTGGCCCATGAACCGGTTGGGGTGTCCTCGCCGAGGAAGAAAATACCAAGCGCTATGGCCGTGATGATAATGAAGGGGGCGATGAAAGACACGCGCCAGGCAACATGAGCTGTCAAGTGGTGGTACTGCATCAACGAAGCGAAGATGGCGGGCATCACGAAGTACTGAGACATTGATACTCAGCTACAGATCTCTAGTCTCAAACGCAAGGAGAAGGGGCTTACGGTAATTCCACCACCCGCGTTACCCCATCCAGCAGCGAGGGCATTTGCAGTCCCGACGACGTTCTTGTCGAAAAAACCAGTTGACCAGACTTGACAAGGGACGAATGACGCTCCCAAGACACCGATGAAGAAACGGAGGACGATGAGCCCAGTGGGCGTCTTCACAAGACCAGCCAACGCGGTAGGCAAAGCACCCGCGAGAAGACTGCCAGCAAACACGAGACGGGGTCCGAAGCGATCGCACAGAGGGCCAGCCACGAGGCGGGTGACCAGCGTTCCAGTCAGAGCCATGATGTTGGAGTTGGCGACTTGGTTTTGACTCATCTTGAGATCCTTCTTGATGGTGAGGGTCAAGAGTGGTGGGAAGGCATACCTTCGTCCTGTCAGCCTTCAATGTCTCAATTTGATACGATCCAGCAGATTTACCATGAGAGGAAGGCGATCAGGAAGCCCAACCAGGAGAAGAAGAATGTTCGGCCATATTTGTTGATGGGGTTCAGGACGGGAATAGAGCGCGCTTTCTTGTTGATGGGATTGATGTCCGGAGCGCTCCACAATTGGGCAAATGCGAAAGGCATCTCTGCGGTTGTGACCAAGCTTACCCTATGTGTTGTCGAGCAGTTGTTGTTGAAGATCTGAAATTCGCGACAGGGCGATACCGGCGGAAAAAAAGAAAGAAAGATCACGAGGACAGGGCCAGTGCGGAATAACGAACATGGTGTAGAGATGGCTGGCACCTCTACATAAGATGATTCTCACGACTTCGTAGGGATTGAAGCAAGATGTAGATCTTCTTGGCCTTGATGTTTCCTTATCTGAAGAAAGTCTTGGACTCAGCCTTCCTTCTCTACGGGACATTAGGAGCGGAGAAAGGGCCATTAGAGTCTGGTTCTGCGCCACCGGGCTGGAAGAAGCCATCTTGCCAAAATTTCGGAAAAGCATAAATCCATCTGGAGTATGGAGTTGGAGGGTTTCCCTCAATCTCCCGGGGATCTTGAATGAATGGGAGGTGGATTGATGTACGCAGTACCTTCACGGAAGGGTCATCTTTTTCGCTACAGCCATGAATCTTACACAGCACCACACCGCCGCTGAATTGAATGAACACACGGGGGTGCAAAGAAACCCGATAGTTGAACAAATATTGAAAGATAGGAAATTTTGTGTCTCAGTTCCACAGAAACGGCGTCACAGATAACGTTTGTACCCGAGTATTGTGGGAAGGCACTTGTTCGCGCCCTATCCTACCCTGCCAAGCATATCGCATGCATCTTGAGCTGAGCGGATGGGCTTCCAAGATGGAGCCGGGCACTTGGCATGGAGATGGTGCTTATATAGGCTTGACGTTGCGGAGAAATCCGGAGATGCAGGATATACTCCTATGCGAGCGGCGAAAGATAAGCGTTTGGGGGCCTTGATACCGCTGTGGTAGGACGAGACTTCTAGTTCAGAAGGTGGTATCTGATGGAGGTGAGGATGAAGGATATTTTTTGGGGAGCGATGTGATCGAACGAGAGATCAGAAAGGGCCAACTGCGAGCGCCGAGGAGAAGGTACAGATATATGTGTACGATCTTAGGCAGTATTTGTCCCGCGATAGGACTTTAGAAAGATAGCATTGTTGAGAAGGTGTTTCTGAACGGAATGCTATTAATAACGGGTCTAGCGGCCGCTATCTCCTTGAATGTCGATCGCATCGGTTCGGTCACATGATAAATTAAATATATAGGTAGTCTCTTTAGGAATTATAGGAGATGTGTTATTATATTAACTCATTGCTTTATTTGAATGTAAACTGTGACATCCCGGTCGCAGGCCATTCTTGCCTTGCTGAACGCGTTCAGAGGCTCTTTAGATCACATGGTGCGTCACGTGACCCGATTCTGTATATAAGCATGCTTTTCTCTGTTTTGGACAACTCGCCTTCTTTTATCATTAGCTTAGAATTCTCAAATATGCGCTTTAACACTGCTAGCGATAGCTGCATGTTCCTGCCGTCACATTAACAAGCTGCACCAGTGGATGTCAGGATTCGTTGCGCACCTCTCAGAACACCAAAATATAACTCACTTTTATTAGCTTACTTTACAACGCCACCCAAATAAAAAGGCAAAAATTAAAATTCGAAATGAATAAGGAGTAATTAAGCATTAATTTATAAAAATTTCAGAGGAAAATAATTTGTTGTTGGCTTTTAATACGTTTTCTCATCGGGCATCGTGTATTAGGGTCTCGCTTGTGCGCAACGAATCCTGACACCCACTGGTGCTGCAGGTGTTTTGGTGTCCTGGGGAAAAACAGTCATGCCGGCCCGGCTCACCGCGTGTCTGGCCGCAGCTGAACGGATAGGCTGCTACATTTGCAGAACCACCTACGCCCTTTTGATTACCTTTCCTTCAGCTCGCACTAGCAGCTCTCTTCAATATGCCCTCAAAACTCTGTATTCCCTGTTCGTCGATTCCATGGGACAAATTTCTCGCCAGCGTAGAAGATGGAACTCATACATCATATTCATTCTCCTACCGGCCCTCGCCCACCACTGGTGTTGGAGATAATGGATGTAGTATTTGCAATGTTCTTTACTCCACCTGCCCAGAACTCGGTCTCGATAATGGCACGGTCCGGATATCAAGCATCTCTAATTCAGATGCACCTGGAGATAACTCGAGCTCGCGTGCGAGATACCTGATTCTACGGTTCGAACGAGCTTTGACTGAACTTCAAACACTTAATATTGTGGAGTTTAATGTTTGCGCTAGAAAAGGGAAGTAGATACTTGAACTTTTCTACGGTTTTTTGCTCGATACGCTCGTTGTTTATAGAAGATACCTTTGACAGTTGCAGTTACAGGGGTGCAATACACATGAGGTGAAGCTTGAAAAATGAGTATATTGTAATGTCTGAAGAAGTTGTCTAAGGAGCCAAGTGGGCGACTGCTCGGGGAGCTTATATCCCACTGGAACAGCCTAATCCCCATTGGGAACGGCTAGTACTAAAGGAGAGAGGCACGTGATATCCAACTGACAACCTTCCGCACTTGGCTAAAACTAACTAACCCAGTTGTTGAAAATAGATCCAATAAATCAATCTGAAGACGGTTTATCTCTTGGATGACTCGTTGAAGACCCGATAGTTTTAGGGATTCAATCCTTAGCCCGGTCTTGGTTCGATTCATGCACCCACACGCATAAGCAATGTATAAAATCCCAGGAGGTCAACACAATAGTGCCAACCCGCATCCTAGATATCGGTGGGCAAACACAAAATTCTATCTCTCTGCGGGAATTTCCTACAGGAAGCCATGGCCAATATGCGGCTCTAAGTCACTGCTGGGGCACAAAGCAAACTTTCATAACATCCTCAACAAACCTAGTAGACCGCCAAAAGTCCATTGACTTCAATGAGCTGCCTCAAACATTCCGGGACGCTATCTCTGTTTCAAGAAGCTTTGGAATAAATTATCTTTGGATCGACTCTCTTTGCATTATTCAGAACGACATAGACGACTGGAAAAGGGAATCTGTCAAGATGGAACAAGTCTACACTGACGCCACATTAGTCATTTCTGCTTCAAGAGCCATATCGGATTCTAGTGGATTTCTCAATCCCCGTAGAAATGACGAGATTATATCCATCTCCTATGGCGAGGGTGGGAAAATGCCAACTTTCTATCTTCAACAAGCCTTGCAACCACTTACACCCTTCGCGGACCCACTGAAGTCAGAGCCGCTGCATCAAAGAGGTTGGGCGCTGCAAGAACGGTACCTTGCAAGAAGAACACTACATTTTGGCTCTCATCAAATATTCTGGAACTGCCAAACGCTATCTCAATCCGAAGACGGCAGAATACTGCATCGGCCATGGTTCGATCTTCAAGAACTGATACCAGAAACCAACGAGACTCCCGGCACGACTTGGACCTTCAAGCGAGCAACTCATTCTATATCGGCCGTGGTATAAGATGATAGAGATATACATGAGCTGCGGGCTAACTTACGAGTCTGATCGACTGCCCGCTAGCTGGCTTAGGAAATCACTTTCGCTGAAGACACAAGACTCATATCTCGCTGGCCTGTGGCGAGGTGGTTTATTGGCTGGTCTATTGTGGCGAAGGTATCGACTTACTATCAACAGCTGGGGTGCCTACCACCGAGTATTCGACTTGCTTTTGCTAATTAAGATTCCCGGAAATGATGTCCTCATTGCCGGGTCTTTCGATTTCCCAGGAGATTATGAAGATACTACTACGGGATCGCTCTTTGTCGTATTTCTCGCTGGCGTCTCCCACCCGCCACATGTCCAACACGCGACTAGTAATGAAGGATTGTTTGGGTTGATGGTGAAGAAGAATGAAGACGAGAGCGGGTTTTCTCGAGTAGGCATGTTGCACGGCAAGTTCATGGCCGAGGATCATTCTCACAGCGACGAAGAGGCGTTTACACAGTATCGATCGTGGAGGAGGCAAGATTATCGATCCTCTACTGGTGAGATAGAAAGTCAGGCATTATGGTGTGATATCTCGCTTCAAGAGAGGGAGCGAAGGGTAATCATACTGCGATATGAAGTTCACTGAGTCATGGCACAAAACTCGGATCCGATGTGCGCACCATTTTGCTGCGGATGCATGAAGTGGCTGTTTTGTCATTGCATAGAAAGGACTTAACAATCCAAAATAATACCTGCATCTTTCAAGAACTTTTCTAGCTCAGTTACATCGGAAATTTTCACGCCAGCGCTGTTAGTGGTGGTGGTGTAATGTACCCCACTTCTCGTCACTACACAAACCTTGTGGCCTCTGCATCTGATATTGCCTTCGTTTTCTTCAACCAACCATGTAGTAACTCTATACAACTCCCCAGGGATGCATTTAGATTCTCCCAACGTGACCGTGCTAAAGTTATCTCCAAGATCAAACTCAACGTCTCTCTCTTTAGCACTGTTTAGGATCTCAAGCCCGAGGAGACCTTCGAGTTTGTTTGACGTCAGGTATTGGATAACATCGCAAAGCAATTCGGGTCCAACGGCCGACACGTCGCTTGCTGGACCTGCACCGTACTCGTAGGCCATAAAATTTCTATTGCCACCAAGCGCAAAGACAGTGCCATGAATGTTGTGAAGGTCGACCTTGCTAATATCGACTTGCCGGGTCCAATATCCGGAATGCTTCGGGACAGGAGTGCGCAGCATTATCGAACCTTTGTCAAGCTTGAAATGGGTGTGTATCAGATGGATCCCGAACCTATCCTGAGCATTATGCCGAACCAGAATTTGGGCCAGGCCCTCTAGCTGCTCTCGGGGGACTTCCACTGGCTGGGCCGAGATATCTTCCAGTTGGTTGTATCTAGTGATGTGGTAAGCAACAAATGCACCCACCAGGGTGATTTCTTACAAGTGTGTCGAGTCTCTCAAGTCCCCGAACGAAGGGGCTGAATGAATACCAGTCACGGCGATAGAAGTCAAGACTTCCGTCATCTTTATGTAGATAGTTTGTTGCACCTAAATAGCTAATGTTAAGAGAACCTTCGTGATAGCTGATAGATTAAGTGTTGAACGATATTGCCGCCTAACTCGCGAAAGCTATTGCTGCCTAACTCTGCATACTCCGGTCAATTGAGAGCCGGGCATACAATCGAGGAATGCAACGTTCCCTTATGTCACCGAATTTATCCGGCTACCTAATTGGGGTTCGGCGGGTTTTGCTTGAGCTAAACTAGGTCAGGTACGAGTGCTGGGCGTTCTGGGTGCAATGCCGATTATGAGAGATTATCCTACGGGCTATAAGACCGGTAAGTAGTAACTGTAATAAAACTTATACCCTAATATCACAAAATTGATATCGCGAATACTACAGATTGGCACGTTGCCTCTCCTGCCTCTCCTGGTCTAAAACTCTAGCTATCAGCTGGATACTGTTTAGGTTTCTGCCAGTGATAGGCGGCGCTCACATCCGAATTACTCACATAGAAGTTAACCTCAGCTTAAAGATGTAGCAACAGAGATGACGTTCTTTAGATTCAGATGCGGAAGTTCAAAACTTTTCCACGAAGTCGCCGATGCTGCTTGGGAGGTAGGCTCCGAAATTGAAGGCTTAACGTACGAGAAAGTTCCAAGTTTCGACAAGAAATTCAGAGATATTCTTCTAGAATTTGATGGCATTCTCGATCCGCCCGAAGTCTCATGGATCTTGGAAACGCTATTTTGGAATTGAATAAGAATCTTGTTGCTTTCAAGCAATGGGCTATCAAGCATCATATATATGTTGCGACGGTGATTCTCGTCATGGAGTCTTGCTCTGATCGCAACGGGCCACGAGCAAAGGAGAGGAGAGGAGAGATATTGGAATTCTTCAAGATGCAACGGCATCAGCCGATAGTAGACAGCAGTGAGTGCTCAGATCATAGCAGCGCTTTTGCTAAAAGCTGTAAAGTCACAAAGAATGATGCGCCTCAGCATCAGCAGATTCACCATCAGCCTCCAGAGAAGTTGAAGAAGCACTGCGCTGCAGAAACGGTGCTCACAGTCCACACGCTCATCCTTTTGGCCGGAGGTAAGAACTTCACCGATGCCATGTCTCAGCAGCCGTTGATTGACTTTGATATCAAAGGGTTCGACAACACAGACTTTGACCCAAAGTTTAACACCAGTTTGGTTTTCTGAGATGTTCCAAAATGTTGAAAGCAACAACGATTTGATTTGGACATTCAGTCTTGGGCTGGAAGTCCTTAGCCGAAGCTTTGATAGACTCGAATACTTAACTAGGGATCCAACATCTATTCCGCTGCGAGACTTCGTACAGTAAACGTAACTGGACCTTGGCATTGCCGTCGACGTCAGGGCCAAACAGATCAGAGCTGATCAAGAAGGACAAGCATTTTACAGCAGTGCCAGCACACTTCATCAAAGCAACAATGCTGGATATGGGGTTCTGAGACTTCGGCTTGGGCTTTCAAAACTTTTCGCACGGCTTCTGAACCGTTCTTGATAATGTGTCCTCAATTCTCCCCAATAACTCAACGCCCATCAAAGCATCCTTTTTTACCAGCAACCACTAAGATTTCTCCTACCCCTCATCCTTCCGCCCGAAAGCATTCCGCGCCACCTACCTCACATCCATAAAACGAAACATCCCCCCAAGCGACGAGACCGAACTCTCAAAGTCCGGCAGCAATTGCTCAAAATTCTTGATTTCCTTCTGCCGCGAAAATAGTGGCCTGATGAACGAGAAATAACCTCACAAATTCGACGCCTGATCCTTTTCCTTGTCTTTAAACCGAGATTGATTAATGAAAACTTCCTACTAGCGACGTGGCCTTAGAGATACAATGCGCAGCACTGGCATCTAAAAGGAGAGAAAAATGAGAGGAGGGGAGCCACACGGAGGCACGCCCGAGGACATTGTGTTCGATGAGGATGGCTTTCTTGCGGGGCGTTAAGGGGGGTACGATTAATCTGGCGACAAAACAGGACCAATCAAACCCCTGTCCCAGCCACTTAAGCGAGATATTTTGCCAAGGCCCGGGCACTTTAACAAGCGGGTCCTATCCCCGCATCGCTTTCAATTTATCTTTACATTACGCATTTCAACGCGATAGGATTAGTAATTAAATAATTAGTTCTTATAAGCCTTAGCCTTGCAATTAGAGGAGTGCTTTTAAATTTTTAAAATAATGTGGTTGTGTTGTGCGATTAATTACACTTTATGCCCGACAATCTAATTTTTCTAAGCTATTTTGTACGGGCTTAAAAGCGGCGAAAAGCGAGCTTCGAGGGTTGGCTTAGAATTTTTGGTTGTGCGGAATTGATGCCTTACCTGTTAGCTTTTTGTCGCCAGATTAATCGTACCCGTTAAGGTGGAGGGGTCGAGCCGGATTGGATTCAGTCAGCCCCGAGTCGGATAGTGAACTTTCAATATCATCCAGAATTTGATATGAGTGGTAAAAATGAATTGTAATTGCGCAGGTGGGGGCTGTTTTAAAGTGTTGAAGATTAATTGTGGCTGAACCAGCTGACCGAGACACGGCAGGAAGTCAGCATTCTCGTCACCTGGGCGAGAATGCCCAACCATCATTCGTTCATAGATTCCCCGTTCCTAGATCCGGTTCTCCACCAGGAACTGTTCAAAGCTAGGCACGTGATATGCCTCGCCGTAAGGTAGATAGACGGAGTATCCGTGTGTCACAAGTCCTTTTTGGGACCCAAACATTACAGTCTTTCCTTATTCAGTCAAACCTGCATCACCACCAACCATGGAACGAAAACCTTGTTTGCTATTACCGGGCTAGGCCCGTTGTGAAATGTAACATTTGCTAACTGTTGTGTCACGATCCGCAATCGACCAGTCAAAACTTGTAAGTTTCGCAAGAGGGAAGGATAACAATACTTAAAGATAAGGAAGACTAATTTAAACCTAACAGAATCAGCTCATTTTGGCTGTTATGGCTGATTTTCAGGTCCAAGTTCAACTCGCGCTGGCCGCTGGTGCCGCCTCCCTCTTGGGTTTCTGGATTGTCAGGGGCATGGTTACACCAAGGCTGCCTCTCTTGGTCACCGATGTCAACAAATGCCACGATCTTCTCTCGAGTACAACACTGGCAAAACGAGCACCGCTAAACCAGAGACTGGTTTTTGCATTCGGAATTGAGAATGGATTCACAACTATCGACGAGGAGATACATCACCGATTCAGAAAGGAAATCAAAACATCCCTTGAACAGGCGGATAACGAGTTCGCCAGAAAAGACTTAATAAAGTTGATATCAGGTTCGACCTTGATTTTTTTGCGAGACTGTGGAGATAAGCGGCAGTCAATTTTGCTTGTCGACGTAGTACGGATCGCCGTCTTCCAAACTGTCTTGGCAATCTTCTTCTCAGATGTCCCTCGCATATCTAATGAAGATATTATCTTCATCACTTCAAAGATGAACAATTTGTGGTTCGACTCGAAATCTGCGCGGAAGATGTTCCTCGCCCAATATTTCGGTAGTCACAGCTCGATAATCCAAGATCGGGAACTCTTGCATCAGAAACTCAAAGCAGTCTTTCCATCAATATCAAAGTCCGAAGCAATTCCTCCAAGCGATAACCCCTTAAATATTCTACTCCCAGCCTCCATGGGTCTCCTTGAAGTCGTCCTGCGTTGCATCCTCGAAGTACGTTTTCGCAGCTGCGCCACCGACCGTAATGAATACGAAAAACTCTTTCAACTCTTCCTCCAGAATCCAGATGGACGCTGGTACGCAGAAGAAAACGGACTTTCTGTTCAGCAAATAATAGCCGAAACACTTCGTCTCAACCCACCAACTCGAAGAATCTACACCCAGAGAGGAAATGAAGTTATAGCTGTTGACGTTGAGCAGCTTCATCGTACGGGAAAGGTTTGGGGTGAAAAGCCGTTGGAGTGGCAGCCGAAAAGGTGGGGGAGAGAAGGTTTGGATGTGGTGAGAACTGTGGAGTATATTCCGTTTGGTGGGAAGGTCGGAAGACCGGCGGAGATTTCGATGTGTCCTTCGAGGATTAGAGGTGGGCCGAAGTTGATTGCGCTTATTGTTGGAGCTCTGTTGGGTCTACTTGGGGAGGGATGGGAGTTGGTGGAGAGTAGGGACGGAAGAGATGATGTTTCCGGGAATAAGCCTTTGAGGAAAGGGATGGATGCTTATGAAACGTTGAGTCTGTGTCACAATTCAGTTGGGGGATATTAGTATGCTGGGTTCTGGAGTAGAAAACTGTAGAAGTTCAATAAGGGGTTGATCGTGAAGGATTTGCGTTTTGCATTTTTGTTACAAGTGCCTAGATCATGCCTTGGTATTCATGGAAAACCTCACCCGTGTTGAAATCACAAGATCTTCAGCAGAAGCACCTTCTTACTACTAAAGACCTACTCTTAATATACTATTTCGACTATGCCTTCAAAAATCAATCGCTGTACAGCACTACTAGTAGCGCTGCCAGATGCAGACGGAGGAAAGGGGTGAACATCAAATCACGTGACTGTATGAAAAGAAATAAGGTACGAACCAACAAACTAGGCCGCTAGTCAAGTATTCTCTGACGGGTCAAAAAGCGAGTCTACGGACGGAGCCACTGGCTACGGGGCCGTAACCTACCAATACGGCCTACAAACTGACCGTAAAGCAAAGTCCCTCGGCCCACACGCAGAGGTCTTTGACGCAGAAGCAGCAGGCGCTCTTGAGGGTGCACGTAGCGCGCTCACGTCGCCGGGAGCCAAGCTAGCAACCGACCTATGGGTCTTCTTAGACAATCTAGAAGTGGCCTACCGTCTCCTCTCGCCCTTTACAGGCTCATCACAACAGGTATTCACAGACTTCCAAGAAGTGGCACGGCAGTGGCCGCTACGCCAGCGTCTCCCACACACGCTCCCGGGCGCCCTACGGGTCCGCTGGGTACCAGGACACGTAGGTGTCCCAGGCAACGAAGCAGCCGACCAAGCCGCAAAGGACGGAGCTGCTCTCCCTCCACCCCAACGGGCTATATGCACACTCGCCTCCCTCAAAAGGCTTGCAAAAGCTAAGGCAGACAACCCTCTCACACAGTTATGGCTCATTATAGCCCCGCAAAGCTACCGCGACCTCGGTATACAATACGTACACGATACAGTAAAGCTCGGACTTAAAAGAGGAGCGCTTGGGCGGATACTAGCCTCGCGGTCGTACCATGGAGATTTTGCGGCTTATCACGACCGATTCCACCACCACGACGCTACACTTAGTTATAGTTGCGGATAGTTAAAGTCCCCATTACACTTCTTCTTCTGCAAGAAAAGTAACGCAAATCAACTTGGCCCGAAAGCACTCACAGCAGACAAGATCACTCACCTGCTAGGGACAATAAAGGGTGCTACTGCTCTGGCAGACTGGATCACAAGCTCACGGTTCTTTATAGATACCTGCAAACCACATGCTAGGCTAGAGGACCCCTCTTAGCCCATCGCACACACTTATAGTCTTCTTCTTTCCTTTCCTCACTTTCCTTACCTCTTTTACACTTATAATAGACGGTAGTAGCGGGCAGACTGGGGGTAGCGGGTCACAGGTAGGGGGACCGATTGCAACGGGGGCAGCAAAACACACCCGTAACAGGGAACGACCGCAGACAGCTGTAGAACTGTAGAAATATAGCTGCGTGTAAAACAAATTGTAATAGTTAAAAGTAGCTAGAACTGACTATGTGGCCCTTACGGCCCATAGCGTCCTATAGTCCTATGGGCTCCCCTAGGGCAGGGGCCACGTGCCGCTGTCCGCCGGACGTTAAATATACACACACACACACACACAAGGCCGCCAGTTCCGAACTCGCTAATAGTATATTAATAGTAGGCAAATACATTGACTCTACACTCGCTGGCCCACCGAGAGCCTGCTCTGCCACCTGTCGGTATTGGGTCCGTTGCGGATCTATTAAGATTTACACCCAGTTTGATGGAAGAATCTTCAGAAAATTAGCTATTTAAGCCAGTATTTTGTAGACCCTCACATCAGAGCGGGAACTGAAATAAGCGAGGAATAGGTTGTCCCGCCCCATATTGAGCTTAGAGTTCCCCAAGCTCTATAGTAGTTAGTGACATATTTCAGAATGAACTGAACAACAAGACCCTATGAAATTGGTCAATTATTTAAGACATCTTCATAGTTCTCTCCCCCTCTCTTCTTTTCTCAAGGCCATATAGCGCCACGCCCTATTTTAAATCTTCTCGACTCTGTACTCTAGCAATGTTTAAACGCGAGCGTACAGGAGATGGCAACTTCGACCGACATCCTGAACTACTCGTTGATACCGGCAAAGTAATGCAGAAATTCTGTAGACAAAACCCTCCTGAAAGAATCCGATTCCCTGCTATCTTCGGAAAGAGATGAGAAAAACCAACTAACAATCGCCAATGCCGACCTTCAAAAGAGAATCGACGACCTTGAGAGAATGAATCTCGATCTTCAAAAGAAGAACAACGACCAAGAACTTAAACTCTCAGACCTCTCAAGCTCACTCAACTCGGCCGAATCCAAGCTCTCGACACAAGGCTCTCAGATTGCGAAATTGAGAACCGCCAATGCCGATCTCCAACGACAGACCTTGGAGTTGGCCGCTAGCTGGTTCCTTGGATCGACCAACTAAAGAAGGACCGCATCATTCAGTCTGATTTGAGAGTAGAGTATTTCCAAGGAACAAGAGGTTAAAAGTGGAGCTTGAAGAGTCTTGTATTGAGGAAGAGAGCTTGGGAAGAAAGCAGAAGGAGAAATGTCGAAAGTTGGAGGACTAGCATATTTCTTCCGCTTTGCCTGAGTATTCTCATTCCAAGTCGGAAAACTAAAGATCATTGACAACCCGAACCTTCCTCGATGTCCTTCCTTGCTTAACTCGACGAATTGACTTCTAGCGCTGGGAACTTTCCCCTTGAACTTGCACGTAAGCAGGCAAACACTTGGCCAGCTGGAGTGGAACAATGGCTCATCAAACTCCTCAAAAGACCAAGCCTAGAGGTGTACAGTGTCTATTTTGTACATTTTACATATGTCCTTGCCTATCTACCGGCAAACAATCATTCCATATCATACACCCTAGAAGTCATCCTCCCCATCCTCGGGATCCACCGGTCCCCTCCGTCTCCGACTTTGAACCTCCTCACTCTCGTCCTCGACAATCCTCGCTTTAGCTACTACGCCACCCCCCTCCTCCTTCTCCTTCTCTGCCTCCTCCATATCCTTCGGCTTGCCCAGACCAGGTGATGGAAGCCAGGTTACAATCCCGTTCTCCGCGTCTTCGAGACGCCTTTTCTGTCCTGCTTCCCCGGCGCGACCGAGGACGCCAGCTATGACTTGGATGCAGCGTAAACTGAATACACATTAGAAAGAGAATAATAAGGCGGGAAGGGAGAAGACACACCTATCATCATTCGCCGGAATCGGATATGTAACCCAGGTCGGATCCGCGTCTGTATCAATCACCCCAATTGTCGGAATATTATTCAACCCACACTCATGCAACAACACATAATTCTCCCTCGGATTCAACACCACAACCAAATCTGGCCTGAGCGCCTTCCACTCCCCAATCTTCTGCTCGAAGCCCCTCAACGGCTCGTCCTTTGCATCCACAACCCTCATCGCACAATTACCTAATATCTGATCGCCATTCGTGATCGTGCCTGGTATCCATCTTTCAAATAAATGACATCCCTGCGCCATCTTCGCTGCCTTGACTACCGCCTTATCCTGTCCTTTTCGTGTGCCGACGAAGAGGATCAGACCGCCATGATACGCTACACCCTCAACGACCTTTGCAGCGCGCCGGAGGTGGGCAGCAGTGGCTTCTAAGGAGATGATGTGGATTCCAGACCGCACACCGTAGATGTAGCGCTGGTTCATTGGGTTCCACAGACTTGTCGAATGACCGAAATGTGCTTGACTCGCCATTAACAATTCCAGCGTGACATCTTCTGGGCGAGGAGGATCGGTGAGAATATCGCTGGGTTCATAATGTGGTGGTATTCTTGAGCCTAGACGGGAGGTGCGCTTCTTGATGTGGTTGCGAAGAGCATAATCTCTCTGCACTCCGGCTTTGGACTCTGCTGTCTCTCGCGGGGGATGGAAGGATTTTGTGAGTTGGAGTTGGTTGAGATTTGCTTCGATGGAGTGTGTTTCTTTCGTGTGGTTGGCGATTGAGTGTTCAATTGATGAACGTTCTTCGGCGAGGGCTTCTGTTGTGAGAGTTCGCAAGAGGGATTTGGGAATTGGGGCGGCGAGCGCCTTCCGGCCTGGAGCGAGTCAATTGGTGTGCATGAAATAGAGTGCTCAAGAGAGATGCTTACTATGCCGTATGGCTACATTTCGGAGAATCATGGTTGGTAGAGCATGAGTGTCGTCTGATCTGCTATTGAACTTTTTTAGAGACTGAGGATGTGTTACGTAAGAATCTGCTATGCCGTTTTTGGATGTGGAGCATTCGTCTCCCCACGCTGTTCATGCACAATTATTTGAATGCGAATTGATCTTAAATACATATTATTCCAAAAAGCAAAATGGTACTGAAGCCAAAAATTCTAATTATTGCATCATCTCAAGTCGTGATGCTAGTACAAACGTAAAAGTACAAGGAATAAAACGCTTCAATGCAGTCTATCATCATCCCATCCGTCCCCCCTTAACGGTTCGAAGCCCGAGTCAAAGCAAACACACCAACAATTACAACCGCAAGAGTAACTATCGCCCCAGGCAATAGCAGCTCATTTGGCACGCCAGCAATGACCTGTTCTGGTGCCGGCGCAGGCGCCGCTCTCTTCGTCCGCCTAACTGGCACCTCTTCTTCACTTTCCTCATCATCAGAAACGACCTTCTTTCTTCCTCGGATCGTGGATGGTGGTGGTGTAGGCTGGGACGCAATCACAGGATGAGGATCCAGTGTTGCCGAGATCGGTGGCTTTTCCGGATCATGAACAAAAAGATCAACCTTATCCCTACGACCTTGTCTGGCAATGATAATTGCTTCCAGAAGATCGTGATCCGTAGTGATGGATACGGTATCTCCATCATCGTCCAGGTAACTCAGAGCAAAGCCTGATGCACCAAGCTTGCCATCCTCAAATGTTGCGACACCTCCGACCGCCTCGACCTCAGAGCCTAATTTAGCAATAACAGCCTCGATCAGCTCTGCCATTCCATGAGCAGCAATGACCTGAAGTCTGTGGACCCGACCGCTAGGAGCCTTGAACTTGAATGGGAAGGGAACTTCCTCTGCTGGCGTCTCTGCTGGTCCAGTGACAACGGAATGAGAAGGCGATTCGGCTCCAGTATGTGATGCGGAGTCTCCAGGAGCGACGCTAGCATCGACAATCTTCTCGTGGCCTCGAGACAAGTCTGGTGACATTAGTGACCGTCCCCCGTGAGCATGGCTGTGGTGGTGGCTGCCATCTCCGGACATGACGGATTCTGTCTCATTGTCGAGAGAAAGCCAAAACTTATTCCAGGCGGGTCCTTCACTGTCTCCAGTAGACATTGTATTGATTTGCTCCAGAGTAGCATAGGTCAGTTTAAGGACATCCACCATGCCGACAATCTCCCCAGCCTCATTCATCACCGGCAAATTCAAGTAATGGCCATCTGCAATAATTAGCAAAGATTTGATGAAATGAAGTGTACGAGACTTACCGTGCATTTTTCTCAGGGCAGCTTGGATACTCATATCCATTGGAGCAAAATCAGGATGGGGGGTCATAACACGAACGACACTACAGTTCGCAGGGTCTAGCCCAGGAGCAATGACACGCAGGACAACATCCTTGCTAGTGAAGATACCAGTGATAGAACCCTGATCTTGGACAAGGACGGCTGTTGTGTGGTTCTCCTTCATCAGTGCCGCGGCCTCTTTCACCGAGGTTCGCACGGAAACCGTTGTGGGCGGTTTGCCATCGAGCACTGACTCCAACGTGGGACCAGACATCTTTGAACGGAGAGCCTCAACATACTGGATGATTTGCTGCGGCTGACTCGATCCCAATTCAGATTGAACACCTTCCAACGCGTCGTAGAGTTTTCTTGATGAGCTGTAGGCTCGCTCCAGCTTTTCCATGGCATCGTAGAAGCACTTGGTAATATCAAGAATACCAGAGATATCTTGGTTCTCGTCCATTACTGGTAGATGTCTGAAGCCTTTCCTCACCATGAGATCCAATGCATCTGTAGCACTTGTATCCGTTCGCGCACATAGAGGATTCTTAGTCATGATCTCTGCAATCGTAACATTGCTCGCCTTTATACCAGCTCCGACAACGCGGAATGCCAGATCCTTGGCAGTAAATATACCAGCAATTCGATCATCGTCGTCGGTGACAAGTACACAGTCTTCCCTCTTTGCTGCCATCAATTGTGCCGCCTCAGCAACAGTAGTATTTGGTTTGATCTGGAGGGCTTGACTGGGGCGAAGAGCGAGGACAGTTCCTGGGGGTGCTTTTCGTGTTTGTCGTGCTCGGCCAGTGGTATGCTTCTTCTTGCTGAGATCCGTCTCTATCTTCCTCCGAATAGCCTGTGAAGATATCATTAGTTGTGCACAGCGACGGTGATAACAGCTGTGTCAAGCATACCTCATCTCTCTTTGACTGCTTCTGTCTGCTAGCACTCATTGTTGATCCTCCAGCTTCGCTCGCGGAACCGCTGGGGTGTGTTTCTAAAGCTGGACGGGGAATACTGGATGCAGCAGGACTGTTGGTGAAGGCAGGCATTGTGCCTCGTCCCTTGGGTGTGCCCCTCATGGTACCGCTGGAAGCCATCGCGGGCAGGGCAAGGTTTTTGTTATGCTCGCGTTTAACGTGAGGAATGCTAAGCGCTGATTGATTCCGTGGTCAGAGGGCTGCTTAGTGGTTGAGGGAGAATTGCCAGAGAGCGGACGAACCGCTGCGAGGACGGGGAAAACAAGGTTTCGCGTTGATTGGGAAACGCAGGAGCCGAGTGGTCGGCAAAAAGGCTAAAGAACGCCCGACAGGCCAGCCACAATCGGCGTTGGCGGGTACCGTTGCTGGGCAACCAGTTGCAGCATTGTTGACTCGCAGCTAAAACAGGCATTCAAGATCTGACATCGACTTCACAAATCCCCCTCACAAGGAGAAAAACTACACATTCACATACTACCAAGAACCACACTCTATAAATCTTCTTCCCTCATCTTCTTCTGGCCGCGCACATCAACATCTTCTAAAACTCTCCACCATCTACCAAGGCTGCGGCCTTTTTAAATATATCCAAGGGCTCTTCAGAGTCAACATCTGCTGAGAAGACCGACGATTTCAACCTGCCCGGCCTAACGGCTTGCGCTGCGTGAGGTATATTATTTCAATTGATTGCCTGACTGATTCTAACCTGCGCAGTCTCGGAACCACAGGTGTGCTTAATTGCATTTACTTTCGACAACGACCTTCCGAACTCCTCGAGCATTCATAATGCTGTCCAATCCTACCAACAACCTTCACAACCGCCAACGACAACACCGACGACAAAACTCGACACCAATGGCATTTGAGCCAGTGAAGGCTTCCAACCTGCCCAACATTCAGCGACATGGCGGCCACCGCCGTGGAATGTCCCTGGATCAACGACGACGACAAACACCACCGCAGGAGTATATGGTAAGTACTACTAACCAAGGATATCAAACGACACAACAGCATATATTGCGAGAAACGCAGCAGCAAAGACTGGCACGCCCGGGCCAAAATTTCAACCAATTCGACAATGACGAGAATTACCTCAATTCCCCCACCGTCACACCTCACCGAGAATCTTTTGATGCCGCGTGTATGAACCAGTACGGAAATGGGGATCACAGCCAGAACCAAAACCGGTGGTCGTACTCCGGACCTATCAATACGATAATCAATGTCGATCCCAACCAATTCACTGGGAGCAACGACTTCAACCTCTTTTCAAACGACCAGATCCTAACCCCATCTGCATTTCTAGACTTCTCGGCGGGATTTGAGAACAGCAGTGATGCTACAAGAAGTGAAACCAATAGCAGAAGGAGTTCAAGGAGAATCAGTGGTGGCATTATGGACCAAGTTGCTCGATACGAGAACCTCTCATTACAATCGCCGCAAACCTCAAGACCTTTGACACCCCCAAATCAGAATGTTTCAAGTAGGTCTTCCATTTGCGTGGTTCTGTTCTTTACTAATTCATCTAGGTTACTTTCCTCTCACACCGCAGGAGACTCCGCACGACCGTATGATCAAGCACGAACAGATACCGCAGAGATTCCTTGATACATATGATACATCCATGGAAGAGACAATCAAGCCGAGAAGCAATCAGCGAGCAAGAGGCATTTTTGATGATATGAAGAAAGCGGCTGAGATGCAATCCATCCCAAGTCCACCTCGCACGGGGCCCATGACAACACCGAGTACTTTCGATTCCGCCCCAATGCCTACCGGTAACTTCATGAACATGTCAAACATGAACCTCGATTTCATGAAGAGTGAGAACCAGTACGATGGTTCTCCTAACTCGCAAACTTCGAATCTCTCTCCTGCCATGTCATATCATTCATCCCCAGAGATCACTCAAATGGCCATGTTCGGAGATCCATTTCTGAACAGACCAGCCTTGGATGCTTCCCAAATGCCTTATCCAGAACTTAATTCTCACGGTCTTCCAACGTCCCCGACTCATTCCTCTCATCGACGATCTGAATCAGTTTCTAGCATTAATCCCGACGAATCAATCACCGAGACTGGAATCACAATTGATGATATCGCTTCTTTCATTTCTGGGCCTGACCCTTCTGATGGAAAATGGATCTGTCTCTTCCCAGATTGCAAGAAGAAATTTGGGCGGAAGGAGAACATAAAATCACATGTCCAGACCCATCTTGGAGATAGACAGTTCCAATGTCCTCACTGCAAGAAATGTTTCGTTCGCCAACACGATCTCAAACGTCACGCCAAAATCCACAGTGGGGTAAAACCTTACCCATGTCAATGTGGAAATAGCTTCGCCAGACACGACGCCTTGACTCGGCACAGACAACGTGGAATGTGTATTGGAGCTTTCGAAGGTGTTGTAAAGAAGACTGTCAAGCGCGGCCGGCCTCGCAAGAACCGTCCAGATGACGAGGAACGCCTCAATAAATCTTCTCGAACTCGCACCAAAAACAAGGCTATGTCTTCCGCTTCATCCACCACTGACTGTTCAGAAAGCAATGGCGGCCAATCGCCTCGAAGTGACGCTGGAGTACTTGACGACAAGCCATTCGGAGATTACGAGTATCCCCAAAATGTCATGGAAAGAAGTAATTCGCAGTATTCTCAGCACCGTTCGCCGACGGACAACAATTGTGTCTCCCCGCAAGCAATCCAGTCTCCGACTGCTCACTCTCCATTCGCATTCAGCCATCGCTCTCAATCGCACCGTGGCTCCATCTCTGAGCATCTTCCATCGCATCCGGCCTCTCCAGCCAAGAGTGTTCACAGTTACCATTCACCTCCAGGACTCTGCGAATCTTCCTCCAGCCCAGCCCCGAGCAACCACTACTACGACCTGGAAAGCGTTTCCCAGCATGGCGAGAATATGCAAATGAACATTTCCGGAATGGCCGCTATCTCAGAGCACGATGATGAGATGTTTCTTGAAGCATTTTCCGCAGCTAGCAACGGAAGTCTAACAACGTTGGAGCGCGATCCAGATCTTTTGATGGGGAAGTTTGACGACGCCTTTAACAACACGGTGGGAGATGATCTCTTCAGGAACAGCGAGGATGTCTTCTTCGGCAGTCCTTGAATCACCACAAAGATTCTGGTTTATATGCCGGAGGATCGATTGGATTTGGATTGAGATTTGGCTTTTCATACTCAGACGGAGGCTGTACTGTACAACATTCAAAATTGTTTTCGAGCGTGGGACTTGGATGTAACGGGATGAATGACTGGATCACGACTTTCCTTCATTAGGCGTATATGATTTGGACGGCTGATGGATGGGAATGGATATTCTTATGATTATGTGGTGGGATGGGAGGATTAAATGGATGGCAAGTGGGCTTGGGCCAAAAATTATGTAGTTTGCGGAATTGAATGCTATTTTTGAGAGAATCATCATTTGCTGATGTCTTTGATGTCAAGACCTAGTAGTTGAGTGGGTGCGACAGCACACCACGAGCCATTTGCTCTCCTCCCTTACGCAATTCTCTAATTCCAAAATGCGTTATCGCTTCGAAACAGGTAACATGACTGCGTCAACTCAGTCTCTGTTTCGCCACAGCTGCTTCTCTTTGAATCGCTTCAATGCCAGTTTGAGTCACGCCGGCACACTACCCTAAGCTAGCACTCCGTCCCTTTCATCATTCGCAACTGCCTAACCTCTCCTCTCCCTTTTTTCATGATCAATTCAGATCTTGATTGCTCTCTCTCCTTCTATCTCTACTTCATCAATCATCATTCTAGCCAAATATTCAGCGAGTGTGAGTGCAGGAAATGATCATTTGCTGGTTTGGCCAGAAACTTGAGATAACAGGAGCGAAGGTAAGAAAGAGGGGGAAAGGGAGAAAAAGAAAAGGGGCGAGGGAGATGAAGATAGAGAGTTTGTGTGCCTGACGCACTCAAATTTGGTATCTTTAGTTCTCCTATTTGTTATCTTTTAGAATCAAATAAAGAGGAATTTCCTACAAAACAACACATCTAAAAGAGAGCCCGTATGAGTTTTATGGATCTCAAATTCTCAAATTTCTTGTTATTATGTTGACAAAAAGAAACACGAGGGAACATGCGCTCTCTATTACTATTCTATGCCCGCTACGCTCTTTGTGCTTTACCAATACTTGCCAAGACACACAATATTTCGTAATAAGACCTCATCATAGTCGAAAAAATCAATATCCCTATCACGTGCCGTACAAAAATGAGAAACCGCCTACATACTCGAAATACCCTGTTGCCCAAGCTTCCTCCCTAGAACTTTGAGGTCGAACGAGTAGTAGCATCTCGAATCTGACTCTCAGCCACTGCAACGGCGAGTAAAGTTTCCCCTGATGTTGCCTGCGCAGCAATCCTCGCCTTCTCTGCCTTAATCTTAGAGTTTTTAGCCTGCTCAATGTTAGCATCAGGCTTGGGAACGATACCTGAGGTATCAATACCTAAGCGATACCGTACTAGTATTAGTCAGTATCGCTACGAAGGCGACGGGCGTCGAAAATCGTCCATCTGCCCAGTGCTCGCTGGAACACCAAAATTGCCCTGCGCGGAAAGTCGCACCAATCCCTACCGCAACACCTAAATCTTTCTATCTCTTCGTCCGGTAAGACATTGCCAGGCGCTAGCAAGGGGTTCTCGCTTAGACAGAATGCGCGTACTTTGATTATTAATTTATGAGTAATCCACTCGCTTACCAGCAATTGCTAGCGCCTGGCAATGTCTCACCGGACGAAGGGATAAGAGTTTTATATAATAGAAAAATAGCAGGTCAATCTTTTCCGAAAATGCTATAACAATTAAATTTTGGGAGATATTACGAGACATTTGTAACTGTGCACCGCTAGGGTGCCCAAATCCTCGCTTAGCGAGTTGGACGGATTTCAACGCCCGCCTTCGTAGTATCGATACTCTCACCCAATTAGGCAACCCTCCATTCTTATTAATTTGTATAAGCCAAAATGTTATATTATATAACTTTTTATTAAAGAATTACATATACTTAATTTTAAAGTAAAAAAATTAATAAAATCAAGAGATATTTATAATTTAAACTCTGGCTCGGATTATCTCGTATTCGCGAAAACGAGACGCTCAGATCCGAAGCGCTCGGATCACACGCGATTCCCAATTGGGCGGTATTTTTTCGAGTATCGATACTTTTCGATACGATACGATACCTTACGATTCAGGTATCGATACCGTATCGATACTAGATATCGCGTATTTTTCCCAAGCCTGGTTAGCATGTTGCCGATCATAGAAAATGAGGTTTATTATATACCATCTGCTCCCGAATGAAATCCAGTAACTTGTCCCAAGTGATCATTGTAGTTTTTGGTGTATTCTGTCCCTTGCTCTCTATCTCCCACTTGCTCACAAGACCTGCAAGAATGGCGTCCCAATCCTGCGTTGGGGTACCAGGTACCTCGATAACCACTTCATCAACACGCCAGAAACGCTCGAGCAGCCAGTTTCGGAGGTAGATATTGGCGGATCCAATCAGCAAGCGCTTGAGATTATCCTCTAGCTCCAGGTGAGCAGGGGTCACCTGAAATTTTGCTGGTCTTGTCACCAGGCCAAACATTCCCCGATTGCGTATTTCGTAGAAAGCATCTAGATCGTTGAAGTTGGGAAAGCAAATTCCATCAGCGTTGCAATTGAAATAGATGGGGTTACCATTAAATTGGGGTCCGAAACGGAGCGTGTAGTGCATGAAACCGGTAGCGCGAGCCTCTGAGTTTGCATGAAGGACTCCAGGCACTGCCGTTGCGTTGTGCTTGGCGAATCTGCCAGTTCTGTGACATCCAGATCCACCGAAATCATGAATGGTGATAGTGCGTTCATGGTTTTGCAGCAAAGAGCCAGATCATGATGCGCAGCTCAGGGAGGAGTTTGGGGAATACTGTGAACTCGAGGGAAGGAGTTGACTCGACATTCTCGACCGCCTTGGAGGTAGACATATTAATGTCGCTCGACTAGTCTTCTACTGGTGAAGATATCGTGGTGGTGGTGATGGCACGAGGATTCAGATGATTAGTGGCGAAGTATCTGTTGGGTAAGTTGATTGTTGAAGAAGAATGGCGGAAAGAGGAAGTGGGAAGTCGAAAGGTCGAAGGTATACTATGTACTTCCGAATAGCCTCGCTAAACTTTGAAACCGCGCACTTACGCCCTTAAAGATTTCCTTCCAGGTTATCAGTGAATAGTAAGTAATAATTTATTGTTCGGGTTTCCTAAGATGCACGAGAACAGAGTCAGGTGGCTAACTGACTCCTATTCACAGGTGAGGATTATTCTCCTCAGATAAAGAAGAAAGAATTTATGCTAATCTGTTCTCTGCTACCACGAAGCTGTTTGTCGGGAGTTAAAGGAGGATATTCTATTATCCATGTTTTGGAAAGAATTACCATGCTGCGTATCCAGAGCTGTCCCTCGCAATTCCCTGTCCTATTACTAAGGGCAACGCAAAAACTTGAAAGATCATTTGAGTTACTTCTAATGAGCCCCAGTACCAAGTAACACCAAATGAAGCATGTCCTGGCGGAAGTATCGTCCTGATTTCAGATACAGCCAAGGAGGGTCAAAAGAAAGCTAATCGCCAACTACATCCTCACACAAATATCTACTCGATTCTCAAATAATTCCAAGGAAGTTGCGATAATATCATCAAGTAATTCTCGGATGAGAAGAGTCAATTATCTCCATTTTCATAAGTCCATCACTCAGTCCTGGAGTTGGAGAGGCAGCATATCATCAATTCAGCGCCTCCTTGAAAGCTCTTCTCTTGGCCCCAGCGCATTTGTTCTATGTCCGCTGTTAGCTTTCATTCAAGAATCTATGGGGTGCAACTTAACTTTCTATCTTCATCAAGTACTCCAGCCAGCTCCCCGAAATTGATATCAGTTTCGGGACCATTCCCCCACGCAAGGTGTTCGGACCCGCTGCAGTGCTTTGAGTCTTGAACCGAGCCTCAATAATTCCAAGTCGCAAGGACCATAAGAGGCTTTCTCGCCGGAGAGCATTGAGATCTCTAATGTAAAAGTTCTCGACTCTCCAAAATCGATGGGTTTTACTGTTCACGAGAAAAGAATAGTCGGACCCGATAATCATATTCTTCAGGTTAGCCTTCAACTTAAGCCACTCAACCCAGCTATCCTGGTTGCGCTTTGCGAGGCGGTAGAGAATAACCAGATCCTGGTTCTCGGGGAAATGCAGAACATCATGATCGTAGCTGAAATATATGGGCTTTTAGCGAAAAGTTGCACCAAGGCGAAGTCTATAATAGTTTTGACTGATAGCTCGCGACTCTTGACAAGTATGGAGAATACTTGGTACAGTTTTGGCATCGTGAGTGGCCTTGAGATCCTTCTCACGAGTGGTTTGTGAAGAGTTTTTGATTGTAATGACGCGTATTTCCTGGCTCGCGAACTGCCAAACAATGATACGAAGCTCTGGAGGCAGGTCGGAGAAAAGCTTGAACTCCTTCAGTTGGCTAGCTTTGTTATTGCCCTTGTGTATGTGCCGAAGTGGGCCGATTGTAGTATGGCACCTTGTTATTCGCAGAACCTTTGAAAGTATCGGTCTCTGAAGGCCAGATCAGGTGAAGAAGCAGTTGTAAAGAAATGTTCTGACTCGTATCTGATGCTCATAGAGAGACTTCGGACGGGTGGTGTTGAGAAGAACTCAAGTCTAGATGCCGATGTTGACGAAGGATTGAAGAAAGAAGACTGTGGCCCAAGGGTTTTTTGATATGGCCCAATTAAGCGGCTCGACGGCAGCACTTTGAAAGCGAGTTTCGTAAATATGTTTTAAAGGGCTTTTAAAACCACGGCTATAGTTATAATACCTCGAGTCATAACACCTTGTTGCGGTGTTTTGTCGCAGAACAGACTTGTAGAACGTGCCAAGCTATTTAGGGGAATACAGCAATCAAGATCCACGAAAGACTCTAGAACAAGATGGAGATAAGGTTATGAAGCTCTTTAAATGCATTGAAAAATAGGTTTAAAGCTAATGATATTTCTTAAATACAGATAGAAGGTCTCATAACTTCAATGATTTGGTACGTGGTTTTGCTCTGCTTCATCGTGTTTGACCGCCAAGCCTTGCCTCCCAAAAATGTGGAGTCACAAGATGCAAATAACCACTGCCAAACAGTGGGTGCATAAGAGGAAAAATTTGGAAAATCTCTTCCAGGTTTTAGTGTTTCTAAACCTACTCTTGAGCTAAGCTATTCGCAATATATCACACGGAGGTATGGAAAAACTCATCTGCTCAAGTAAAATAGAGCTCATAAGAAGCTAGTTGAAACTAGACTGTACTACTTGCCGAATGTCCGAAATAGCAAAAGGTGGGTTTCTACTCTCGCTACAGGGCGTCTCCCCATCACCTAATGCATCAAACATCCACAGTGAGCAAACCTTTCCTTATAAAATGCTGTTAAAAGATAAATCTATAGAGAAACGCTAAATTTAAGATTCAGTCTAAGATTACGCCTCCTGATGACAATTAATTATAAATAAAATAAATTTCTCATCTAGAACACCGTCATTGTGCGGCGACCCAAATCCTTTACAATCTTATGTTAGAGGAAAAAATTTCATCTTGAGTCCTACCAATTAAATTTAAACTTCGCATATGTAAATTCAGAATTTGGAACAATGCGTGGCGTTTATATTGTGTTGTGAACTGGACAGCCGAATTGTTCTATTGTCGCGAACTATTGTTGCGAGCTATTGTCTCGTCGATCTTGAAATCTATCACTACGCCAGATTTCCATCCACCACCAGCAAAACTCTGCAATCAACCTTCTCGAAATACCGTGTCCGCATCCTCCGTTAGGTCTTTCAACGATATGCCGAAAACGAAGGTAGTACCCCTTCTCAACTTCTACTTCACCACAAATGTTCGCTCCAGCTTGTGGGCCGAAGCCTTTATTTCAATGTTCTGCTTCGGTGCTGACACATTGAAAACTGCTTTCGAGTTTCCGCAAATCTGCCCAAATGGTAAAAAAAATCAAAAAAGTCAATTCCTCGAAAACCCCCAACTTTCACGCTCTTCCCGAAACTACCCTCGAATTGCGACAAACTTATCTGGACGCTGGCTCTCCCTAAACCACGCACCATAATGATCACAAGCAAGGAATTCGTCACTTACGATGAGAGGATGTCGCATGTCAGAAATTTTCTCGCTGGCCACAATGCTCAAACTGTGCCGTGCATACTCCATGTATGCGCCGAATCTCGAAGTCTTGGCTTAAAGACGTACCAACTGGCATTTGCAACCCAACTCAGAGGTCGACCAACATATTTCGACTTTCAAGACGCCACCCTCTACATGAAAGACAGCTTCGCTCTGGAATCCTTCTGTGATGGCTGCAGTGACTTCGAGAAAACAAGACTTGGCGGAGATCTCAAGGAAAATATTCGCCATTTGGCTCTGGGCACGGATTGTGCACAACGTAAGATCTTGGTTGAGTAGGCAGTTATGAGAGATTGACGACACTCTCCCTTGAGATCCCAAGATGGGCCAATTGGCGCATGGAGGCTGAAGTGGAGAACTTGCAAGCAACGTGGCGATCCAGACTTGAGAGGGAGAACGCGGAGAATGCGGAGAGTCAAAATCAATCAGAGGGAAGCGCGAGCAGTGAAGTGGGTGATCAGGAGATTGATGAATCTGACGAACGCTTGCTTAAGATTCAGTGGCTTACAGAGGCCGAATTGAGACAGAAGTCAAACAGAGAACGAGTAAGTCAATCTTTGCAGTAATTCAAGTACTATACGCATATTTTGCAGGAGGCGAGACACAAGGGGGCAAAGAGAGTAATCCCTCCAGCTCCATACAAACCACCCGAGCTGTGATCTGGTCGCTTTGGTCCGCTTTGGTCGCGATATCAGGCATGGTTGTTGACGCAATCGTCGAAAAATTAAGAGGAGGTGCTTCGGCGAATCACTTGTATATAGTCACATCAGGAGTTCCCAGGGATGAGAAACACTTATAGCGAATAATTTCGAGACGAAAATTTGCCGGAAAAAGCTTGCTTACGTTCCATCATGTCTCGTGAGTTGATAATTGAGAACGCCGGCATGGAACGTTCCCATAAATCTCATATGAATGAAAAGTTGACAGAGTTTTGATCTCACGACTCACATCTCTGGAGCCCCTCTTCACAAATCCCTTTGTGCATGAGATTGTCTGCATGATGAAATTGATTGGTAGACCGTTCTTGTGTTCTACCGCCTTCAAATTGTTTTGGGACAGTCTACAATGTATTCAATGTTGTCATCGAATATAATAAGCTGCTCTAAATCCAGGCGGACTAAAATCAAGCAAATGATAGAGCTTAAAGTATACTTAAACAAACATTAGGGTCTAAGTAAAAACACTTCAGGCTATTAAGAGCTGTCTGGTCGCTGTTTCAAAGTCAACCTTCGCCAAATATCTTTCCAATCAGGAACTCGACTCCTGAAGCTCCTCCCTGAAAGAAACGCATCATCCCCTCCTATATTCTCTCGTGGATTGACTTTCGCCCACAGTCTCTTAGCCTTCAGAGCTATTATCTTCGTCCTAAAATTCTCCCTTACATCGCTCCACTTGGGTAGCCGTTTGAAGAACTTAGTCCCGTAAAGGCCTTTCGATCGATCCAAGACCGTTCCATCTTCCGACTGGTTTTTTTCTTCCATCCTCCACTTTAGACCAAACATCCACTGTATCACCAATATCGGAGTGACCACCAATGTTGTCATTGCAAAAATCAAAAACGTATATCTGGTATCAAAACGTACAAAAAACAGCTGCACAACTCCAGCAGCTAAAGCTCCCATGCAATACCGAACGAGGTTGATGATCGCAGTAACAGAAACCAAATTCTCGGAATGCAGATCTGATATCAGAACTGTGTTGGCTAGCAGAATAGAAGTCGCGCCAACAGCAACCAGGAATTGCATGACCAGAGGGATGGCAATGTGTTTGCTGGACAAAGAGAAGCCATAGCCGATTGTTGCGCCGATGAAGAGGAGTGTGACCCACCACATGTTTCCAAGTCTTGCACGCTCAATTGGGAAGTCAGATTTGTGCTTGAACTTGAGTTTGGAGTCTTTTTCGATATCGTGTTCAGCTTTGTAGCGGCTTTCGATGGTGTTGTAGTCTCGGTCAAGGAGGAAGCTGATGACGAAGAACCCGAGCAGTGTACCGGCGCCGCTGGGAAGAAAGGCAGCACCGACAAGAATTGTTGAGAGGCTATAGTAGGATTCTAGACAGAGTGCGGTTGTTGAGATTACTACGACTGCTGTGGCGAAAGCAATAGCTCCAAAGATAATGGAACCTAGCATGTCTAAGTGCGACAACAGATGCAAAGGTTCCAAAAATGACGTTAAAGTTGGGGGCAACGTGATTTCCTTGAGATTGGAATCAAATCTTGCATCCGGGGGTGATCTGACGCAGGAGAGTAGCGATTGTTGATAAGGCTTCAGTCTGATAGTGCCGTTGCCGGCGATATTTCGAAGTGTCTCGGGAAGAAACAAAACTACCAAGATGAGGGCAAGTCCACCAATGGCAAGTTGAAACCAGAATATTGCCCGGAAATGAAAGAATTGAGTGAGGATTCCTCCAAGGACTGGACTGATCACATGTCCAAACGTAAGTACTTACAACTGTCAGCGAGGCTCGGTCCATAATCAGAGAATTATCTCACTTGATGCATAAATGCCCAGGAGGCCTCCTCTCTCCTGTCTAGTTGATATGTCCCCGATAACAGTACCCCCTGCATGTTAAGTCAGTCTAGAGCCAGCCACCAGCACCGATGCAGTCTCACCTATCATTGAAAAATTCGCACTTCCAAAAGCTTGGAGTGCTCTCAAAAGCATGAGCGAAAGAAAACTTTTGGTGAAAAGCAGCCCTGCGTTTGCGCCCACATACACAGCCAGGGTTGCAATCAGAACGAATCGCCTGCCAAAGTAGTCTCCGAGTGGCATCCACACAAGTGGCGCCATACCCTGAACACCCATGAAAACGGCAATAGTGAGCAGAACAAATTCTGAACTCAAATGATAGGCCTAAGAATTTTAGCTAAGTCTAGAACCCTCCAGAGAAATGCTTACTCGGGAAATGTCACCTAAGGCTGGAAAGTAAATAAAAGATGACAGAGGTGTCAAGATACCCACAAGAGCCATCAAGTACATTATTCCTTTCTTCTTCGCGGGCTCAAAAACATGATATGGTGGTGGTGGCAAAGATTTCTCAAAAGAGACGGGTTGCTTGTCATGGCTAATCTCTGGAAACACTGTTGCAAAGTTGATCAGTGCTTTGCTTGGAGGTCGCAGGGAAGTATCGTAATGACTGCGCTGCTTTTTGCGACTCCTTGAAGGGGAGCCCCAAACTGGTTGGAAGAAAGCTTGGCGTGGTGAGTAGCCCAGAAAGAGATTTTTTTGGTCGGTGTATACTTTCTCGAGAATTTCGCCATTCTTATGCACTGGTTCTGGGGCCGCGACATCAAACCCAAAGCTGGAAATGCTTTTGAATGATTCATCGCTCTGCCTCTTTAATTTTGGTTTAGGTGTGTTAACCTCGAGGCTGAAATTTCCGTCTGCGACCTTGCTGCGTTGGCTACCGTTCCTGCTTGGAAGATCCTTGAAATCTGCGAAAACCGTGATGCTTTGGCTTGAAATCGTTATGGAAGAGTCCCTTGGAATTCCTGTTGAGGTTCGACAGCTGATGTAGCTTTTTGTATTTCCACTGACCCTCTTTTCCGTCGTGTTAGTTTCACTTGCTCGTTCGGACAGAGGAGAGACTGGACTTGGTGGTAAAAAGTCTGGAACCTCCATAATTCAGAAAAAAAGGATTAAAACACAAATAAGCCGGTCGCGAACCGCAGCGGGCAGGAAATGATGGATGTCTGACAGTTAAGTCTTTCGCCTGTCCCTGGAGCTGCACGCTTTGATCAAAGATACTTTCTCGGATCAGGGATCCGAATTAACTTGTGTCCACCTACCCCACCATCTGCCTTGGAGTCGATCATTAAGAAACACGTAATCACTACAGGGGTTGAAGGGTTACTTCTGTTCCGAACAGCTTGCTGGCAGGATGCTTGACTTTAACCCTATCTGCGAATCATTTGGACCCCGAAATGCTTCAGATCATGAATGATCTGCAATTAGGCTGTTGTATTTGCGGACCCCTGGCACGAGGGACCTCACAACGTCAACCAACACTTATGAGCTAGCTAAAGCAGAGATTCGGGAGGCTGCGGTGAGCGAAAACGTAGTTAACGGAAAAGGTAGAAAGTTTCTTGCCAGCTCAAAGATGAGAACATCGTCTCCAGTAGCTGGCAGACGCCACATGTCGATCTGTCATTCATGCCTTCTTAGATCATAGGCCATTCATTGGAGCGGGACTGAGGAGGAGTCGTGCACAGACTGAAGGTCAAACATTCGAAACCTTCTTTGCTCAGGTCCCGATTGGTGCAGCAGGTTGGAGATTCTCGCTTAGACTCAGGACCCCCTGGTTTTTGACCCGTGCGAGCCGTGTTGCCCCCTTTTTCGCAAGCATCGTCAACTGATACAGATCAAATTCATGCCTTACCTGCACAAACGATGATGTGCATAAAGAATATAGGGCTTAAATGAGTGGATCTAGTTTGACGCTTGGAAGAGTCTCGAAACCCTATCTAACCTTATTTATCGAGAGCTTCATCTGACAGCAGCTATGATCGATATTTAGCAAGGACATCTTGGCACGCCAAACGTCAGTCAAACATTCGGTCATCAAATCTATGCCCTTTCTCTGCACCGCCACTCTTTTGCATGGTCACGCAGTTGTCCCGTTCAAAGTCTCGCACCGGTTACTTTTGAAGTTTTAGTCTCAACCGACGAAGGTACAGCGGCATTGAAAATCGGCATTCGAGACTGGGGAAGGTGTTTGCGTATCTGAAAAGCAATTTTTGTGGAAGAAGGTGAGAGTGTGAAGTCCCGATATACTCTCAAGGCAAATTTGCTTACATCACGAAGAGCTTGGAGAACACATGAATCACACGAATATGCGAAAGCTGGACTGTTACAAGGTAGAATCTAACTTTCTGACGAGCCTATACTTTGGTTAAGCTCATGAAACTACTACTGCTCTCAGAATTCCACTCCTTGATCTAGCCATACAAAAGTACATTCATAGGTGAATCTCACAATGAACTCGAAAGCTAGATTCGCGCTTTACTTCCGCGAGAACGAGATCAATGGCTCACGTTTGGCGTAAGATCCAGAGTATAAGGCTTGCAAGTGGTGTCGCTCGTAGACCAAAGCTCTCCAAGAGTCCAATTGGTGTTCTGCCAAGAAGTCGTATTGCAATCAAGCTTCACCACTCCGCTTGCCATACCCACAAAACTCTTCCTGCAATCAATTGATTAGCATTGGTTGAACCCTAAACTATCTCAAAGAAGATTTGCTTACGTTTTGCCCCACTCCCCACAGCTCCAAGTTGAGTTAAGTTGGATGTTTCCACTGGTCGAATATGTGAAATTTGTACTGACTTGCACTGCATCGTCGCCTGCAGGCACCTTGCAGTTGTACACGATATCCCCCCAGAAGAAGGTAGGCCACGCCCAATCACCGACAGATGCGCTGCATTCTGTCGTGTAACTTACGGCGGTATTGGTGAGGTTGAATTGAATTGAAGCGCCAGCTACGGCCAGGTGAGCTGATGTTGAGTAAATTGTCTCATCAGAATAGGTTATGTTGTGGAGGGTGAAGATGGGGTGGTCGGTACAGTGAGCTTGATTTTCTGGCCCGGGAACGGCGAGAGCTGAGGCGACTTGGAAGAGTAAGGCGAGAAAAGCAGTGAGGTTGTGCATCATTTTGGTAACTTTGACTTGGTATTCGCAGGAGTTGTCAGGGGACTGGGAACTTCGCAGTTTCGTTGGAAATGTCTTGAGAAGTTCTGACTGAGGAACACATTGTTACCTTATATACTCGAGAGCTGAAAATAGCTGGAAAAGCTCTGTATCACCAACTCGTGTTCGCTTTAATCCTACGAAGTTCGGGCAATACAGAAGACAGGTTCCTGTGCGCCTCAGCTAGCGGAGCTGCCGGTGAGCCTTTGACGAATACGAGAAACCTATGCACTTTTATGCGTCCGTTTCTGATTCAAAAGCGAACTTTCTCCATGTTGTCATACAAGCACTGCTAGTTCTGCTTATACCTTGTTCACTTCATTCTTTGTTGCACAGCAGCCACCGTTGAACGTTCTCGTGTAACGATTAGAGACTATTACCAGAACTTGGCTGTTGCAGGTTAAATTTCATTTTGGGAATGCAACCAAGTATTTACGTAGCTGAGGATGGGTCAGATATCTGTATGATTTTAGACTTCCCAGACAGTGGGAAGCGGTAGTCGGGTCATCAAGATCCAAATTCCCGATCTCGGAGATCCAGGAAGCAATTTTTGGTAGGATGCTGGTTATGGCCGTCCGAAATCGGTATGACTGATAACCTGATATTGAGATAGACACTACCAAGTCACAAAGTCAAAAGTGGGGACAGCTGAATTCTCTGTGATTGTCGCCGGAACTGGCATGAGTCATCTCACTGCTTACACCAATATCGTCATCCTCTCTTGGAGCCACAAAATGTAGAGTAATAATCAAGCTCTCAATCATCATTATGGGGCCCGAATTCGTTATTAGGCCAGCAGTGGAAAATGATCTCCCTGGTATCAGCACAATCCTCACGCATTATGCGCTGAAAACGGTCTTGACATTTGCGACAGCTGGTCCAACCGACGAGGCTTTGCGCAAAAAGTTCCGCAATATCATACAAGAGAATCAATTTCCTTACTTTGTTGCGACTACTCGGTCGTCGTCCCAGACCTACAACAACACTGATCAAGTCATTGGCATCACCTATATCTCGCCGTGGCTGCCAGAGCGATCAGCTTACAAACACACGGGGGAAATGACATTGTTTGTGCATCACGAGCACCAGGGTAAGGGGATTGGCACGCAGCTAATGTCAGCTCTGCTAAAGGCAATACCGCGAACTAGAATCAGGGAATTGTTAGCGGTGATGGCTGTAGATGACAAAGGGAGAGGTGCTGGGCTAGGTCTTAGGGATTATTATGTCCATTGGGGCTTTAGAGAAGTGGGTAGAATGGAACGAGTCGGTTTCAAGTTTGAACGGTGGTAAGATCTTACTTGATCTGCTGTTCAAGAGAAAGGACTGATTTGAAATAGGATTGATGTTATTTTCCTGCAGTTACATGTGAATAATGACACGCACTGAGCACACAATGTAGGGAGCACATTCCCGGCAGCTGGGCAAGGAAGGAAGGCTAAATACGCAGCTAAGTCTATGTCAACTTAAATTTTATGGGATTAAATGTTTGTAATTACGGAAGAGAATTTTTTAATGTTGTGCTCACCACCTCGAAGTACATAGCTTAAAATGTTGTTCCAAAGCTAGCCGCAACATTTCTAGTACGGCAGGACGTTACGACAACTAGGTCAGAACCTATATAGGACGAAATCGCAAGTTTAAAAAATCTAAATCCCAAATCGCAAATCTTGTTTTCCCTTTCCCTCTCTATTCAAGGACCCTTAATTAGCTATTAAGGCCCCTCTTAGACCCTACTCATAATACCCCCTTTCTCTTCTCCCCTTTCTTATCACTTTGCTCTTTTTTAAGTATTAAATAAGATTTGAAAAAGTTTAAGAGGGGAAGAAGACACCTTGTGCCTAGGGAGAAGCTTTTAATAGGATAGCTTACAAATCGGAGCTAGTAAACTTACCTTACCCACGAGGTGAAACACATTAATCTCCTCACGTCCCCTCTCCTCACGTCCCCTCATATCCCCTCTCTTCACGTCTTCACTCTTTTATTTTTATAAGAGAGAGAGAGAGAGAAGGAGAGAGTATCCGTTAAGCTGCCACCAGCGTTGCGTGGTCCGTGCGCTCGGAATAAGTGTTTTTCCGGAGGAATACCAAAACTCTAGTTCTTGTTTACATGTAAATAAAGGAGTTAATACCGACTTGAACACTGAATTGTACTATAACCACAATGCCAGAGTATACTGTCTTTGATTCAACTGATAAAGGGACCCTGAGGCCTGATAAGGAGCCCTTGGAATCGCAAGGGGACGAATTCGTTCCCATGAAATTGCCCCATTTCGATTGGGAGATCCACCTTCCAGAGAACGTCTCTCCTGACGATCCTATTACTTTATTTACTATATATTATATGACTGAAATCATGGATATAATTATTGAGAATACGAATAACTATATCCGACAATCAAGAAACGAATCGTTACCTTATACTCGTACAAATTAATAGTATCCGACCTGCCGCGGAGAGTTTTATCTCTACTTCGCGATTCGTATATATATAATATTATATATATAAAATGAGATATTAGACTATTGGAATAAAGGCGATTTTATGCCATATTACGATATTATAGATAAAATGCCCAGGAATCGATTTCAAGAGCTTTATATACGGGTCCGACTAGCAGAGACGGACGCAATTGGACTATACGCTAAGGTAAGTAAAGCACTCCCTTATTTTATTAATATTTTTTTCGTTAATTACTAACGAAATTACTGCCCTTAGGTCGAGCCTATATCTACCCATTTTCAGAATGTTAATTTAAGGGTATGGAAGCCAGGCAATGACCCAGCGGTGGATGAGATAATTGTACGATTTGAAGGCCGAGCAAAAGAGACGACTACTATTCCGAACAAGCCTATACCCACAGGTTTTAAGGTCTGGGAAGTAATATAACGGGGGTTTTTACTCGTATGGAACTGGCATATTCCTGGAGAGAAGAATGGACCGGTGGGAGTTAGAACTCCTAGAGAACTTGGTGGAACGATTCGGGCAAGGAACGGAGGGAACAAGACACAAGTAATAGTCCTGTACTTAATTAACAGGCTCCCTAGACCTCCTGAAGGGTCTAGTTACCACGTCTTTCTTGATAATCTCTTTGTTTCTATACGTTTTGTTAAATATGCTCGTTCTCAGGGATTGGAGTTACTAGAATCTGTCGCGAGAAGGGCGGGATAAATAAGGAGCTTTTAAAGCTTAAAAATGAGGATAAAAAGGATATTATACTATAGGGGGAGACTTATTCAATTCCTATACCTAATGGCAAAGTATACTATATAGGGTGGAAGGATTAAGCCTTCGTTTTAATAATGAGCTTTGTTTTGGCAGATAACGAGCAGGTTATACGGTTAAGGAGGAGGCCTAAGGAGACTTCTTTTAAAGCAAAAACGTCACGAGTTCCTTTCGGAAATGTAGCTGTTAAGGAGCTTAGTATTCCTGTTATTACGGATGAGTATAATTATTATATGGGGGTAGTTAACGGATTTGATCACTTGACTGTTCAAAACCCTGGATTACGGACTGTTAGGCGTGGAGGAGCCCAAGCTCTTGAGCACTGGCTATTACGAACAGTACTAGTTAATTGTTATTTACTAGCACTTTGTTCCGACAGTCCTGAATCATGGCAAGTAAGCTTTAGAAGTCAGTAGGACTTCCGAAGGCAGGTTATCGGGTCTTTAATATCCATGTCACGGGACATGAGTATATGCCCAAAGCGGAGGATATCAAGGATTAGTAAAGGAGCTGATCAGGTACCGTTACAAGCTCACGAGTAGGTTAAGATGGCCAAGAGGGGGTGGTGTGTGGCTTGTCGGGGTCTACGATTCGGGGATAGGCCCCAAAAGAGGGTCGCGTTGAGCGAAATTGCGTCTAATTTGGGCCGTAAAAGCACGAATAGGCAGTCCTATTATGGGTATAAGCAGTGCGACGTTTTTATATATAAGTATAACAATTGTTTTGAGAGTTTTCATAGGGAGAAGTAAAAATCTAAGTATTTTGGATGGGAATCCTTATTGTGATTGGCTGAAAAATTAAGCGAGAGCCTCCGAGCGCACGGACCACGCAATGCTGGTGGCAGCTTAACGGATAGTATAAAGAGGAGAGGAGAGGGGGAAAGGAGAGGGGGAGAGGAGAGGAGAGGGGAAAGAGGAGAGAAGAGATAAGAAGAATAGAGGGTATGTGCGTTAAAAGAGGGGTTAGTGTGTTTCACCTCGTGGGTAAGGTAAGTTTTAATTTGTTAGCTTTCTAATTTATTAATCTTCTCCCGGGTACACGTTTCCTCCTTCCTCTTTACTTTTCTTTTATAATCTAAATTAGATTAATAAAAGAGCTAAGTAATAAGCAAAGAAGGTAAAGAGAGGGGTAATCGTGAACGAGGTCTAAGAGGCAAGAGAGGGAGAGAGGGAGTTAATAATTTAGGGGGATTAAAAAGGAGAGGTAGAAGGAAAACAAAGTTTTGCGATTTGCGATTGCGATTTGCGGTTTTTAGACTTGCGATTTTGTCCTATATAGGTTCTGACCTAGTTGTCGTAACGTCCTGCCGTACTAGCACCCAGACTATCCTGTGCGTCAGTTGAGGAAAAGGGGCTCCAGTGCGGAGCTATTCAAAAGTTTACAATGCTGTATACAGGGCGTACAGGTGTAGGTAATATTCCAATATCGCTTACAGTAGCCGAGGTTATAAGGGGGTAAAGTCAGGTGACCTAGCAACCGAGTTATGAGTCATATTTCACATTCATACAACAAGAAGCCCTTTTATCCCTCTTATAATTTCCTTGATTTTTAAATTGTGCTGATTTGATCCAATCAAAATAGTCATTGAAGCGTCAAGTTTCCTCTATATACCTACTCGACAACCCAAATATTGCGTCACGTGAAACCTCAGCCTCAAACCTTTCAATTATGCCACGAAAACTTATTAGCTCTGGCTCAATCTTCGAGTCAGAGATAGGCTACTCAAGAGCTGTCGTAGATGGTGACTTTGTTTTTGTCTCAGGATGCACTGGGTAGCCATCCCCTTCCTCTTTCATCAAGCTAGGTAAATAAATAGCTGACTCTATCTCTCAGATACAATTACGATACGGGCGCAATATCTCCAGACGTGGTTGAGCAGACCGAGCAGACAATACTGAATATTGAAGCCGCATTGACCGAAGCTGGAGGTTCTATAAAGGATGTCGTCCGTGTGAGATATATTCTCCCACAGAAAAGCGACTTTCCGAACTGTTGGCCAGTCTTGAGAAAGTGGTTTGGAGATGTCAGACCTGCGGCAACTATGATTCAAGCTGGCTTAATGGAGGAAATCATGAGGATCGAGATTGAGGTCACGGCAAAGAAGTCAACAGTGTAGCCACAAAAGAAGGAATCAGTCTGGCTTAGTGAGCCCCTCAAGAGAGAAAAATCAAGATAGAAAAAGTACTTTTTCCCTCACCGAGGTCTCGCTGTGAGCTGCACATTTCCATTTGCTTGTCAGGCAAATTCAAACCCTTGTAGCACTTTTGCTTATCACTTTCGAAGTTTGGTCGAAGGCTGGACTCTTGACCTGCTTGGGCGTCATTTCTCCGCTATGCTACACCTCGTGATGACCGCCTTCAGCTTCATGTCTCGTGCTGTCGTCGTTTTGGAGGTGGCGGAGTCCTGGAATGTGACACCGATTAACTTGAAGGCTGAGTGTTGTGCCGAATTCTCTCACGAACCAGAAGCTCGCATCACGATTTCAGCTATTGACGTTCTTAGCCACCAGACTATTCTGAAACGTGGGGTTCAGCTCTAGTCGGCATAGGCCGCCTTATGGAAAATGAGTCAAAAAGTCTGCATGCCAAGGCGGGCGAGAGCTTCTGTCGTGTAACCACAAGTTCTGATCGGCGTTAGGAATCTTACCACCATCACCCCGCTGCATTCTACTGTCATTCAATCAGGGACTTCAGATTCGCCTTAGGCAACGTACGCAAAGCCGGTTGTATCCTTAGACGCTCAATTAACCCAATGAAATTATAGAATTGTTATACTGCACAAATTACTGAGAAGACTCCTCCAACTCGAAGCTTGGAAACGGTGATTGCCGAGAAGGCTTGAAGCAATGAATTGTGAAAGCATGCCGGAGTTGGTCAGCCCTTCATGCAACTAGGCGGAAGTAACGCCTTTTTCTTTGTGCCTAAGCTGGACAAAACCCTATAAATTTATGGGCTCACCAGCAGGGTGTTGTTTCTCATATTCAATTCAGAAAAAATTAAAAAATATCATCTTGTCTCAAATTCGCAGCACTCAAAATCTTGAGCACGCACCCATCTTCCTCCACCGCCATGGCTCAAAAGCCCCTTCCAACACCTACCACTCCAGCTATGAACTGGAGTGATCGTTTGAGCTTGACAGAAAAGAACCTGCCGAATCTCAAGTCCCTTCCAGTTCCTCCTGTTGGCTTCGAGCCCCTCAAGGCTACAAATGACGAGCTCATCACCGCCGGCTTACCTCGTCGTCCAGACCCTGAGAAACAGCCAGGTCTCTACGCTAAGTGGACTGCCGTCATGAGCCGCCCCCTCACCTTCGTTCCAACCAAATTCAGCCTCATAACAACACCCCGCGATGCTCTTCTTCGGGGCCTGAAGTCTGCCGTTGACCAGGCGGGACCTTCTGCTAACCCAACCAGCTCCAACTGGTCTGGTGCGGTTGACTTTGGCCTTGGGGCTGGTGATTCTTATGTGACTGTTTCCGGCTCTTGGCCTGTCCCCAATGCTTATCCTCCGGATTCTGCCAAGCTGGCTACTGGCGGCTGGAAGGATGGCACTTACTTGTGCGTTTCATGGGTTGGGAGTAAGCTCTTATTTGTTTCATTCCATTTCTTTCCAAGGCATTTGGACAAGGTCCAATGTCTTAATTATGTTCCCGATATGTAGCTTTTCTGGGAGTAGATTTTGAATCGAAACTTATACACATACTGCCTACTCCCGCAAACGTACCTACATTTCTGTCCTTCGGTGCTAACTTCTAAGTCGACGGCTGGGGTAGCCCCGACGTGCTACAGGGCGGGACTGGCTCCGAGTGTATTGTCTCCGGCGGCAAAATCCAATCTCAAAGCGCCTTTGGCTGGTTCGAGTGGTACCCGTATTCCTGGACGAACTTCTCTGACTTTCGCGTCAAGCCAGGCGACAGTGTAAACTGTCTCGTGTGTGCCCCAGGCGGTGCTGGCTCCACAACTGGTTCTGTGCGTTTGGGAAACACCAGTACTGGCCAGTATGTCTCTGCCCAACTAACGGCCCCTTCGGGAACGAAACTGGTTGGTAATTGTGCTGAATGGATTATGGAAGACCCGTCACTGGGTGGGAGCGAGGCGCCGTTCCCAGATTACGGGGCCGAGTTCTTCTATGATTGCCAAGCTGGGACAGCCAAGAGCGTCGAGAAGAACCTAAGCGGTGCAACTCTCTTGAATTTGGTCGAGAACCCTCCTACAACGCTCAGCACTGCCGTAGCAGAGAGTGATACTATCCTAATGACCTACGCTGGGAATAGTGGGCCATGAACGGGAGCTGGATATGTTGCGGGCTTCCGCTCTGGATAGCTGGGAAGTCAAGGCGCGAGAAATTTCCGCAGTCTATTCAATTTCATTTGATTGTTTAGTTTAACAAGTTTCTCGGCGGATGCAGTTTTGATTTGATGTTACCCTATAGGCCGGGCTTGTACTTTGACCTTATTACGCTCATTTAGAAATCCAATGAAATTACCGTTATGAGGAAATCATTATACTTAAACACATATAAAAGAGATTCTGGGGCCTAGAGTAAGACATGCATGCCGTAAGTAAGAAAAGTAAACGACTTTTAAATCTTAGCTCTTGAGCATGTTCCTTAACAACCACAGTGCAGTGACCTGGGCGTTGCGTCTCCAGCGCGTCGCTTTACAGGGCTCGTTTTCTGGCAAGGCGTTATTTAAGTTGCGTTTTAGGTGGTTTTCTGGCAGGGCGTTTATACCTTTTTAATTAATAAGCTCGGCAACTTGTCGGCGCTTCGTGCCGACTCGCTCCCTCGCAAATTTTAAGAGTAACCGGGGAGTCGTGGGAGTCGTAAGAATAAATGAGGATATATCTTTAAGCGAGGTGTGGAATGGAGATTACGAAAAACGACAAAATAATATAACCTTAAATAATAATTTTGTCCGCGCGGCTAAGGTCGATGGATTTCGCGAGAGAAATACTTGACTTTACATATAAGATTATTATCTTTAGGATTTTACCTCCCGGGAGGCTTGGAGGGTAATTAATACTTCTCTCCAGATTGCTCCCCCTTTAATAAAAGGGAATGAACTTATTTTTAATTGTAAGGAAAGGTATCATAATAGAACCTATATAGAGTCGACCTCAAGTGGAGCGCTAATCTTATTACTTGTGGCCCGGATTACAGAATCGAGTTAGTAAAGCGGGGTCTCCCGCGCCTGCCGAGGGTAGAACTGATTTTTATAGTATCCCGCTGTCTTGTTTGAGTATATTGACCTCAAAGGCTCTAAAGAGGGCTTAATAGTAGATGAGAGATATGCTAGGGTAGTGCCTCGACCGTCTTCTCTGCTACAAGGCTAGAGGCAAGCTCTCCACGGTCTTGCAACAGGATCAAAAGGTCCAAATAGTTAAGAATGCCGATATAATATTGGCCGCCTGGTCCTTAAAAGATTATACCGTCAATATGTCTTAGACTGCGCCTATTCTCGCATGGTCGGTCCGCCTTGAAACAGTGCTCATTGGGTTTCGGGGCACCCAAGTTGCCAGGGGCCCCCTATCGGACATTGATGCGCGCAAAATTGCAACTCTTCTCCCTAGGGGTTGGCCTTACTAGCTGAGCAGATTGGAGCTGCACCAAACTACCCGGGACCTGTAAACTAATCCCCACCAGCCCCAACCGGGGCATATAGAATAAGAAACTATGATTCTATGAGAATAATCGTCAAAACTTGGCAAAAATAACATGATGCGCCCCAAGCCAACATCTAGCTCATTGGTTAAGTGGGGATTGCTCAGGTTGCTCAGCGAGGGGTTAAGGACGGCCCAGGGATTGCTCAGGTTGCTCAGATAGCTCAGGTGAGCTGGCTAAGCCGAGGGTAAGCCAAGGGTGATTAGCGCCTGAGTGAAGCAGCCATGTTTATTAAACGCATGCGGAACGAAGATTAAAGGATTAGAGTTCAACTACCATGAAAGCTGAACTCTAATCTCACATTCGCTACTTCCGTTTTAGTCTCTGAAGGTGAGCAGCGGCCACTTGAACCTGAGCTGAGGGTGAGCGTACCCGATTAGAGCCTGATCAGAGCCTGAGCATCCTGAGCACTGTAACCTGAAACCCATTTTGGCATCCCTTAATCGACGTGTCCGGGAAGCGAAAATACCGCTGCTCTGCAAGCTGTGGGATTCAAGTCGTCGTGAAAATACAGGGGGAATTACACAGAAGAGAATGAGACTTGTGATTTAGTAAGAATTAGTTAGGTTGGTAGCTGACCGGCTGATGGCGCTTTCCTCTTAGAAGGACGTCTCTTCATGTAAACTAGTCTTCAGGCTCGTACATACACATAATTGGAGCTTGTTTACTTCCACTTCTGAACCTCTCTGCTTACTGTACACTGTTTTGCTTGTGTACTCTTAAGTTCTAGTCCTGAATTAACATGTTTATATGGATTCTGAGCAGCTGTTCCTTTTCCACCCACAATACATAACAGCTAAAGTTATCTAATCTGTATACAGAATTAAAGTCTTTTTTGAACTAGATATTAGAGCTCGAGGTTCAGAGCCAAGGACTGGGGAACTTGGAGGATTTTAAAGATCCATTTCCTGGAATTTTTATACGAGGTAACGTTGAAATAGCATCAGATCAGAACTCAAACCACCAACTTCATTAAGGTGCAAAACCCTATTCCAACCCCATACTCCGCCAAGAAAAACAACTGGAAAAACTCCAAGGTGGAGGACGTCAGAAACCTTGATCGTTGAATTCAACGTTAATCTTTGTGAGGGACAGAAAAACTTACACTGGGGCCAAGGCCCAATTTTTGGGCCGTCGAAGGTGGAAACTCTAATGGCGATCTGCTCAAATGAACGGGCGGGCTCGAATGCAATGCTTGGTCGGCCGAAGCCACCCTGGTGGGCTCTTGACATACCCCACTCCTCAGCCCTCGGTATGGACCGACTTGTTGTGTACCCCTCATTGTGCTGTAGATAGAGCAGAGAAAAGGCGATTCAGAACACAGTGCCTGTAAGAGGGTTGAAGAAGGAGCAGTCCTCCTATAATCGATCTCTCAAGGATCGCTCTCGCGCGTCTCAAATGAGAACATTTCAGAAGTTATACGCTTCCCACAATCAATCCAATCTACAGAAGTTTCCATGCATTCAAAGCCACATACTTTAATTTTCCAAACTATTTGTTTACATTGATGCTAATGGTTGTGAAAATTTGGAAGTATTCCGATTGAGCGGAGCAAGACTGCTCCAGAGGACTGGACGAGATAGTCCTCAATCACCGAAAAGCGGAGGGCCGTAAACCCTGCAAATTGTAGACACTATACATCAGACCGCCAGTCAAGGACTAAGGTTATGAATTTTTGTCTGCTTGAAGTGTGGTACTTTCTTCTTTCCCCAAAGCATTTATATTGAATCCAACCCTTCTCATACTTTTTTGTGGGACATTGCTTCATCAAGGAATTTATTCTAGCGAGTAGTCAGCATTACTACCAGCTTCAGAATGCTACAACATACCTGAAACTCTTCTTCATAAGGTATCATGGACCTCCAGTCTTCCTCGGTGAACTTTTCAAAGTCGCTGACTTGTGGGTTGGGACCCTTCGGCACGCCAGGATAGAATGGGACTGGACTGTCTTTCGACCAGGGAAATCCGAAAAGTCCATCCTTCAACGGCGTATCGACAGTAACCTCAACGATCGCATGAAAAGGCCCACCAGAACTCACAATGACTCCAACATTGAGCCTATCAGGTATGCCATGTTTCGCTTGTCGGTTCTCCTTCACATCCCAATATACAATATCCCAATCGGATCCGTTCTTCGTAGACCAGAAGTTGCCAATTATCTTGAATCGATGGTCCTTCTCAAACGAAGACCCCTTCTCAATGCTAGCGGACGGACCAGCCTGAACTGGTCCTATCGGGACTGTAGCTGAGAGCTCAACGCTATATGTCAAACTTTTGCTCTCTGTCGTTGGAATACCAAAGATTTTCCTTGGAGCAAAAGCCAGCACGGACGGATTGCCCTGAGCTGGGACTGAAGATGGGTGCGTCTCGAACGTGATCTTGACGTTTGCATTCCGGAAGCGCAACGCCTGATCACCAGATCTGAGGGAGAAGCAGAAGACGACAAGGCATGCAGCTTTGCCGTGGTAAGCGCCCCAAGATACACGGCTCACCATTCCTATCACTCCGGTATCCAAGAATTCTTTCTGTGTGAACTTGCTTGGGGTGGTCTGGGTAAGTTCGCCTGATTTCAGATCATGTCTACCATTCCTACCCAGCTCCCCTTTGCCCCTAGGTTTCTGGAATGCTGTTTCATGGGGCTCATAGGAGGCTAAAACTGCAGCTACGTCACCGGTATCGGCGGTCTCCATCGTATTGACGTTGTTTTTGATCTCAGATATGCGTATTCAAGGAGATGTCGGTGTGCCAATGGTTGCGTACCAGGAAAAGGAAGTTCCCGCTAAGCAGGCGATTGGAAGTGTTTCAGATTACGACATCGCGTGACCTCAGGTGACCGCCAGATTCCAATATTTGTCACTCCATAAAACCACCCTCTGATGTTGACCTCCATGAGCACCTGAAAGCATGGAGGTTGAGTATGCGGATCTGGAAGAAGGCAAGCGACTTCGATCCCTTGGCTTCTATAGTCAAGCAGTTACGGTATTCTCTCAAGCAGCAGAGAACCGCACCCGGAGTCTGGAGGTTGTGTTCGAGTTTGGAGAGACTTTATTACTTCAAGGATACTATAACCGCGCCCTGGAAATACTTGATGAAGCCCTCTGTTCGGCAAAAGACATTGACACATTTCTACCGGCCGTCCGAATGCTGCGATGCTTTGTCGCTGCGATGGTAACGGCAAAAATAAAGACGTGTGTGACCGATGCGGAGCGGATATACAATGGAATCTGCAAAGACGAGGCCTCAGCGGGTCCTAACAATTGCAGAGTGAGTTACATTCACATCTCTAGTTGTTCACATGAACGGTCCGCTGATTAGAGCAAGGTTCTCACGGAATGCTACTTCTCTGGGATACAACAACTTGCACTCCAATGTCGAGCGATATCAAAATCTGAGATACTGTCAAGTATTCCTAGTCGACTTGAAGCCTTGTTCAAAAGCTGTATGTCGGCGAGGCAATATCAGGACGCGCTCCGTTTAGCACGCAGATATTTGCAATGGTCTAATCTTTTGAAGCCAACCGCCCTTTTGCACGAACTTATAGCCAACTCAGAAATACCAAGCTTGATCAAAGCAAAAGCTCAAGCTGCCATTGCGGAGAGTTTGGAATCGCAGGGCGGTTCCACAGAACGTGACGTATGGAACGACGAGGCAGCAAAACTCTTCGAAGAAAACGAGCACGCCCATGGCAGTCTGGACATATCCACCAGAATTGCTTGCCGGTCAGCTGACAGGGAAAAGATTATCGATCAAAATCTCAAGAAGTACCAGGAGATGGATTACCCTGCGGGCTTGCTCTCAGCTCTCGTACTATTGCTCGAGCTTGTCCTACGGTTACATATGTTTGAGATGCAGACCACTATCATCGCAGACATCGACAAACTCGTTCATGATACAGGCGCTCTGCTTCTGGGATACATGACTCTAGTACAAGCAATTGCGGTATTCGGAAAAACTTTAGCGGATAGTGGGAAAGTAATTACAGGTGCTTCTGCATTATATGAAGAGCTGTCAAATTCAGAATGCTCCTTTCTTCGGGGCCAGGCAGCACAACTCGTCTCCCAAGCATATCTAAGGTTAAAAGACAAGCCAGCGGCACTTTCTTGGGCGCTCAAGTGTCAAGATTCGTGGAGAGAATGCACCATAAAGGATCGATCAACAGCATCCACACTTCTTCTTGCGGTTTATTTCAATGAAGCACCATCGTATCCCGAACGGGGCGAGATAATTCAAGACGCAAAGCGGCTTATACAAGAGGATATTGCCAATAATCAGGCTGAGAATGCAGTCGAGAAGATCAATATTCTTGTGTTGGGTCTGACCATGAATAGCGAAAAATACACTGAGCTCATTCAAAACCTGATAGAGAAGGCCAACGAGTTATCAGAACGAATTCCAACAGCCTCTGCTGAAGATAAATTGGCCGCCCTGTTTCAAACCCGAGCTGGACACTTGCTAGGCACATCAAAAACCAAAGGTGACATGGAAGGCGAGAATGCTGCCCTCGAATTTTTAGAGCGGGCAGTGAAGCTTCATCTAAAGAATCAGCAATTGTGGCAAGCTGCTAATGCTCGTCAAGCTTGTGGCCTGTGCTATCTTCAAATGTATCAGAAACACCTTTCTGGGACACCTCTACAAAAAGCGAGAGACCTCGACAACGCCTTGAAACAATTTACTTGCGCCCAAGAGGCCTTCGTTGCTATCGATGCCACGTTCCAGATTGGTATCGCAACCTATTGGGTGGCCCTAACCCAGTTCGAAGCGTGGCGACAAGGGTGGATCTCAGGGAAAGTGGTCCTTGATAGTATTACTCAGGCGGAAACTTGCATGGATCGCCAGAGGAGTGAGGTCTCTGTGATGCAAGGATTGAGCGCCATCGAAAGTAAACAGCGGTTCTCTACAGATAAACATAGCCGAGATCTGTTCAAGTTTGCTTTGCAGATTTGCATCAAAGAAGGCGACATAAGGAATTCGTGGCAGTGGGTTCAAAAAACAAAATCAAGAAGCTTGTCGGACCTGCTAGGTCTCGGTATGCTAGTTCCTCAAGCATTACGCACTTCGATTGCGGAAAATCCTGTAGCCCAAAGTCTGTTCGAAGAAGAAGAGAGGCTCCTCTCAAATATCGCGATGGTTCCAGAACTCGAGCGCTTCTCTCTGAGGGCAAAGTTGGACATGCACAGGGCTAAAATGAGAGATATTCCGGCATTGAAGCAGCTGATTGATATGCGAGAGGGGGTTCCACTTGGCTTGGAAGCTATTCCCGAGCTGCCGCAGCCAAGCTTAAGTAACGAGACGCTGAAAAGGGTTACTGTGTTTGCCGATTGGATCGTCCAGGATGATGATATACTCCTTTTCACTGTCCGGGATAGAGAGATCCCAACCATTCATCACTTGCAGGTCTCGGCGTCTCGAATCCGGGCATGGATTAAAGAATTCGATGCATCTAGCGAAGGACGGGAGGACAGTATCATGGAAATGAACGATGCTGATAACCCCCTACGAACTCTGGATCCACTGATTGCGCCGTTAGCTACAATTTCCACTCCTGGTGACCTGATCATCATGTGTCCTACAGACATGCTGCATTCGCTACCACTACACGCTCTGCTACTCCCAAATCAAAACTCAATAACAGCCCTTCTGGAACGGAATCCGACAGTCTACTGTGCAAGCCTAACAGCATTTGCTCAATGCTGTCAACGTGCTGCAGATGCCGTGTCTCAAAGAATGATGGCGCGAGATGTATTGGCCATCTACGAGCCTTTCCATGATCAAGAAGATTTTGACTACGGCGAGCAGAGTGACATTTATGCAAATGCACTAGCCTTGGGCGACCAAATGCAGGCAAGGAATGTTTTGTGTGGAGATCAAGTAACCTCAAAGGCTTTCAAAAGAGTAATCAGCAACTCTCATCTTCTCTTCTTTCACGGCCACTGCGATGTCGTCAAAGACCAAATCACAGAACAGAGCCTTCGTCTCTCTGACGGCGATGGAGGTGCCAGTATGTATCTCTCTAACTTAATAAGCACCATCTTTCGTGGTCGCTGACTTTGTTTGCAGCGCCTTTCACAATGAAAGAGTACTTTAACCTCAAAATGGACTCCCCAGTTTTTATACTCATGGCGTGTAACTCCGCAACCCAGCAAGTTTTAACCGGAAACGAGTCACTCGGCCTCATTACGGCTATGCTGGTTGCTGGAGCATCGTCTATTATTGGAACACTCTGGGAAATAGCCTCCGAAACGGCAAGAACCTTTGCTGAAAGATTCACACATGAGCTTATCGATGCTAGTGGTAGCGGAATGATTGATTTAGCGGTTGCTTTGCAGCGAACTGTAATCAGTCTGAAACAAGACTATAATACTAGGCTGCCATATCATTGGGCTCCGTTTGTGCTTCATGGATCATATTTTTCTAGGAATACAGGACTCCGAGAGGCGGGCACATCACTAGCGGGTACACCGTCGGGCAGTATCTAAAACGAAAAAGAAAAGTTGCCAGTAGAATTCGAGGAAGATTAGTCTTTTAAACTGAATTCGAGGTGAATATTAAGATAAATTACTTTTAATTAATATTATTATTGTCGTAGGGAATAAGGTATGAAGATATTTATGGGCTTCCACAACTAGGAATCAGAGGCTCAAGAGCAGTACGAGCAGTGAAGCGTACGAAGAGAAGAATTAAGGAGTGAAGATGCTTAGATTTCTTAAAAGAGATCGAAAGCGGAGTAATATATACGCGGAGAGCCTGTTCCAGCAGGAGAGCCTGCTCTAGCAGTCACGTGCGCATACCTAAACATGCTTGAAATCCCCACTACACTAAAAGGGAATCGAGAATTTGGGCTCTTTACTCTATATTAATATCCGACTTTAACTTGGGACATTAATGTTTAGTGCCCCTTTTTTGTCTATCACGAGCTGGTATAAGATTCAAAGGGTGACGTGTGATCATACTGGACAGCCAGCAAACCAGCCTCGCCTGCGCCACACCTTTTCTTTTTCTTTAGCTGAAAGCCAACCTCAAATCTCGTTCTTCCGTTTCTCATCCACAACTTCAACCCGTCGTCGAAATTACGAGTATGGGTAAGCAAGCCCAACATCTATTGAAAGGTCTTCTTCTCACGTCCAATCAGATCTTCCACCACCCACGGAAGGCACCCCAGCCTCCGCGTCCGAGGTCTCATGGCAGACTTGCTTCTGGATCATGGTCACTCTCGGCCTGAACACCATGTTCCAACCTTGCGGCAAAGTGTGTAAGTATGCCAAGTCAATACTCGACATACCTGCGAAGCTCACCATTCGTCTGCATTGTTGACACTCTATCAATTCTCGTCCGTCTTGCCTGGAGCATATACACTTTCCTACTCACTGAGAACAACCCGTTGTACGACTCTCTCCATCATATCGTCGTCGACGAAAGATTCGACTACGATGTTGCGGAGATCAAAAAGGCTAGAGCCACTTCTTGGATCCGCTGGTTGTGCTTCATTCTAGGACCCTTGCCCCAAGCGATCAGGCTGGGATCTTTCAGCGGTGTCCCATACACAAAACTTTTTGGATTTGGATTTCTCTCTTCCTGGCTGTTGGTAGAATTCCTCATTCTGATTGCGACCACGACAGATCGAGATACTCCACCTGATTGGCCATCCACAGTATTTGAGTTTCTAGATGTTGCGGCGTTCTTTGCGGTGCTTGGAGTCACCACTGCCGCTGAGTTGTTGATACTGGTTATCACTTCGGAGGCGGTTCTGTTTGATGCTTCGTTCCACTCGCCTTCCACTGGTCAATGGATACTGGCGCTGCTGAGCTTTCTTTTTTTCTGGGGTACTGTCTTTGGAACTCTGTACGGGGGAATAATTGGGCCCATTCTTCTCCGTATCGTAAATTGGGGACTTTCCCAATCCCAGTTATTGGGATTGTCTGAGGTTTTCCTGGTAGCATTCCGAGACGGGAATGAGGAGAGCCTAGAGGCCGACCTGTGCGCAGTCTGGTGTTTGTTAAGCTTCTTTCCACAGTTCGCAGTATGCCTCATGCTGTACGGATATCCTGAATTTTACGATCCAGCTGGAACGGTGAATCCTGGGTGGACAGGAGTATTCGGCTGATCCATAGCAAATACTAAACCAAAACAACTGTTGTGATTATGCAGGGAAACAGATTTCCTGCAATTTCAGCGTCTTCCAAGACAATTGATTGTACTCAATATCAGAGAGAGCGATCATCTATATTCATACACTAGCCACAGCAATTGACGCTCTCCATTTTTTCGTTGCTAAAGTATAAAATTTTTTCAGGCGTCCAGCTAAAGTAAAGTTAACAACCTAGGCACTACCTATGGCGCGTGACTTTGCTCTGTGTATAGTCTCCCGTCTTCCTTTCCGTCTATTGTGGCTTCCTTTTATTATCCCAGAGAAAATTGTACAGTACCAATGAACACTTTGCCCAAGTGTCAATTAGATCAGGATTGTACCCAGGTACACTAGGAAATTTCACACCTCGCTTGGCTATCTTCATGCGTTCAGCCTTCGGAGCGCTCTGCTTCTGGTCAGGGTCCTCGATGAGCAATGCAGACATGAATGGGCTGAGTCTTTTGGTAGTGATGTTATCCAAAATTGTAACTCATTGATCTCTGAAGAGCGCCAAAGAGCTCACTTCACGCACGGTTTTGAGCTCCAATTTGAATTCTGCCCCTCCGCACGTTCCTCACCCTGCCCTCAGTGCGGTTAACAACCTCTGAAAAACTACAGTTCCAGTGAGTGAACTAAATTGTGGCAACAGCGCCAGCTCTCATACGCCTCCATTCTTGAGCGTCGTCCATCATCAATCAACCAGAGCATGTGCCAACACCGTCATGTGGACCCTCTTTCGATAATGACCAACTTCTAGGCACTTGAAACATTCGACGAACCTGTTATTGAAGAGATGGCCGCACTCGGCTTGAAAGATCCAGTGGCTCGAGAACAATCCGTCATAAAAGTTGTATCCAATCATCGCCAAAGTTTGGCTGAAGCTGATGATGACAACATAGCTGGTGTAATAGACGAGCCCACCCTGACTCATAGACAAAAAGAGATTTGTTCATCAAGGGAAGCACTTGTTTCATCAGTGGCTGGTTCCGACCCTTATTCGCAGCCGCAGCAGTCGCGTGTGGACTTCGGCAAACAATTTCAAATGGGTTCGTATAGTGCGACCGTGTTGGGTAACAACATGGCTAATATTATATTCTAGACACCCCGGACGGTGTGAACACAGCTAAAACTGAATCTCCATCTCCATCGTTGAATTCACTTGACTTGGTTACAAGAGACGCTCCAGGTTGGACCTATGATACCACTGCTGTATTCGCGGGACTCACCTTCGGATCTGGTTTCTGTGGCATAGCTTGTTATAGCGTCTACACAGGTTGAATAAAAGAGGGAAGAGAGTATGCAGATACTGAGCGCAAGCGAAAAACTGATGATGCTGCAACGTATAAAGCAGGGCATGGTTCGAATTGGGGATACAGAAGTCCACACGATCGGCTACGCTGTAATCATCATTGGCTACGACACCCTAGGGATCCCGGGATGGATAAAGGACTAAGGAAGCCCATCCCGAGCATAGATCCGCCGCCGAGGAGAGAATCTACAAGCCAAGAGCCAGAAAGAGATCCTCCTACCGGAACTGAAGGCGAAAATACAAGTACAAGTAGAACATCCAACGACAGTGAACCTGCAGTTCCTGAAACAGCTCCAAACTTTGAAACACATGGTGTCGGCAACGATGAAGCCGCCATTCAGAATCAGTCAGGTCCCATTGGAGAAACTGACGAGAAATTTAACAATGGTGTGGAGTCGGATGAACTCAGAGATCGTGTGCCTTATCCATACGAGAATAACCTAGCGAACGACATCTTCCAGCAAGATGAAAGTGCAGGGTACAAAAAAGCTGGAATTCCCAGTGAAGGGGATAGAGTAATTCCACAAGGGAAGACAGCAGCTAATGATGAGGATGCCCTTCAAGGTGATCAGGGAGAAGGGAGCCAGCCTAAACCATCGAAAGCGAAGGACAATGATGATGACGCTCGAAGATCTGATTCCCGGGAGGAAGAAATACCTCGAAGCCCTAAGTCTGAGTCTCTGAAGCCCGTGTCAGAGCCATCGCAAGCTTCACTTACAGGCGTTGAGAGCCACAGCGTCTACTCACAAGAAGAGCATACTCAGGACCACCCATCGAGTTATAAAATGAAAGTGATCGCCAGACCGTTATCAATCCTGTTACCAAGATGCCCCAAGCACTTGGACTTGAACTTAAGAAAGGATTGGTACTTTTCTTGTAGCGAGGCCCTTGATGCTGCAGTCGAGGGAGAGGACCGCAGCGAAGCGACATGGAAGGCTGTAAACCTTACAGCGCCGGATCTTCAGAAGGGCCATCAACTGAGACAAACTCCTTGCAATCCCAAAGATCGCAACGACTGGGATAGAAAGTACCTTGCAATCCTCCGCGGGGTCGTGAATGGTGGGGAATGGTTGGATCTAGAAATGAAAGAGTTTGACTATAGAGGAGACAACTATGGAGATGGGGCTGACAGTAGCGATCAAGGACCTGATAACGTCTCTCACGAAAAATGGATTCCAATAGATGAATCCATCGCTTCAGCAATGTAATGTAGATGGCGAAAAAGATACCTAAGAGTGTTGAATATGACCTGGCATATCATGAGCTTAGCTTCTGTTTAACACGTGAATGATAAGAGCCTGCATCGTTGGGATCTAAGGGGTGTCATTAGAATTCAAGTATAACGTTCAGAAGAAAGATGTCCAGCTCACAGAATGCCATAACAGCAGAATATAATAGACAACGGCTCCCCAATTAGGTTCGTCTTTCGCATTGTCGAGCCAGGGCTTTAGGTATTTAGGAGACAGATTCAGCATGAGAAGATGAAACGGGAGGCATCATTTACTCTCCGATGAGTCTCGAGCTCTTGAATCGTCGCGGAGGTCGCACTGCTGGCTGTTAGTGAACTAGATCGCTTGCCGTGGTCTGCAGACTTGCCGGATATAGATACTGCCGACGATTGCTGCTTGCAGGGAATGGGTAACGTTTGTATTGAGTAAGGGTCTTGAGATGGACGTATTGAGTTTTGTATGATAATGTAGCTCGCGATCCATCAAGCTGGTGTGTGAAGATAGGGACCTCAGTAGCGACAGATGCTTCCGCAGATTGTTGACGGTCCATGATGCTTGGCTGTTGGTGAGTATCCCCAAGATTTGGAAGAAATGTATGACTAAAGGGAGGTTGAGAAAGAGGTGCCTCCAAAGACAGTGACCAGCTCAAAGATAGTAGTGTGAACAAGCAAAAACAATACTAGAAAGACCAACTGTACTCTTCAGGATGTATACCTTTTCAAAAAAAGGTCGTCGCTGGCACATTGCTTGACAGCCCTAAGGCTGTCTCTGGCCCTTCGGGGCACAAATTTTGGCAATAAAGAGACATTGGAAAGCCATCTTTAGATGAATCTATTGAAGGATTTCGTCGCCTTGCATTGCTCAACATCTCCGAAGGCTTAACAAATATTCGAAACTAATTTGTGCGATGAGCAAGTGCTGCGCTTAGAGCACGGCTAAGATTGATTTGAACCTATCGTTTGCCCACGGAGCAGAGAACTTCTGCTTAGTTAAAGCTTCGTACCACTGTCCACTCGGGTGGCAGCAAGTCGAGTCAATAATGCAAGAGGAGAAAAACAAAATTAACGCGGCGTAGCCGGTGGAAGGGAGCGTTGCGCCTAGGTGAGAATGGCTTCTCGGGTGGCGGCGGCAGGTTTTAAATGGCAAATCCTATTCCTGTTTGAGAATAGCCCCTGACTAATCCGCAACACAATGCTTCCAATTCGGCTACCTAGTCTCAGGGTCTGAGACTCAGACGGAAGAGGCGGTGAGGTACCCGCCTGCGGAGGCATCTCCGCTTGCTCGGGATTCCGCTCTGCTCTTTCTTCTCCACGCCCGAACATTTGAGCGTTGGCTCAAAACCAGTGGGAAGAATTAAACCTATTTCCAGCTACGGATGGAGTCGGATGAGTGGTTACCGACGCAGCGGCACCTATTGAAATTAGAATGCCAATATTGCCCAGGGCTGACTCCAGTGCTACGAAGCTTACGTAGGCTGTGGGCTTCATGCAGGGGAAGCGAAGCGCCACGGCGAAGCAGAAGCTGATGCGGCTTGATTTGGCGTTCGTTCAACCAAGAGCAATGCTGGTTGCTATTTTCGCCAGCTGACTCGTTGGAATTGGAAGTGTAGCAGGCGGCAAACAGGGGATGTGATCAAAATATTGTGCAAATTTTTCTGTCTACTCCACGCCGATGAGCCCGAGAACTCCTTTATCCAATTATGCAGTTTACGAATGCACCTCTATGTCCGTCGTTACAACCTGCTTGCGAAAGTCCGTGTAATGCCTCCCATCTATCAAGAAACTGCGTTCCGTCTTCAAAGTTCCCTGCTCACTCGTATGAACCGACTGCGTCATTTCCATCTCCCTCTCTTTCTCCGCCTCCTTCTCCAAAAACCCCTTTAATGCTTCCAACGCTTCGTATTTATCCACCACCCTGGAATGCGTAACGCTAAAGAATTTCGCATAAGCATACAGAGAGTAGTAAACACTAGCCGTATCGACAAAGACCAGCGCCATCTTCATGCCGAAGTACACTGGCAGTATTTTCCACGCTACCATCTCGCCCTTTCTCCTCAGGTGAAAAGCATTGAAGAATATGAAACCCAGCATATACACGCCCAGTAGCCCGAAGGTGGCAATCAGTGTGATCTTCCACGCTGCTACTAGCATGATGGGCAGCATGATTGGCCGCATGATGTAGATGATGGTTGAGTACACTTCCTCGAAGACGAAGACCTTGGTGATAAGTTCTCGCCAACCTAGTCGCCATGCGAAAAACATATATGAAAGGTCTTGCGAGACTCGATATATGAAGAAGAAATTCCAGCGGTAGAAACGCTGCTTCCAAATTGTCATTTCACCGTAGCCGCCGCGACTAGATTTGCTTGGTATGAACAGGCATGGCGGGGTTTCGGTCTCGACAAATACTTGGCTGCAGAAATCGACGCGGAAGCCTGCGGACTAGGATATGTGAGTGGCGGTTCAGAAGGAGAGGAGAAAATCACTTACTCGAGCTGTGTGACCGAAGTACCAGTCCTCCGAGATGTGGTATCCAGGATGGCCAAAGAAGAGTTTCTCAAGGATCTTGCGGTCCCAGAGGATGATGGCGCCATGAGGGAAGGTTGCACTTCCGTACTTGGATTGGAAGACTTTCGACATCCCAGCAAGCTTGTACTCGACATCTTGCGCTTGCTGGAATACCGTACCCTTGGAACCATTTGCGCCAGTGCTTTTGATAGAATAGCCAACGCAGGCAGTCTTCCCATTAATTCGATTTGTGACAATAGGCAAATTCGGCGGGAGATGAACGTCGTCATCGATCAGGAGACAGTATTTGTACTTCTTTGCGAGGAAAACACCGACGAATTCGGCGACGATCTTACTTCCAACGGGCACCCAGAAGTGGTTGACTCCAAACTCTTTGCAGACATCTTCTGTGTTATCTAGCGGGGTTGGCGAGTTTCCATTTGCAATGATGAAGATCTGCTCCGGTTTAAAAATCTTCAGCGCGTGGGGTATCGTGTCTCTCAGTGCGTCGGCTGCTTTGTACGCTGGTATAACCAGACAAGTCTCAGATGCATCCCGTTTCTCGATATCATCGACCTCGCCCTCGAAAGTTGCAAACATTAGAGGAAGCCAAGTCAATAGAGCGCCCCACGCCAGAAAGGGGACAAGACCCCACTTAGGTAGTAATTTGTCGTGCGCAATTTTCCTGGTATAAATCAGTAAGTGTAGCATGCAGTATCGTAAATTGATTTCCTTACCAAACTTTGAGTACTAGACCATCCCAAAGAGGCAAGCCAACAAAAACAAAGTAGATCACACATGCTACGAGAGCGATCCAGAAGCCCTTGAAACTGTTTTGACCAAAAGCACCTCGCTTCCGTCCCTCCTGTTGCTCTCGAATAATTTTCATGAACTCATCAACATCTGACGCGCTGGCTTTGGGATCATTGAAAGGAAGCTCTAAATCCATGGGCGGTTTTTTGAACATGTATAGAGGTGAGTTAGAGGTAGTTGATTGCATAGAAGCAAAACTAGAAACCGAAGAAGTTGATGAATTCAAATGCAAGGTAGGCAGAAATTTGGGCCGGGAGCTCTTGCTGTCTATCGAATTGTTCCGTGTACTCCTGCCGGAAGATATCGAAGGGGCGACGAATGCCGACATTGGAGGCGTGAGAACGGATGCCGGCACGTTGCTGCTGTGCGACGAAGCTGGGCGAGAAGGAAGACTCGAAGACCTCGTTCCAAAAGATGAAGTAGCCCCATGGTGTTTGGGCGAATGTAGTTGTGGAGAAGGAAGAGGTGTTGAAAACTTGTGTGTGAGACTGCGAGATGAGGGCTGCCTCTTCTCATGCGGATCTTGGACAGCTGGTTGAGTGTAGTAAGCATCGACGAAATCGTCAATATCTCGAACAGGCCCAATGCTTTCCGGTCGGCGCAATTCTTGAGCGGTGTGAAAGGGTTGAGGAGTTAGAGAATTTGATCCGTAAATATCATCAGGTGAGGAGGCATGCGACTGTTGATTCCGTCTTGCGAATGTTGAAGAGCTTTTGCTTGAACTTGCAACGCCGACAGGAGGAGACGAAGACATTATTAACTGAAGGAATGTTTTGCTGAATGAATGTTGTTCCCTCTGGTGATGAGCGAAGGACACCAGGAGAAAGAAGAGAATAGTAGCGACAGTAGTTTTCTCAGTACTCAAAAGAATGAATGAAGTGCATGAGCGGACGTCTTCGCCCCTCGAAGTGAGGAGTTACTAGGTAGGGAGAAATGGAAAAACAGCCGTTGAAGATTCTAGGAAAGAGACTAGAATCTCTGAAGGGTAGACATCAAGACATACTCCCATCGAGCCATAATAAGAAACAAAAGCCAGTGTGCCGCTCCGGAAATGAGTTCTCTGTTCACGAAAAGAAACAGTCAATGTGCGGCTTGGTGCGCAAATCCCACATTGTGATGTCTCATTGTCTCTCTCAGCATTGACGCCTCCCAGCTGAGCAAGCCATTTGGGCTATTTCCTGCAACGCTGCGCAGAGTTTTCCAGGGATGAGTCTGTGTGCTTAAGGGGTCTACAGCAGATAATTATTCAAGGATAATTCAATATTATCCCCCCTCCCCTTAATAAACGTTAAATCCTCAAGAATTATGGGGCGGGGTGCAAAAGGACTACTGTGAGTGGCAGGAGAGCCTCTCAGCCTCCTTGCATAGGCCAGAATCTGGTCTGTTGTTATGTCCCGGGTGGCTGTAGGAGGTTCCAGAGAGGTGCTGCTTCCTTGTCGATGGCTAAAACTGAAGGATTTCACTGGATAGACAACCTGGAAAGTGATTCACACAGTTTCCTTTTTTGATACGATTTAACGTTTATTAAGGGGGGGGGGGTATAGTATTTGAAGTTTGTGGACTCCAGCTCGCCACCCGACGACTTGCAGAGAAGTCGAAGCTTAAGCGCACTGACAGACGGCGCACGTTGCAGGCGGCTCAGTAACGATCTTATCAGGTGGCTAAAAAAAAGCCTCGTCAAGAAAGGGGTCCTCGGCTGGTGACTCTTTGTCAGACTGTCTCTCCCAGCAAGCCTTTTACTGGCGCGTGGTCTTTGGGTATGGCCGGGGGGCGTTCCGGTGTGTCTAACGTGTGAAGTGCCGTATTTTAGCCTTCCCGGGCGCCCTGCTGTGGCTCGGTGCACAGGCCACCTTTTACCCAGTGCCTAAGAGTTGGTTCCTTTCAGAATTGCCCTCATCATACCGGCCCAACAGATCTTGGGCTAATAAACCTTTTCGGGAGTACGAAGGACGCGGTCATAAGTCTTAGTAATACAGCGCATCAAGCCCTATAAGGTAGGAGCAATCTCCATAATTTCGCACTAACTACGCTATAGAGTAACACTCGCTAAAACAGCCTATAAAGCGCTGCAGCCCTATACTTACAGGGGCTTTTAGTGGACCTGAGAAGTTCCACAAGGCATAGGGCTTGAGGCGCTGTACTACCCAAACTTATGACCGCGTCCTTCGTACCGGCCTAATAGATCTTGCGCTAAGGAACTTTTTCGAGAGTAATAACTGCGTGGGACATAGCAGATGTTCCACGCTCTCGATTAATATGAATGTAAAATTATGGCCCCGAATAATACGCTGCCACCCGCCCCAACCCTGTAGCACCCCCTGCCCGCCCCAGAACCGCCTGTAAGGCCTGTAGAAGCCCCCCAAGGTCCTGTAGCAGTCTCCTACGCCCTTCCAAGGCCCGGCAGAAGCCTGAGGAGCCAATATCCGTTACGCTGCGGCCAGCTGCGCCCTCGCTTAGAAAAGTGAGGAACATCAAAAGTCCAATTTTGCCACTACTCTCGAGTAGTAAAACCTTTATAAAACTGAGTAAAAACCAGATATACTTACAATTTGGAAGGAGTTAATTTAGTGTCTAGAGGAAACCAAACCTCTTATAATCCGGTAGGTATTTATTTAAGTGCGAAGTTGGGAAGGAAAACCGCTAAGCGAGGGCGCAGCTGGCCGCAGCGCAACGGATACGCTGCCAAAGCCGGTAACGTATTATTTTAATACTGGAAACGACTTCTCAAAATGTTCACAAGGAGAATAATACGCTGCCGGCCCGGCAGCGTATTTTTTTTGGATTTTCCTCGTTCCCACCGAGGATTTTCAATTTTTTATAGGGCATATTTATAGGTTATAGTTATAGGGTATATAAATGCCTCGTCCCTACCGAGCCTTTTTAAAAATCCCAAAAATCCTCGTTCCCTCCGAGGATTCCTTACAGGCTTCAAAGTCCCTGAGACTTTGTCTAAGTCGACTCCACCACCAAAATTTAACCGAGCTAAACCAGATTCAGCCTGCCTCCTCAGAATTGTATTTTTTTTATCATATCCCAATAACCCTAACCATAACCTAACCCTAACACCTGACCCTTACCACGAACCCTAAACCGCGCTACACGCCTAACCCTAATTTTCGTGAGAAGATTCGGGTGCGAATTGAAGTGTGAGAGTGTTTTGCGATGCGTTTGGCCCTAAAAGAGTACTGAATCGGGTTTAGCCGAGTCGACTTAGACAAAGTCCCTGAAGGCCCTGTAGGATTTCCCTCCAGGGGCCCCCGTCGCGTCTAGTCCCAATTAGGCCAAAGCCACAAAAAAAAATACGCTGCGCGGCTTTGGCAGCGTATTATTTTGGAATGAATTACTTGTTGCTCGTAAAAGCAATACCTCAAAGCCCAAACAACGCCACCACAACTCGAGCTTTCAATACCAGGTATATCCAAGCTGAGAGACATGCCTAGAACTATTCCGGGTGAACATGGACCTGAATGTAGAATAATCCAGAAAATAAATAGACACAAAGGAGAATAGCAAAAGGGGTTTGAGTGAACTACAACTGGCTGAACTTCATCTAAATACATCAGAGCTTACCCACTGGTTCCCTACTATTCTTCAGGAACAGTAAATATGGCTCCAAGTATAATGACGGAAAGTTTTCAAGTTCACCAATTCGAATATAATCATCCTCCACACATCAATGAATGCACGAACAGATTCCGCAGCATATCCATGCCTACACCTGCGGATCGGTGTTGCCAAGCAGCGGCTTATGTCGTTGAGTCCAATGATCCAGTGGTTGCCGTCATTGGCGTTGGATATGTCGGTCTAGAGCTCGTCAGGGCATTTTCGATGCACTACACAGTCATCGCTTTTGATATCTCGTCAAAACGGATATCAACACTCCGACAAGAGCAGAAAAACTTGAAATCGGTGACATTCACGTCCGACCAGAGCATGCTTTCCCGCGGGACACACTTCCTAGTCTCAGTACCAACACCTCTTTTGCCAAATCGCCAAATCGATACCAGTTGCCTAGAAAGTGCAATCACCACAGTCGCTCGCTATGCTCGGCCAGGAGCCACGGTGGTTATGGAGAGCTCGGTGCCAGTTGGCATGACGCGAAAATTGATGGCGCCGATCATGAACAGTCGCGGTCTCAAAGCTGGCATGTCTCCTGAAGTAGGACATCCATTCAATTGCCAAGTATACTTCAATGAAGGCATGCTAATGTTAGTCACAGCGTGTGGACCCCGGTCGATCCGAACCTGCTTTCGAAGCAATCCCAAAGATCATATCGGGTCTTAATGATGTCTGTCCAGGCTCTTTGGAGAGTATTGAACACCTGTATTCGAAGGTCTTTCAGTCTATCGTCACGGTCTCCAAGCCTGAAGTAGCCGAAATGATGAAGTTGTACGAAAACTGCCAACGAATGATTGCAATCGCGTACGCAAATGAAATGGCCGATGCATGCATCGATCATGGAATCGATCCATTTGAGGTATCTCAAGCGGCATGTACAAAGCCTTTCGGGTTCCTCCCCGTCACTCCAAGTCTTGGGGTAGGTGGTCATTGCATTCCCGTCAATCCACACTACCTTCTCAGCAACAGCTCGTTCCCCTTGTTGGAGGCCGCAACAGAGAAGATGCGACTCCGTCCAGGCGCAGTTGGTGATCGCCTCATGCAAGACATTCTCAAGCATAACCCATCGCATTCCGCGCAGAGGAAGCCCAGGGTTCTTGTTGTTGGCGTTGCCTTCAAACGTGGACAAACGCTTTTGACCGGTTCCCCAGCGGTAGCGTTGATGCAACATCTCCTCACATCTTGGGACGCATACGTCGCGTTCGCAGATCCGTTGGTGCAGGAGAGCGCTGTACCATTCGCGCCACGGTTGGACGAGAAGGTTGATTGGACCAAGGCAGGATTGGAATGGTATGATGCAATTGTGGTTGTAGTCAGGCAGCTCGGGCTTGATTATGCTTTGCTTGACTACCTGGAGGGCGTCAAGGTCGAACTGTGGAATTGAGTGCGCGGGAAAGTGAGAATGCGAGAGTCTCAAATTAGATGGTGCCTACTGATGGTAGAAGGGAAAATTATTGTCAATTGGTTTCGCATTTATTAATGTTGTAATACTCGCTTTCACTGAATACAAGCGATAGCGTGGTAAGAGGCGAACTGGCTATTAGGCGACAAAAATAGAATCTTGTAGACTAGAAAAGGTGTGGCTTTGTTTTCGCCTCTTTTGGGGGGGTGGGGGGCAAGAGGCTCCATCATGTGGTGCTTCTTGGCATTCCAAACCTAACAATCTTTACAAAATAAATCGTCACCGTCACCATCATCATCACCATATTTGCCCTGATGTTCTATATAAGACTCAAACATCGAGCCGTCGTGCTCCTTGCAAACCACGCACACAGCAGTAATCCCTTCGTCCGGTGAGACATGTCCACACGCTAAGCCGGGGGTGGTTGGCCAGCGAATTACTCATAAATTAGTAATCAAAGCACTTACATTTTGCTAAGCAATAACCCCTGCCTTAGCCATGCTGGGCGGAAGTGCCGCTGCTGTCTCAGAAATGTGTACTTCAAGATGAGTTGTGCAAGAGTCCCGGCTTCGAGTCAGGTGCCACGCTGCAGGCGGCAAGGAACAATCAGTTTGGGCCACGCGGCGGTCAGGGGCTGAGTTGGAAAAAAATAAAAGAATGCATCTCTCAAAAAAACAAACAAAAATTTCAACCCGAAGAATTTACCATCGTGAATGCTGCGCTATGCCCGCTTCGGAAACGCTATCCTTCATTGGCGATGCGCGAGCCGACAGGAGCTGCGTGGAGTATGAAGGCCCTTGCATTCCTCGTACACCGTGTTTTGTCCAGAGTCAATATTCCGTTCTGGCCGCGTGTATCCAACAGAAAGTGGCTGGGCCTCATGTCCCGCTGAATAGCTGAATGTTCTTCCCTGCAACTCCGTGCCAATGCAGATATTCTCTCGTCAATTTCTCATTCCAAGGCGTTCTTGGTACTTGCCCCGCTCCTCACTGTCAGTTCTTTCGATACCTCCAACCCGTGGGGAATCATGGTCTTCTCTTCAGAAAAATAGATCACGACCTCTCATCTCAATCATAGTTTCCTAGAACACCAGGAATTGTCAATGTTTTCTGCCTTTCACACTCTTTTCTTTCTTTCTTTCTTTCTTTCCTGTGGTAAGTTCCCCTCGTTCTTTTGAGGCGGCGCCTCGTTTTCAGCCAACGGTCACTGATGCATATTCAGCTCACGCTCTATGCGAATGCGGCTTCAATGTCAAGTTATCTCCTACCAATAACTCTTCCCCGATTGAAGCAACTTTCATCAACACAATCGAATCAGATTTCACCCAGATACAACAAAGCAGCTGGGATCCCGACTGGTTTATAGTGACCTACAACCAGACCACTGGATTCCTAGGCAAAATCGCGGAAACCAGGAATGTTCTATACAATCATGTTGTCGACAACACTTCAACCTCAAGTCCAGGCATTTTCAGCGGGGACCCTGGAGTTCAACTGATTGTGCGCAGCACTCTCCAAAATGGCATGGTCCCAATGGGCGAGCTTCGCACGAAGCGGCAAGATATTCAATATGGTAGTTTTCGCAGCAGGATAAAATTCACCGGAATCAACGGGACCTGTGGGGCTTCCTTCTGGGTCCGTATCCTGCTCTCGATTCTCAGACTGAGAATTTATACTGACAAGCTGCCCCAGTACTACAACGACACCCAAGAAATCGACATGGAAGTCCTTTCACGCGAGCAATCTACTTCATCCTCGGCCCTCAATCTCGTTCTTCAATCCGAGCAATCTGCCCAAGCCGACTTCAACGCAGCAAACACATCATCTTTCGAAATTGCTCAGTTAGGTTTTCGCGCGGATGCCCAATTCCACGAATACCGCATGGACTGGACGCCAGACCAAGTTTCATTCTTTGTCGACGGCAACTGGATAGCAGAGATGACAACAAACGTCCCAGTAACTGGGGGAAGACTCGTCTTCAATCATTGGAGCAACGGAAATCCAGGGTGGTCGGCAGGTCCGCCAGTGGCGGATGCTACCATGACGGTCGCGTATATGAAAGCATATTTCAATTCATCTGATCCGAGTATAAACCAAGATTTTTCGGCAAGTTGTGTTGATCCGGGGGTTGCGAATGCAAGTTGTCAGGTTTTAGATAATCCGGACTTTTGGATTACGAAAACGGGGAATGTATCCGGATCTGACAGTCCTAGTTCTACTTCTACTCTTACCCCTATGGGTACGGCGAAGTCTAGCGCGGGTCGAAGAGGAGTTATGAAAAGTGCTGTTTTGATATCTCTAATATATTTCTTCTTGTAGAGCCTTAATTTGACGAAGTCAGTGTCAATTTATATATTTTGAGTTGTAACATTGACTATATTACTTCATTGCTTCCACTCCAAAGTTTTCAAGTCACAAGTTACAATGGTGAGATGCGGGGAGGGTGTTAAAGACTAGAGGTGTGGACCGAAAGGATCTCTAATATTTTTCAGTTGCATTACTTCTATGTCCCAAAATGTACGCCAGCTTCTCGAGCAAGTCAAACTCATTTAAAGGCCACAGAAAAAGCAAATTTAGAGCTCCAATCCAGTTAACTGCGGTGTGCTGCTTCCCCTCTCTTCTCCTACAAGGTGCGAAATGTCAGTGGCTTCCAATAAACCAGCCATAGGAGAACATTGAAGCTCGCTGCCCCACCTTAAATGTCTTAAACCATAGCTGCTTTCTCTCAGGTTCGAGATAATTTCAAGCACGTGAGGTCCCAATTAGTTCACGTGATCGTAGACTTCCCCCCCTTTTCAAGACCTCTTAAAATCTTAGCCATTTACCTACTATAAGAACATACACCTCATTCGTCCCTCGCTGTTACATTTGAGGGCTAATTTTTGAGCTTTTATAACACTTGTAAACATTTATTGTAGTGCTACGTAGGACGAGTCCCAAAGAAACGGGGAACTGTTGCAAGAGTTTGACTGAAATAAGCCTTGATATGATATAAATGAGGGCCTATGTTTAAATGTATGAAATTTAAGGTCAATAAATTCTAAATTATACAGTATCTATATGACCCGATGCATATTTACAATGTAATAATACATGACAAAAGTTAACAGTCTTGATTTTGGAAGTGTTGGCACAAAACATCACCCTGAAAACACTTCTATGGCCCCGCTGAATAAACCAACAATCTATTCGCCGAGCCGTAAAACTCTGTACTATTTCCTGCGCAGAACATTCCCTGGTAATCCGTAATATTAGTTGGCGCGGAAGTACTTACTAGCGCATTATCGCAACAACACTTGTCCCCATACTCAACGCCCGCAAGGCTATATATCCCAGTAACTGGCAATTCGCAACACACGACTCATCTGTTAAGGTCGGACTGTGGAGAGAAGATGCACTCAAACTACGTACGCTAATGTTGTCCAAGAAACAACCTTTGAGTTTGTAGTTTTCGCTGATGACGGGGGGCAGTTGTGCCGCCGTATCAGGCAGCTTGTAGCTGTACACACTCAAACGGTTTGAGCCACCGCACATCCCGCTCGAATTGCAGTTGCAGGCCTTTATGGATCTTGTATAGCCTATAGTGGAACACTGGACTAATCCTGTACCACACCAACATTCGCCAGCACTGGGTGGAATTTATCAGATTTGATCTCAACGGCTAGGATGGTGAAAACTTAAATGCATGAATTTATTGACTAACTATTCTAGTCCTGTTACAGGATAGTTGTTTCTGAAGCAATAACTTCGGCAAGCTTCAACTGTCATACTGCTCCTAGCAGTAATGGAGAACCCGTTGAGAGCACGCGCACCAACAGTATCGTTAGCGCAGCCAGTGTAGCTCCAAGCACTCGTAGGGCTGATTGTTGCGGTACCCTGTGTGTTTATGCTTGTTGATATTGAAGTTCATGTACTCATTTTGCTTGAACTGGATGGGATAAAACTTCATGAACCTGTAACAGACAGCTTGAGAGTAGATAAGCTCGTCGAAGTTGAAGCGACAGCTAATCAAGCAACCTCACCTGCCATGTAACCGCCGAGAGTGCCTTATAATTATCTCTTATATTGTGTTTATTGTTAAAAATTCATTCATCATTCTCTGTCTCTCAACTTCAAATCAAACCCCCTCAAGTCCTCACGTCTCTCCTTGATGCCTTCTCCTCTAAGCGCCAATTTTCCTCCCATTCAAGCTCTTTTGAGCCTAAATGGAGGGGGTTTATAATTCCACACGCCCCAATCATCATTTAACTCTTCCGCTTCGCCTTCCCTCAAACAATTCAATTGGCCGTCATCCGCCCGGCTTTGCATTCTAGCCAATCTACTGCAACCCCACCTCTGTTGCCCTCCAGCCCATTCTTGATTTCCATCCTCCTCTTCCTCGCCAAACGGCTTCTTTATCCCATAATCACCCACCACGACGATTCTGTTCCCGTACGGCAGACTCGTAACTAGGAAAACGTCCTCGAAATACACATGGATCGCCAGTCCCTCGGCACAATTTCCGTTAGTTCTGTGGTCTCCCAGGTCGGCTATTCGCTCCGAGTGTGCATTGCTCGGGTAGAAGCCTCGCTCACCATACATATCCGCTGGATCATAGCCTTAGTTGCTGTACGTGCTCTGTTCTAGAGAGCGTGCGACGGGAGATTCGGTAGTATTTTCCTTTTCGGGGTCGCTAGTTTTGCCCAACAGTATGGCAAATATGCTGCAGCCTCCTTTGCCTGTACGGAGCTGAAGTAGACGTAGTCTTGAACAACGAAGGCAGTCATGGCGCCTGGCGCCTTATTTCCGTCCAAATCCTTTAGTTCTTTATAAGCAATGAAGGCGAGTGCTATGAGCTGTCCGTTGGTCAGGCTCATAGGGTCGATTTCTTCGTTGCTAGCCTGGTCCACTACCTTGACTTTGGCAGAGTAGTGATTTCTCAGCCCAACTTTTTTTTCGTTAAGGGGTTTCCAGTTAGGCCTGGGTATGGCTGTGAGTAGAATGTGGTTTGCTGCAAAATTATCTACAAGCTCCAAATGAGGTTCCTGAAACTCCTCTCAGATAATCTGGTGAAAGGGATCGCAAAGATGAAGGGAAATCGAGTTGAACAGAAGCAGGACAAGGTGATTTATGACAGGTATCAGCAGTCTGGTAATGATATGATTCTGGGCGAGAGCCGCGTTCTCGCCCGATTGCTATGAGAGAATAATAATCAATAAACGGCTTGCATTTGGCCCCTTGTTCCAGCTAATAACACGACGTTGGCTTCCCACCACTTCTGATGTGGAACCAGTATACAGTCCCCCCCCCAGAAAGAACGTCTAGCTCTGTCGATGACACTGTCGGTTCCCACCGGAACGCTAAGCACCGTCACGAATATTGTGGAATGCTTATTGCGTAAAGTGGTGGTTGATTTTTAAGGAGAAGAGAGGGTAGTTAACCAATAGGTTAATATACCCGTCTCTCGTGGTCTAACTAAGTCTAATCGGGACTAGCTACAGCGGTTTGCTCGCGCTTGCTCACGCGTGCACGTGAGGCTTGTGCAAGCAGTTATACGTACCAACGCTGTACCAACAGACACATTTGCTGCTTTTATTCCTTCAAGGCTGGCACAGATCATCCTCATCACATGAAAACCCAGGCTCCAGGAATCGCTCAGGGATATAAAACAGAAACAGCGTCAAAAACGCCTTCATTGGGCTAGCCTGAAAACAGTCGCTAGACGTTCTTTCTGGGCGGAGGGGGACTGTACACTAAAAATAACTAAACGAACACGATGATTCTCTAAAATAGAACACAAAAACACACTTAAAAACTCTCTAGCTATAGTGATGCGATATACAATTATATAACGAGCGTGGTTGTTTGAAGTATTGTATAGTGAGAGCTGAATTGAAGCCAAATTGAATTAAAGTAAGTTCTCTGAATGGTTAGAATTAAGCCAGCCTCGATGCGCATAGACCAAGGAGCACCTGGTAGTAGCCGAACTGATTCACCAACTGGCAGTGGCGGTCGCAGATGGGACGCTAAAATGAAGGACTCAGTCTGATTAGTTGTCGCCCTATACAGCCGTATTACTAACAATCTTTAAAACGCACTTTTTAAGCGAGGAACTAAAACAACATGTCGACCTCGAATTGTTCATCACTATATATTATATTTACGCGAATTGCATCACGATCACAACTCCAGTTCAAGAGGTAAGTGGCTAGAATTAATAGGGCAATATAGTTCTATTAATGGCTAATAGATATACCTGTATAGATACCTTACTATTTGACTGTAGTCGAAATCGCGTGAATCGAAGATACTCTCCGCGAGCCTCCCGAAATAATCACTCCTTTATATATTTAATAGCTTATAATAATCTATTATATGACTATTCAGACAATATATAAGTATAAATATCAAATTGAAATAGGATTACCGGTTAGACAGAATTCAGGAGATCCTCGCCCGGTTATTATATAGAAAATGGAATAGACTATTAAGTAATTACTCGACCAGATACTATAGTTATACTAAAACGAAATTACTGACTTTTTATATAAAGTCTTTAGTATTATAGTTACCCAATCTATAATATTACTCGCTTTAAAAAGAATAATAGTTATAAGAAAGAAGCTCAAGGTCGAAACTACTCAAAGGAATAACGAATTACGGACTCAATAGAGGGATAACCTTTAATTATTCACGACGGATTAACTAGTATATATTAACGAATTAGGAAATAATAATTATATAAGTAATTATTAATACAATTAGACTAATTCAGGAATTCGAGCAATTATTCGTCAGTAATTAGTAAAACGAGAAAGAGTTTCTATACTCCCGGTATATATAATCAAAGATTATATCCATTTAATTACCTTTTCTGGTACCTATATAATAGATATTTTCGAAGACTTTATTATTAATGAACTTTTACCACTTTATAATCCATATCTAGACCCTTGATTAATTATTATAATAGATAATATATTAGTTTACTAGTCCCGTTAATAAATAATCATTAATACTTATAGATAATAAGGTATTTGGATATATTTCCTTCCTCCTTACTCGCCCGATTTCAATCTAATTAAGAAGTCCTTTAGTGATTTGAAAGTCTTTATATATTACTATTATTAATAGGAATATCCAAGATTCCTTAAATATCAAGACTTCCTGGAATGGACTATTCGGGAGATAGGAACTGGACAGGGAACTATTTAATAAACAAGGGGATATTTTAGGAATACCGGAATATATGAGATTCCAGATAATTAAGACTATTTTGAGACTATTTTGAGAGTCCTTTACTATTATAACTTATAACTTTTTATAGGATTATATATATTTATAAGATTTCTATAGATAATATAATATACTTATTCTCTTTAAAATAAATAAAAAATATTTTTTTAAGAATTCGATAATTATTTAAAAGAAAAGATACCTATTCATATAGATAATTTATATATAAATTAAAACTAAATAAATCTAAATACAATATTACTTTTTCTCGAAATATTATTTAATAATCTAATTATATTTTTTATACTTTTAAAATACCTTTTCCAGTTATTCCTATATATAAAAAACTCTATTATTATTATTACTCTAATACCAGAATATTAATATTCAAAACCCTGTTATTATTCCTATCACAATACCCTAATATTATTATACTAATACCCTTTAAAGAAGTCAATTTCCTCTTTCCAAACTGGATTCTTGATCCCGTTATAATAATCCTCTATTTGAATATCCATTTATTCTTTAACTTAACGAGAATATTATAATATAATCTGGAATATTAACTATTAAATAGATTAATGGATTTTCGGTTATTAATTATCTATTCCTAAAAGCCCTTTAATAGTATATAGTTCCTATTCTCTATTATATTCACACTTGAAATCAGATATTCTCTTTGCCAGGTATTTCGCAATTCCGACAGGGATATTATATCTCTCAAGAACTTTCACTATTAATAATAATTTAAATTTCTCGATATTATCAAGTTATTATATAACTATCACTTCCAGAACGGCCTTAATTACTTGTTAATAAGACAGGTCCGCTTTACCCTAAAGTAATCACTGTCTATATTCCCTAAAGAACTCCTTAATATTGAGACCACGAATTGAAAAGAATAGAGGAGAAGAAGATTATCTTTAAGGTAATTAATATTAATATTAAAGTCATCGAGTTTAAGAGTGAGAATATCTATAACTATAATCAAATTATAAAGTAATTACAGATTAAGTAACTTGAAGAGTAAGATTATAGATTACTAATAGAATTGGAAATTAAGATTATATAGACTGAACCGGAATTATAATAGTTTCGACTATTATAATAGAAATAGTCCTTCTATTCTCTCATTTTATTACTATTTAATTCTATTCTTTATAATATTATATAATCCAATTAGAAGGAGGTTTTTCAACAGAAATAAGTGGAATACTAATTATAATATATTCAATCCATTCATTTTATTCAAGGATTAAAACTTTATAATAAGATCCATTTTTCCTGAACTTATAGTAATAGCCACTTGTATTACTACAAATTCCTTCTTCTTTACAAGTATATAGAGTGAAAATATATGAACGAATCGCCTCCTTAATATCCATATTATAGTCTTATTAAGCCTTTATAGCAAATTAATAATTAGTAATTAAATCTCGAGATTATAATATAACTATATTGGATATAGTTAATCCAGTAGTATCAGGAACAAAATCGTTAAAGGGATTGTCGGAAGGAGAGTCGATATCGAAAAGGGGAATTACTCGAATAGTATCAGGTCGAGATTTGGTCTTATCTTTGGGATTAGATTCTGGTATAATAACTCGATTAATAGTCTTATAAAAAGCTTTAATAGTAAGTATATTATAGTTTTTATAATCCCCCGTATACTTCATTCAACAGAGAATAGTCTCAATTAACTCCCACGACTTCTGATCCTTGACTCGAATTGTCTAGTAATTACCCTTGATATTACTAGTTATTATTGACCAATAGAGCTTTATTAGTATATTAGTACCCGTCAAACCACGAGCTTCTATCCATTCCTTAATATATTTGTTATAAAAGTCGGCTTAAAGATCAAAAAACGATATCCGGTTAAGGTTATTAAAATCTAATCCTAAAAGAATCTAATCTTTATCCTTCCGCTTTCCTTCTATATTTAATATAATATAAATCGAAATATAATAGGAATCTTTATCGAAGATATAGATAGGATCGAAAGGAGAAGAAGAAGATTATTTTCGATATTATTTTATTATTTTTATAGAAGGAATTATAATTATCGTATTTATTCCAGAAGAAGAGAAGGAAAGCGGACTTGTATTAATCTCAATTACAGTTTCACGAGTACTTGGTCTTAAAGGAGGACTGGGGAATTCAGGAGATAGTAGATTCGATAGTTTCCCTTATTTTCAATACCCTAATTTACCTTTCGATTACTTTGGAGGTGGGCGAGACGTATCGAAGGCAGTAAGTGAAGATATTCGAGATTTATATCGCCGTTTTATAGAGGAGGACTGATCCGCGGCCTCTCCAAGGACCCGCTTTGAGCGACGAGCTGGAGGCATTTGCCCCTTGATTATACCTTAATTAGGAAGGTATCCGTAACGTGATAGTGGAGCAATTCAGGGTAGTTATTAATGGAAGTGACTAGGAATACGCGTTTTTAGAGGGAGCCGCATTCTCGCTTAAAAAGTGCGTTTTAAAGATTGTTAGTAATACGGCTGTAACCTTACGCGCCCGGGGTAAGGGGCAGCCTCAAATGCTGTCTATCTTCGATCAACCCCACTCCCACGTCTTGTATTTTCAACATCGACAGCCTCCTCACTCGCATCATTTAAGACTTGCTATCTCCGAGGTACGACCGCGAAACTATAACATCCCGAAAACCATTTGCAGCGTTGCATTGCAACGAAGATAGCAAGTCTAAAGCGTGCCTTTTCTGTTTGACTAGAACTGTCTTAGCAGCTGGAGTTGCTCCACCTTTGACATGGAGGCAGCTTTAGAGGAATCCATGGGCGAAGGACCTTATGAAGCTCTCCCAAGTTCAGAACATATTCGCCTTCTCAGGTTCGAAGGAAAACCTCCCAAGCAAGAGTATCTGTCATTCGTTATGGAAATCTTTCTCATCGCCGACTCGGCACTGCCAAATTACCGCGCATTATCCTATACATGGGACTCCCCAGTTATACCAGACGATCCAGACGACGACGAAGATTCAGAGGATGCTATAGAGGCTTTGATAAAGGTAGCCCAACAGATCAGTCTGGAAGATTCGGAAGAGCCAATGGTGTTTTGCAATGGGTACGCAATGGTTGTAACATCTAATTTACACGATGCGCTGTACCAATTGGCGGATTACACGGACGTAGGGCATATTTGGTGTGATGCGCTTTGTATCAACCAAGCAGACAGTAAGGAGAAGAGTGTCTGTATTCCCATTATGGGCGACATTTTTTCATCCGCTACAACGGTCATTGTCTGGCTGGGAAACGATACGAAATATCTCAAAGATTTCGAATGGTTGCACGATGCAAATTCATTGATGATAGAAGAGGCTTTTGACGCCCTTGACAAAAGTAGATGGGATTGTAAAGAGATATTGTTATCGGGTGGTACTGGTTCAAGCGAAGATAAAATTGAAATGACTCGACGATGGGTCTCTTATCGTTTGTTCTACGACCGATTACGATTCTTCACAAGGTCTTGGATCTTGCAAGAGGTTGCGCTCGCCCGTGAAATTTGGGTACACTGTGGTTCGAAAGAGCTTTGCTGGGACAGTATGGCCGCCCTCGCAACACTGGTAAGACATACCGGGTCTGCAGTTACCTTTGTGGAGGTGGATGAAGAGGGAGCCCAACACTTTGCACCGGCACCACCTTCTGGTGACAAAATGGCTCGAATAAGTTGGCTTAGGGATCAATGTGCTGCTGGCAGTCCGGAGAATGGAGCACCAGATGAGATACTGAAAGGCAATCGGGATTTGGACGGCATCACAACTCCCAGGCAGTGTCTCTATAGCTATTTGAAGCATCTACTAAAGTCTGTACGCATTTGTGACGCCACCGACCCTCATGATAAGATCTTCTCGGTTCTCGGAATGGTCAAACGTTATCTACCACCTGGTGTGTCAATGCCGATTGATGCAGATTACTCTATGCCACTAGAGGAACTGTACACCGCCATCACTTTCAAAATCATTCAAGAGCTACCTTTGTTATCAGTACTATCAATGGTCGAGGACAGATCATGGCGCAAGACGTCCACGCTACCCTCGTGGGTTCCAGACTTTTCTCAGATTAGGCCATTAACTCAATTAGCAGAGCTCTTCTGCGAAAGAGGCATTGAGTGCAGAAGATTTCTGTCAGGAAATAATCACCCCCGACGTAGATTGGGCCGTACCCTGTACCTTCATGGCGCCTTCATAGACACCATCCAAGAAACAACTCCCCCAGAGCACCAAGACCAGAGGTCGTACCATTTCAAAAGCCCCACCATATTTATCTGGCTAAATTCGCAACTGCAGCTGCTCGCCAAGCAAATCCGAAGACCATACTTCACAGGCGAAGACTACATGGATGTATTTTGGAAAACGCATATGGCGTACATCGAGTGTTCGAATGGACACAAAAATCTGAACTTCAATGACCCCGAGAAAATATCCGAGAGCTTCCGTTCCTGGTTAATAGACTTGTTGACAATACCCGTGAGTCTTGCGAGTAAATACATAGGAGTATATATTTCTCTTATGCACTGCGTCAAAAAAATAGTCACTCATACCCAGACCAAGTCCGATAGGTGGCTCGGCCTTCAACACGACATCGCACGCTACGGTCGATCCACGTGGGTCGAATACTTGACGGACGAGAATGGAACTATCGGCCTTGGTGATTGGCCTATCGATCCAGTGGAAGCTGCTGAAATGATAGATAAACTATCATGTAAGGATAACCAGCAAAACCTGATAGGGGAACAAGGAGAGGGGAAGGGAAAAGATAAACAGAAGGAAGGAAAGACAACGGAGGAAACAGACCTCACCGTAGCAAAGGCTTTCGCCGCGAATGACGATTTCGCTATAGCCAAGGCCCTCCAAGCTCAAGAGGATGGCGACGAAATTGAATTGCTTACCCTTATGGATGGTATACCCCAACCCGACATCGCAGAAGCAGAATGCACAGAGCTTAGGCGCAAAAAAAAGGAATATTCGCACCAACAATGGGCTACACTTGACAAATTGATGCTGGCAACGAAAAAGGGATATATTGGCTTGTGTCCTGAGTCGAGCCGGAAGGGGGATCAGATATGGTACATTGAGGATGCGGCCGTGCTGTTTGTATTACGTCCTCACAATGGAGGAGGGCCGGAAGGAGACCTTTATGATGTTGATGATGAGACCTTTGAGTTAATGGGGGAGGCATTTGTGCATGGGTTAATGGGTGGAGAGTTGTTAGGTGACAATAGGTTTAGGGGGGAAGTAGAGCCCGTTGCGCTGAGGTGAAGCCGCGGATGGGGGGACTGTAAAATCTATTTGCAAAACTACACTTTAGAATGCAACTGAAGGTTTCCATTTTAGCGTAATACAAGATCGGAAGCCTTCTATAAACGCCGCGGTTATTACAAGTAAAGTGCTACTCGGGCAATCCATTCAATCGTGACAGGAAGCACACGGGGATATGCGCGACTTAAGCTAATATCTAACCTTATTAGTTAAGGGGGTACTGCTCAGGTTGCTCAGGTTGCTCAAATAGCTCAAGTGAGCTGGCTGAGCCGAGCATGAGCCAAGGGTGGTTAGCGCTTAAGTATAAGCGGCATACTTACCAATCGGAAATAGAACGAAGACTAAGGGATTAGAGTTGAACTACCATTATAGTCTCAGACGACTTCTTTGTTTCGCCGGTTCCGCTTTAATGGCTGGACATGAGTAGTCACTGCTCTAACCTGAGCCGAGGGTGAGCATTGTTGAGCAAACTTTGAGTCAGCCTAACATCCATAAGTAGGGGGCCGAAACGTACCCCTGGTGGTCTGTCTTGCCTCCCTCGTAACTCGGTCGTGGTTTCTGGTTTGACTTTTAGTTAGGGTCGCAAGGTCTCCATCCGGCTAAAATTAGAAAATAGTAAGTGAATGGTTTGTTAGAGCCCATTTCGAACCTTTAAGAAGTTGCGAGTCACCTATTTTAAACCTCGCAATGTACGGAGCATTGCTTCTCGAAACGAGGAACGAGTTGGAGAAGTATTCCCGACGCTGTACGTGAAAGGGCCATACACCGAAAGACCTCCCCTTTTCGTTTTACATTGCTATAATAGTGAGACCTAGTCTGTTCCTCTTGCTCTAGACTAGTCTATCGCTCTGAATAACGTATCACCAATACCCAAGAACACCAGGAACAAGACCACCTGGAACGTCAGGAACCAGAACAAAACGCTAGGAGCAAGAACGCCAGGAACAAGAATGCACAGGAAACTCGACAAGAGATATTCGTAACGCCCTTTTAGCACTTTAGTGCGACAATACACAGGCCTTCTCCCTGTAACAGGACCTGTCGCATGTCCTGTAGCATTCCCACTGCGCCCAGCACGCCCAGAACTCGCGCTCGCCTCTAGTTCTTCAAACCTATCTTCAGATAATGACTACAGTTTCCTTTGGAGAATCCCGAAAGACTAGCACACCGGCCTTTTTGAAGATGCGAAATATACCAACGCGCCGGAACTTCCTCAACCCGATCATTTCAGAGTTGGTAGACGAGAGAACAAGCCCTGACGATACTAATGTGGAATCAGGGTTGGAACTTTCAGCCTCATTGGCGTCAGGGTCGGGGTACGACGCTAGCAACAATAGCCAAACTCCCTCCTCTTGTATGCGATGCAAAACATCTGGAGGTGAACTCCAATCGAGACCTATGTAGCTGTGCATGATGTCTGCACCGTCCAGAACTATCACCAGGGGATTTGCTGAATTACCATCGAACCGAAGTGAACTTGACTTGAGCAAGCCGATATGCTGCACTTTCCCAGTTAGGGTCAAACTCCCATTAGTGACGCGGCCAAGAGGGTCCTGTGGGAGCACATGGTCCGCACGTGAGGAGCCACATGTGGGTCGTGTGGTAAGCATTTGTCAGGGCATCGGATCGGGCCTATGGGAATAACGTCTGGGAATAAAGGCCTTCGGAAGCCTGTCGTTAACCTACGGGTATAAAAGCGTACAACGGGCCCTGGTTGTAAAAGGCCATCGATTAGTTTCTTAGTTATACGGAATTGAGAGCTCCAGACATACTTCCCGTACACACACTTCACCTACCACTTGAGCACTTGCGTAGCACCCTGCCATTTACGTCTTTCACATTCTAATCGATCCAACCCTTCGGGAGGCAGTTCGTTACGAAGTGATCAAACAATCGCTACAATGGCACCAAGAATAGCAAGGCATACTAGCAGTACCGCTGACGATACGCCAGGTGGTAGCAACCCACCGGCCGGTCAATAACTGGGTCAGGAAACAACTGGGATAACACTCGCGGAGAAACTGGAAGCGGTACAGTACTGTTCCGATCCACTCACCAAACGCCGTATTGGTCAACACCACGCCTAGTTTCACCAAAATCAAGGCGTTTTGGCCAATAAATCGCATTTGATCAATAACGACCTAGTTTCACCAAAGGTATACGGAAGGCCATAAGGACGATTCGTTCGCGCAAAAAACACTTTTCACTTTTCAACTTTTCACTTCGCAGCCCCACATGGCCCCACACCCTAACGAGCCTGGTCGCATAAGTCTATACGTTACAGGCTTCACCACCATCAAAAGCATCAAAATTAGGTATTAAAGCAGCATTTAATTGGGAGTTGCCCACCCATAACGCTCCATTAATACATGAACTTAATGCTCTTGCTTTAAAATCAACTCATTGATCCAATCCTATAAAATCTTATCCCACTCTTCTTGTACTATTACTTCCATTTCGGCCATTGTAATGGGTTGCCGGTAATATCTGTGCAATATTTGCTTAATCCTCCTTTAACACTTCTCAATAAGGTTTATATTAAGGCTTATAGACGAGTATAATATCAAGATAATTCCGTGAATTGTGTACTATTTAATATAATAATTATATATTAACTTATAATTATAAGTTAAGTTATTATCTTTTATAAATAAAGACTTGATATAAGATTATAAAAGGTGTATTATAGTCGTAAAAGCTTTTAAAATAAGAATAAGGTATACTTTTAAAATTTATATTAAATAATCCGTTTAAATAAAAGTTTTGTTTTTATTAAAATTATAAAGGAATATTAAAGGACTTTTATATTTATATTTAATTATTCTTTATATATAAATAAATATTATATAATTATAATAGAATTAATATTATATATAAATAAAGTATATCTTTTCCCTTTTTTTTTATTATCTTTTCTTTTATTAAAAATATAATCTTATTTAATTAAAATATCTTTAATTATTCTTTTATTTAAAATATATATATAATCGCTTAAAGTAATTAATTAATACTTTATATAATAATTAAATAAAACTTTTAATAAATTATATATTAAAAATACTCTTATTAATAAAATCATTTTTAAAGAATAAAAGTAATATAATTTAATTTAAACTTTAAAATAAGAGTTTTATAATTTAATATCCTTTATTTTTAATTTTTAAAATAATATTTTATAATCTTATTAATTTATATATTTATTAATTTTAATAAAACAAATACACTTTAATATATTATAATTTAAAATATAATAAATTATTAAATTATTAAATTTATAATATAATTTAAATTAATTAATTAATACTTTTTTATATTAATATAATTAATATATTATTTTCTTATATTTTATAAATATTTTAAAGTCTTTTTAATAATTAAAATTAAATAAAAAGAAAAAAGTTATTATTTTAATATTTTTAATAAGTTTAATACTCGTTTAATTTATTAAAAAAGCCTTAAAGTATATAAATTATTATAGTCTTATAAAGGGAACTCACGAGTGGAATACTTATAGGGGAATACTGTTTATTGAGAAAACTAAACTAAGGAGAAAAGGAGAAACCCGAGAATCGAATTTCCTTAAATATCTAGATTTCGCTTATAGCCCTTCCCAATTAGACTTAGTACTGTAAATTTCCCTTAAGTCCAAATCTATCCTAAGCCTAAATTTACTCGTCACGTGTACAATCCGTCATGTGACATTAAGGACTTTAAGGACATGTGACTAGTATAATATTATATAAGTCTAGACTGTCATATCACTCTCCCTCTTGAAAAAGTTTACTTTCAAGTAAATAGATAATACGGAATTATTATCCAAATTATTATAATCCTTAATACTATTCTCTCAAGCCTATATTCATTTAATTAATCTCTTCAGGAATCCTGATTATTATTAATTATTCAAATAGTAAATCTTTAATTTATAAAGAGAATATTTCAAATCAGAAGTGGAATACTAATTAAGATCTTTATTATATTCGACTTAACTAATTCTATATTAGAGTTTCTTTTATATTACCTTTAATACTAGAATCTCCTATATCTTATATTCTTTATTAGATATTATCTCGATTAATAATAGTAATTCATTTTTCTAATCGGATAATAGATTATTAATAGTCTTTTATAAATAATTAAAAGAGAAAATATTATAAATTTTAATACTTTTAGGTAATTTGACTTTATAGAAATTATTAATCTTATATATAATAGAATATAATTCGATTATTTAGTAATCTAATTTATAACTAGAATATTAAGTCTTTTAGTTTTTAATTAAAATATATATTATATTTCCCTTTTCGAAATTTATAAAATAATACTTTATATTAATATATTTTTCTATTTTTAATTATATTTATTCTATATTTTTTTTACTCTTTTTTATAATATCTTTTATATATTTAATAATCTATTAAGTCTTTTTAATATTAAACTTATCTTGAGATTCTATTTCCGGAATAGATTAATTAAAAGAGATTTACGAAAATCGATTATTAAGGAATTTATAAAATAATATACTAATAGAATTATAGAAAAGTATAAACTAAATATAATTAATTATAAATAGATACTTATTCTAATTATTCTAATAATATATAATATATAAATATAATTACTAATTAATATATTAATTTATAATTTCTATTTAATTATCCATTTGAGAATAATATATTATAAATAGTTTTAATTTAATACTTAATATTCTATTAAACTCTATTCAAAATAGTAATATAAATTAAAAATCACAATTAGAAATAATTAATATAAAAGGATTATAATATTAATAAATTATATAAAAGTAAATTCGAATTATATCTTCTATTATTATTATCTTATAATAGAATATTAAAATAGATTATTTATTTAATTAATTAATTATAATAAATATCGAATTGTAATCTGTTTTTAAAATAAATATTAATTTAAAATCTATTATAATATATTATTAAAAGTATTCCGGAATTAATAAAAATTAAAGAAAACTAGAAGTCTTATTTCTCGGAATATTAATTTATTTATAGAACTAGTAATTATAAATATATTAGATAATATTATATTATATATTCTTTTAATAATATTTTAGATATAATAGTTTATATATTTTATTTTTTCTAGAATAGATAATAAATACTTGATTATAAACTTTATAGATTAGTTTTATTCGAATCTAACTAATTAATATTACTAGTTATCTATTATATAATAGTAAACTATTCTTTAAAATAAAGTTATTATCTTTCCTTTTAATCTATTTATAAAGAGTCTATAATAAAGGGACTATCCGATTCTTATATAGAATCCTTTTAACTAGTCTATCTGTTTTATTAAATAAATCTTTTTCTTAAATAGAAAATAGAATATTAATGCCTTTAAATAATAGATTTAAAGGTTAGATTTTCGCTTGGTTCACCCATACTAGAACAGGGGTTTTTACTGATAAGGGA